>JAJHUQ010000035.1:9287500-9332500 GCA_035773235.1 Eospalax fontanierii | reverse complement strand
AAAAAATAACCCTAACCCTAACAAAAACCCTAACCCTAAACCTAACCCTAACCCTTATCCTAACCCTAAACCTAACCCAAAAAACAACACAAACCCTAAACCAAACCCTAACCCTAACCCTAACCCTAACCCTAACCCAAACCCTAACCCTTACCCAAACCCTAACCCAAACCCTAACCCTAACGCTATTCCTAACCCTAACCCTAAACCTAACCTTAACTCAAACCCTAACCCAAACCCTAACCCTAAAATTAACCCTAACTCAAACTCTAACCCTAATACGAACCCTAACCCTCACCCAAACACTAACCCTAACCATAAACCTGACCAAAAACCTAAACCTAACCCTAACCCTAACCCTAACACTAACCCTAACCCTAACACTAACCCAAATCCTATCCCTAACTTTAACCCAAACCAAAACCCTAAACTTAACTCTAATCCTAACCCTAACCCTAATCAAAACCCTAAAATTAAACCTAAACCTAACCCTAACCCAAAACTTAACCTAACACTAATCCTAACCGGAACCCTAACCCTAATCCTAACCCTAACCCTAACCCTAACACAAACCCAACCCCTAAACCTAACCCTAACCCTAACCCAAACCCTAACCCTAAACCTAACCCTAACCCTAACCCTAACCCTAACCCTAAACCTAACCCTAACCCTAACCCTAAACATAACCCTAACCCTAACCCTAACACTAACCCTAACCCTAACCCTAACCCTAACCCTAACCCTAAACCTAACCCTAACCTTAACCCAAACCCTAACCCTAAACCTAACCATAACCCAAACCCTAATCAAACCCTAACCCTAACCCAAACCCTAACCCTAACACTAACCCTAACTGTAATCCTAAACCTAACCCTAACCTTAACCCAAAAAGTAAACCTAACCCTAAACCTAACCCTAACCCAAAACCTAACCCTAACCCAAATCGTAATCCTAACCCTAACCCTAATGCTAAGCCTAAACCTAACTCAAACTCAAACCTAACCCTAAACCTAACCCTAACCCAAACCCTAACCCTAACACTAACCTAACCCTAACTCAAACCCTAACCATAAACCTAACCCTATCCCTAACCCAAACCCTAACCCTAACACTAACCCAAATCCTAACCCTAACCCTAACCCAAACCAAAACCCTAACCCTAACTCTAACTCTAATCCTAAACCTAACCCTAATCCTAACCCTAACAATAACCCTAATCCTAACCCTAACCCTAACCCTAACACAAACCCAACCTCTAACACTAACCCTAAGCCTAACCCAAACCCTAACCCTAAATCTAAACCTAACCCTAACCCTAACTCAAACCCTAACCCTAACCCTTACCCTAACTCAAACCCTAACCCTAAACCTAACCCTAACCCTAACCCAAACCTTACCCAAATTCTAACAATAACCCTAACCCTGACCATAACCCTAACCCTAACCCTAACTCAAACACTAACGCTAACCCTAACAAAAACCCTAACCCTAAACCTAACCCTAACCCTTATCCTAACCCTAAACCTAACCCAAAAAATAACACTAACCCTAAACCAAACCCTAACCCTAACCCTAACCCTAACCCAAACCCTAACCCTTACCCAAACCCTAAACCTAAACCTAGCCCTAACCCGAAACCTAACCCTAACCCTAACCCAAAAACTAACCCTAACCCAAACCCTAACCCTAACCCTATTCCTAACCCTAACCCTAAACCTAACCTTAACCCAAACCCTAACCCAAATCCTAACCCTAAACTTAACCCTAACTCAAACTCTAACCCAAATTCGAACCCTAACCCTAACCCAAACACTAACCAAACCCTAACAATAACCCTAACCCTAACCCTATTCCTAACACTAACCCTAACCTTAACCCTAACCCTAAACCTTTTCGTAACCCTAAACCTAAACCCTAACCCTAGCCAATACCCTAGACAAAACCTTCACGCTAACCCTAGCCCTAACCCAAACCCTAACCCTAAACCTAAGCCTAACCAAAAACCTAAACCTAACCCAAACCCTAACCCTAACCCAAACCCTAACCCTAACACTACCCCTAACCCTAACACTAACCCAAATCCTAACCCTAACATTAACCCAAACCAAAACTCTAAACTTAACTCTAATCCTAACCCTAACCCTAATCAAAACGCTAATATTAAACCTAATCCTAACCCTAACACAAAACCTAAACCTAACCCTAATCCTAACCCTAACCCTAACCCTAATCCTAACCCTAACCCTAACACAAACCAAACCCCTAACCCTAACCCTAACCCTAACCCAAACCCTAACCCTAAACCTAACCCTAACTCAAACCCTAACCCTAACCCTAACCCAAACCCTAACCCTAAATCTAACCCTAACCCTAATCCTAAACCTAACCCTAACCCAAAAACTAACCCTAACAATAACTCAAACCCTAAATCTAACCCTAACCCTAACCCTAACCCAAACCCTAACACTAACCCAAACCCTAACCCTAACCCTGAACCAAACCAAAACCCTAACCCTAACTCTAATCCTAACCCTAACCCTAACCCTAACCCTAACCCTAACTCAAACCCTAACCCTAACCCTAACCCAAACCCTAAACCTAAACCTAACCCTAACCCTAACCCTAACCCTAACCCTAACCCAAACCCTAACACTAACCCAAACCCTAACCCTAACCCTAACCCTAAACCAAACCAAAACCCTAACCCTAAATCTAATCCTAACCCTAACTCTAACCCTAACCCTAACCCTAACCTTAACCCAAACACTAACCCAAACCCAAACCCAAAACCTATCCCTAACCCTAACCCTAACCCTAACTCAAACTCTAACCCTAACTCTAACCCTAACTCAAAACCTAAACCAAACCCTAATCCAAACCCTAACCCAAACCCTAACAATAACCCTAACCCTAACCCTACTCCTAACACTAACCCTAACCCTAAACCTAACCCTAACCCTATTCCTAACCCTAACCCTAAACCCTTACCCTAACCAATACCCTAAACATAACCCTCACGCTAACCCTAACCCTAACCCAAACCCTAACACTAACCCTAACCCTAACCAAAACCCCAACCCTAAACCTAAACTTAACCCAAACCAAAACCCTAACCCTAACTCTAATCCTAACTCTAACCCTAATCAAAACCCTAACATTAACCCTAACCCTAACCCTAACCCTATTCCTAACCTTAACCCTAAACCTAACCTTAACCCAAAACCTAACCGTAAATCTAACCCAAACCCTAACCCTAACTCAAACCCTAACCCTAAGACAAACCCTAACCCTAAAACTAACCCTACCCAAATCCTAAACCTAACACTAACCCTAACCCAAAAACCTAACCCTAAACCTAACCGAAACCAAAAGCCTAACCCTAACTCTAATCCTAACCCTAACCCTAATCCTAGCCCTAACCCTAACATTAACCCAAACCCTAGACCTAACCCTAATCCTAATTCTAACCCAAACCCTAATCCTAACCCTAAACCTAACCCTAACCCACACCCAACCCCTAACTATAACCCTAACCCTACCTGAAACCCTAACTCAAAACGTAACCCTAACCCTAACCCAAACCCTAACCCTAAACCTAACCCTAACCCTTTTCCTAACCCTAACACAAACCATAACAATAAGCCTAACCCTAACCCTATTCCTAAACCTAACCCTAACCCTAACCCTAACCCTAATCCTAACCCTAACCCTAACCCCAAAACTAACCCTAACCCTAACCCAAACCCTAACCCTAACACTAATCCTAATCCTAACCCTAACGCTAACCCTAACTCAAACCCTAACCCTAACCCAAATCCTAACCCTAATCCTAAACCTAACACTAACCCTAACCCTAACCCTAACCCTAACCCTAACCCTAACCCTAGCCCAAACCCTAACCCTTACCCAAACCCTAGACCTAAACCTAACCCTAACCCTAATCCTAAACCTAACCCAAAAACTAACCCTAACTCGAACCCTAACCCAAACCCAAATCCTCACCCTAACGCTAACCCAAACCCTAAACTTAACCCTATTCCTAACACTAACCCTAAACCTAACCTTAACCCAAACCCTAACCCAAAACCTAACCCTAACCCTAACTCAAACTCTAAACCTAACTCGAACCCTAACCCTAACCCAAACACTAACCCAAACCCTAACAATAACCCTAACCCTATTCCTAACCCTAACCCTAACCCTAACCCTAAACCTAACCCTAACCCTATTCCTAACCCTAACCCTAAACCCTAAGCCTAACCAATACCCTAAACATAACCTTCACGCTAATCCTAACCCTAACCCAAACCCTAACCCTAAACCTAACCAAAAACCTAAACCCAACCCTAACCCAAACCCTAACCCTAACCCTATTCCTAACATTAACCTTAAACCTAAACTTAACCCAAACCCTAACCCAAACCCTAACCCTAACCCTAACCCTAACCATAACACTAACCCAAACCCTAAGCCAAATCCTAACCCTAACCCTAACCCTAACCCTAACCCAAACACTAACCCTAACCCTAACCCAAAACCTAACCTTAACCTAACCCTAAACCTTATCCTAACCCTAAACCTAACCCAAAAAATAACACTAACCCTAAACCAAACCCTAACCCTAACCCTAACCCTAACCCTTACCCAAACCCTAAACCTAACCCTAACCCTAATCTAATCCTAACCCTAACCCTAACCCAAAAACAAACCCTAACTCGAACCCTAACCCAAACCCTAATCCTAACCCTAACCTGAACCCAAAACCTAACCCTAACACTATTCCTAACCCTAACCCTAAACCTAACCTTAACCCAAAACCTAACCCACACCCTAACCCTAAACTTAACTCTAACTCAAACTCTAACCCTAACTCGAACCTTAACCCTAACTCAAACACTAACCCAAATCCTAACAATAACCCTAACACTATTCCTAACACTAACCCTAACCCTAACTCTAACCCTAACCCTAACCCTAACCCTAACCCTAACCCTAACCCTATTCCTAGCCCTAACCCTAACCCTAACCCAAACCCTAACCCTTAATCTAACCCTAAACCTAATCCTAACCCTTACCCTAACCCAAAAACTAACCCTAACAATGACCCAAACCCTAACCCTAACCCTAACCCAAACCCTAACACCAACCCAAACCCTAACCCTCACCCTAAATCAAACCAAAACCCTAACTCTAACTCTAATCCTAACCCTAACCCTAACCATAACCCTAACCCTAACCCTAAATCAAACCCTAACCCTAACCCTAACCCAAACCCTAACCCTAAACCTAACCCTAACCCTGATCTTAACCCTAAACCTAACCAAAAAAATAGCACTAACCCTAAACCAAACCCTAATCCTAAGCCTAACCCTAACCCTAAAACAAACCCTAACCCTTACCCAAACCCTAAACCTAACCCTAACACTTTTCCTAACCCTAACACAAACCCTAACAATAATCCTAACCCTAACATTGTTCCTAAACCTAACAATAACCCTAACCCTAACCCTAACCCTAACCCTAACCCTAACCCTAACATTTTTGCTAAACCTAACCCTAACCCTAACCCTAACCCTAACCCTAAACCTATTCCTAACACTAACCCTAACCCTAACCCTAAAACTAACCCTAACCCTATTCCTAACCCTAACCCTAAACCCTTACCGTAACCAATACCCTAAACATAACCCTCAAGCTAACCCTAACCCTAACCCAAACCCTAACACTAACCCTAACCCTAACCCAAACCCCAACCCTAACCCTAACCCTAACCCAAACCAAAACCCTAACCCTAATTCTAATCCTAACCCTAACCCTAATCAAAACCCTAACATTAACCCTAAGCCTAACCCTAACCCTAACTCTATTCCTAAACTTAACCCTAAACCTAACCTTAACCCAAAATCTAACCGTAAATCTAAACCAAACCCTAACCCTAACTCAAACCCTAATCCTAAGACAAACCCTAACCCTAAAACTAACCCTAACCCAAATCCTAAACCTAACACTAACCCTAACCCAAACCCTAACCCTAACACTAACACTTACCCTAAGTCTAACCCAAAACCTAACCCTAAACCTAACCGAAACCAAAACCCTAACCCTAAGTCTAATCCTAACCCTAACCCTAATCCTAACCCTAACCCTAACACTAACCCAAACCCTAAAGCTAACCCTAATCCTAACTCTAAACCTAACCCTAATCGTATCCCTAAACCTAACCCTAACCCACACCCAACCCCTAACTCTAACCCTAACCCTAACCGAAACCCTAACTCAAACCCTAACCCTAAACCTAACCCAAACCCTAACCCTAAACCTAACCCTAACCCTTTTCCTAACCCTAACACAAACCCTAACAATAATCCTAACCCTAACCCTATTCCTAAACCTAACCCTAACCGTAACCCTAACCCTAATCCTAACCCTAACCCTAACCCAAAAACTAAACCTAACCCTAACCCAAATCCTAACCCTAACACTAATCCTAATCCTAACCCTAATGCTAAACCTAACTCAAACCCTAACCCTACCCCAAACCCTAACCGAAACACTAACCATAACCCTAATCGTAAACCTAACACTAACCCTAACGCTAACCCTAACCCTAACCCTAACCTTAACCCAAACCCTAACCCTTACCCAAACCCTAAACCTAAACCTAACCCTAACCCTAATCCTAACCCTAACCCTAATCCAAAAACTAACCCTAACTCGAACCCTAAGCCAAACCCTAATCCTAACCCTAACGCTAACCCAAACCCTAATCCTAAGCCTATTCCTAACCCTAACCCTAAACCTAACCTTAACCCAAACCCTAACACAATCCCTAACCCTAACCCTAACCCTAACTCAAACTCTAACCCTAACTCGAACCCTAACCCTAACACAAACCCTAACAATAATCCTAACCCTAACATTTTTCCTAAACCTGACCCTAACCCTAACCCTAGCCCTAACCCTAACCCAAAAGCTAACCCGTACCCAAACACTAAACCTAAACCTAACCCTAACCCTAAGCCTAAACCTAACCCTAACCCTAACCCTAACCCTAACCCTAATCAAAACCCTAACCCTAACCCTAACCCTAACCCTAACCCTAACCCTAACCCTAAACCTAAACCTAACCCTAAACCTAACCCTAACCAAAACTCTAACCCTAACACTAACCTAACCCTAACTCAAACCCTAACCATAACCCTAAACCTAACCCTAACCCAAACCCTAATCCTAAACCTAACCCTAACCCTAATCCTAACCCTAACCCTAATCCAAAAACTAACCCTAACTCGAACCCTAAACCTAACCCTAACCCTAACTCAAAACCTAACCCTAACCCTTACCCTAACTCAAACCCTAAACCTAACCCTAAACCTAACCCTAACCCAAACCCTAACCCAAATCCTAACCCTAACCCTAACCCTAACCATAACCCTAACCCTAACCCTAACTCAATCACTAACCCTAACCCTAACAAAAACCCTAACCCTAAACCTAACCCTAACCCTTATCCTAACCCTAAACGTAACCCAAAAAATAACACTAACCCTAAACCAAACCCTAACCCTAAACCTAACCCTAACCCTAACCCAAACCCTAAACCTTACCCAAACCCTAACCCTAACGCTATTCCTAACCTTAACCCTAAACCTAACCTTAACTCAAACCCTAACCCAAACCCTAACCATAAACTTAACCCTAACTCAAACTCTAACCCTAATTCGAACCCTAACCCTAACCCAAACCCTAACCCTAACCATAAACCTAACCAAAAACCTAAACCTAACCCTAACCCTAACCCTAACACTAACCCTATCCCTAACACTAACCCAAATCCTAACCCTAACATTAACCCAAACCAAAACCCTAAACTTAACTCTAATCCTAACCCTAACCCTAATCAAAACCCTAAAATTAAACCTAACCCTAACCCTAACCCAAAACCTAAACCTAACCCTAATCCTAATCGTAACCCTAACCCTAATCCTAACCCTAACCCTAACCCTAACACAAACCCAACCCCTAAAACTAACCCTAACCCTAACCCAAACCCTAACCCTAAACCTAACCCTAACCCTAACCCTAACACTAACCCTAACCCTAACCCTAACCCTAACCCTAACCTTAACAAAAACCCTAACCCTAAACCTAACCCTAACCCAAACCCTAATCAAACCCTAACCCTAAACCAAACCCTAACCCTAACACTAACCTAACCCTAACTCAAATCCTAACCATAACCTTAACCCTAACCCTAACCCTAATCCTAACCCTAACCCTAACCCAAACCCTAACCCTAAACCTAAACCTAACCCTAACCCTAACCCTAACCCTAACCCTAAACCTAACCCTAACCCTAACCCTAACCCTAACCCTAACCCTAACCCTAACCCTAACCTTAACCCAAACCCTAACCCTAAACCTAACCCTAACCCAAACCCTAACCCTAACCCAAACCCTAACCCTAACACTAACCTAACCATAACTCAAACCCTAACCATAACCCTAACCCTAACCCTAACCCTAATCCTAACCCTAACCCTAACCCAAAAACTAAACCTAACCCTAACCCTAACCATAACCCTAAACCTAACCTTAACCCAAACACTAAACCAAACCCTAACCCAAACGCTATCCCTAACCCTAACCCTAACCCTAACCCTAACTCAAACCCTAACCCTAACCCTAACCCTAACCCAAACCCTAACAATAACCCTAACCCTAACCCTAACCCTAACCCTAACCCTAACCCTAACCCTCACCCTAACCCAAACCATAACACTAACCCTAACCTTAACGCTAATGCTAAGCCTAAACCTAAATCAAACTCAAACCTAACCCTAAACCTAACCCTAACCAAAACCCTAACCCTAACACTAACCTAACCCTAACTCAAACCCTAACCATAACCCTAACCCTAACCCTAATGCAAACCCTAACCCTAACACTAACCCTAACCCTAACACTAACCCAAATCCTAACCCTAACCCTAACCCAAACCAAAACCCTAAACCTAACTCTAACTCTAATCCTAAACCTAACCCTAATCCTAACCCTAACCCTAACCCTAATCCTAACCCTAACCCTAACCCTAACCCAACCTCTAACACTAACCCTAACCCTACCCCAAACCCTATCACCAAACCCAAACCTAACCCTAACCCTAACTCAAACCCTAACCCTAACCCTTACCCTAACTCAAACCCTAAGGCTAACCCTAAACCTAACCCTAACCCAAACCCTAACCCAAATCCTAACCCTAACCCTAACCCTAACCATAACCCTAACCCTAACCCTACCTCAATCACTAACCCTAACCCTAACAAAAACCCTAACCCTAAACCTAACCCTAACCCTTATCCTAATCCTAAACGTAACCCAAAAAATAACACTAACCCTAAACCAAACCCTAACCCTAAACCTAACCCTAACCCTAACCCAAACCCTAAACCTTACCCAAACCCTAACCCAAACCCTAACCCTAACGCTATTCCTAACCCTAACCCTAAACCTAACCTTAACTCAAACCCTAACCCAAACCCTAACCATAAACTTAACCCTAACTCAATCTCTAACCCTAATTCGAACCCTAACCCTAACCCAAACCCTAACCCTAACCATAAACCTAACCAAAAACCTAAACCTAACCCTAACCCTAACCCTAACACTAACCCTATCCCTAACACTAACCCAAATCCTAACCCTAACATTAACCCAAACCAAAACCCTAAACTTAACTCTATTCCAAACCCTAACCCTAATCAAAACCCTAAAATTAAACCTAACCCTAACCCTAACCCAAAACCTAAACCTAACCCTAATCCTAATCGTAACCCTAACCCTAATCCTAACCCTAACCCTAACCCTAACACAAACCCAACCCCTAAATCTAACCCTAACCCTAACCCAAACCCTAACCCTAAACCTAACCCTAACCCTAACCCTAACCCTAACCCTAACCCTAACCCTAAACCTAACCCTAACTCTTACCCTAACACTAACCCTAACCCTAACCCTAACCCTAACCTTAACAAAAACCCTAACCCTAAACCTAAACCTAACCCAAACCCTAATCAAACCCTAACCCTAAACCAAACCCTAACCCTAACACTAACCTAACCCTAACTCAAACCCTAACCATAACCTTAACCCTAACCCTAACCCTAATCCTAACCCTAACCCTAACCCTAACCCAAACCCTAACCCTAAACCTAACCCTAACCCTAACCCTAACCCTAACCCTAACACTAACCTAACCATAACTCAAACCCTAACCATAACCCTAACCCTAACCCTAACCCTAATCCTAACCCTAACCCTAACCCAAAAACTAAACCTAACCCTAACCCTAACCATAACCCTAAACCTAACCTTAACCCAAACACTAACCCAAACCCTAATCCAAACGCTATCCCTAACCCTAACCCTAACCCTAACCCTAACTCAAACCCTAACCCTAACCCTAACCCAAACCCTAACAATAACCCTAACCCTAACCCTAACCCTAACCCTAACTCAAACCCTAACCCTAACCCTAACCCAAACCCTAACAATAACCCTAACCCTAACCCTAACCCTAACCCTAACCCTCACCCTAACCCAAACCATAACAGTAACCCTAACCTTAACCCTAATGCTAAGCCTAAACCTAACTGAAACTCAAACCTAACCCTAAACCTAACCCTAACCAAAACCCTAACCCTAACACTAACCTAACCCTAACTCATACCCTAACCATAACCCTAACCCTAACCCTAACCCAAACCCTAACCCTAACACTAACCCTAACCCTAACACTAACCCAAATCCTAACCCTAACCCTAACCCAAACCAAAACCCTAACCCTAACTCTAACTCTAATCCTAAACCTAACCCTAATCCTAACCCTAACCCTAACCCTAATCCTAACCCTAACCCTAACCCTAACCCTAACCCAACCTCTAACACTAACCCTAACCCTAACCCAAACCCTATCACTAAACCTAAACCTAACCCTAACCCTAACTCAAACCCTAACCCTAACCCTTACCCTAACTCAAACCCTAACCCTAACCCTAAACCTAACCCTAACCCAAACCCTTACTCAAATCCTAACCCTAACCCTAAACCGAACCATAACCCTAACCCTAACCCTAACTCAAAAAATAACCCTAACCCTAACAAAAACCCTAACCCTAAACCTAACCCTAACCCTTATCCTAACCCTAAACCTAACCCAAAAAATAACACTAACCCTAAACCAAACCCAAACCCTAACCCTAACCCTAACCCTAAACCAAACCCTAACCCTTACCCAAACCCTAACCCAAACCCTAACCCTAACGCTATTCCTAACCCTAACCTTAAACCTAACCTTAACTCAAACCCTAACCCAAACCCTAACCCTAAAATTAACCCTAACTCAAACTCTAACCCTAATTCGAACCCTAACCCTAACCCAAACACTAACCCTAACCATAAACCTGACCAAAAACCTAAACCTAACCCTAACCCTAACCCTAACACTAACCCTAACCCTAACACTAACCCAAATCCTATCCCTAACTTTAACCCAAACCAAAACCCTAAACTTAACTCTAATCCTAACCCTAACCCTAATCAAAACCCTAAAATTAAACCTAAACCTAACCCTAACCCAAAACTTAACCTAACACTAATCCTAACCGTAACCCTAACCCTAATCCTAACCCTAACCCTAACCCTAACACAAACCCAACCCCTAAACCTAACCCTAACCCTAACCCAAACCCTAACCCTAAACCTAACCCTAACCCTAACCCTAACCCTAACCCTAAACCTAACCCTAACCCTAACCCTAAACATAACCCTAACCCTAACCCTAACACTAACCCTAACCCTAACCCTAACCCTAACCCTAACCCTAACCCTAAACCTAACCCTAACCTTAACCCAAACCCTAACCCTAAACCTAACCATAACCCAAACCCTAATCAAACCCTAACCCTAACCCAGACCCTAACCCTAACACTAACCCTAACTGTAATCCTAAACCTAACCCTAACCTTAACCCAAAAAGTAAACCTAACCCTAAACCTAACCCTAACCCAAAACCTAACCCTAACCCAAATCGTAATCCTAACCCTAACCCTAATGCTAAGCCTAAACCTAACTCAAACTCAAACCTAACCCTAAACCTAACCCTAACCCAAACCCTAACCCTAACACTAACCTAACCCTAACTCAAAGCCTAACACTAACCCTAACCCTATCCCTAACCCAAACCCTAACCCTAACACTAACCCAAATCCTAACCCTAAGCCTAACCCAAACCAAAACCCTAACCCTAACTCTAACTCTAATCCTAAACCTAACCCTAATCCTAACCCTAACAATAACCCTAATCCTAACCCTAACCCTAACCCTAACACAAACCCAACCTCTAACACTAACCCTAAGCCTAACCCAAACCCTAACCCTAAATCTAAACCTAACCCTAACCCTAACTCAAACCCTAACCCTAACCCTTACCCTAACTCAAACGCTAACCCTAAACCTAACCCTAACCCTAACCCAAACCTTACCCAAATTCTAACAATAACCCTAACCCTAACCATGACCCTAACCCTAACCCTAACTCAAACACTAACGCTAACCCTAACAAAAACCCTAACCCTAAACCTAACCCTAACCCTTATCCTAACCCTAAACCTAACCCAAAAAATAACACTAACCCTAAACCAAACCCTAACCCTAACCCTAACCCTAACCCAAACCCTAACCCTTACCCAAACTCTAAACCTAAACCTAGCCCTAACCCGAAACCTAACCCTAACCCTAACGCAAAAACTAACCCTAACCCAAACCCTAACCCTAACCCTATTCCTAACCCTAACCCTAAACCTAACCTTAACCCAAACCCTAACCCAAATCCTAACCCTAAACTTAACCCTAACTCAAACTCTAACCCTAATTCGAAACCTAACCCTAACCCAAACACTAACCAAACCCTAACAATAACCCTAACCCTAACCCTATTCCTAACACTAACCCTAACCTTAACCCTAACCCTAAACCTATTCGTAACCCTAAACCTAAACCCTAACCCTAACCAATACCCTAAACAAAACCTTCACGCTAACCCTAACCCTAACCCAAACCCTAACCCTAAACCTAAACCTAACCAAAAACCTAAACCTAACCCAAACCCTAACCCTAACCCAAACCCTAACCCTAACACTACCCCTAACCCTAACACTAACCCAAATCCTAACCCTAACATTAACCCAAACCAAAACTCTAAACTTAACTCTAATCCTAACCCTAACCCTAATCAAAACGCTAATATTAAACCTAATCCTAACCGTAACCCAAAACCTAAACCTAACCCTAATCCTAACCCTAACCCTAACCCTAATCCTAACCCTAACCCTAACACAAACCAAACCCCTAACCCTAACCCTAACCCTAACCCAAACCCTAACCCTAAACCTAACCCTAACTCAAACCCTAACCCTAACCCTAACCCAAACCCTAACCCTAAATCTAACCCTAACCCTAATCCTAAACCTAACCCTAACCCAAAAACTAACCCTAACAATAACTCAAACCCTAACTCTAACCCTAACCCTAACCCTAACCCAAACCCTAACACTAACCCAAACCCTAACCCTAACCCTGAACCAAACCAAAACCCTAACCCTAACTCTAATCCTAACCCTAACCCTAACCCTAACCCTAACCCTAACTCAAACCCTAACCCTAACCCTAACCCAAACCCTAAACCTAAACCTAACCCTAACCCTAACCCTAACCCTAACCCTAACCCAAACCCTAACACTAACCCAAACCCTAACCCTAACCCTAACCCTAAACCAAACCAAAACCCTAACCCTAAATCTAATCCTAACCCTAACCCTAACCCTAACCCTAACCCTAACCTTAACCCAAACACTAACCCAAACCCAAACCCAAAACCTATCCCTAACCCTAACCCTAACCCTAACTCAAACTCTAACCCTAACTCTAACCCTAACTCAAAACCTAAACCAAACCCTAATCCAAACCCTAACCCAAACCCTAACAATAACCCTAACCCTAACCCTAGTCGTAACACTACCCCTAACCCTAAACCTAACCCTAACCCTATTCCTAACACTAACCCTAAACCCTTACCGTAACCAATACCCTAAACATAACCCTCACGCTAACCCTAACCCTAACCCAAACATTAACACTAACCCTAACCCTAACCAAAACCCTAACCCTAAACCTAACCTTAACCCAAACCAAAACCCTAACCCTAACTCTAATCCTAACTCTAACCCTAATCAAAACCCTAACATTAACCCTAACCCTAACCCTAACCCTATTCCTAACCTTAACCCTAAACCTAACCTTAACCCAAAACCTAACCGTAAATCTAACCCAAACCCTAACCCTAACTCAAAACCTAACCCTAAGACAATCCCTAACCCTAAAACTAACCCTACCCAAATCCTAAACCTAACACTAACCCTAACCCAAAAACCTAACCCTAAACCTAACCGGAACCAAAAGTGTAACCCTTACTCTAATCCTAACCCTAACCCTAATCCTAACCCTAACCCTAACATTAACCCAAACCCTAAACCTAACCCTAATCCTAATTCTAACCCAAACCCTAATCCTAACCCTAAACCTAACCCTAACCCACACCCAACCCCTAACTATAACCCTAACCCTACCTGAAACCCTAACTCAAAACGTAACCCTAACCCTAACCCAAACCCTAACCCTAAACCTAACCCTAACCCTTTTCCTAACCCTAACACAAGCCATAACAATAATCCTAACCCTAACCCTATTCCTAAACCTAACCCTAACCCTAACCCTAACCCTAATCCTAACCCTAACCCTAACCCCAAAACTAACCCTAACCCTAACCCAAACCCTAACCCTAACACAAAACCTAAATCTAACCCTAACGCTACCCCTAACTCCAACCCTAACCCCAACCCAAATGCTAACCCTAATGCTAAACCTAACACTAACCCTAACCCTAACCCTAACCCTAACCCTAACCCTAACCCTAGCCCAAACCCTAACCCTTACCCAAACCCTAGACCTAAACCTAACCCTAACCCTAATCCTAAACCTAACCCAAAAACTAACCCTAACTCGAACCCTAACCCAAACCCAAATCCTCACCCTAACGCTAACCCAAACCCTAAACTTAACCCTATTCCTAACACTAACCCTAAACCTAACCTTAACCCAAACCCTAACCCAAAACCTAACCCTAACCCTAACTCAAACTCTAAACCTAACTCGAACCCTAACCCTAACCCAAACACTAACCCAAACCCTAACAATAACCCTAACCCTATTCCTAACCCTAACCCTAACCCTAACCCTAAACCTAACCCTAACCCTATTCCTAACCCTAACCCTAAACCCTAAGCCTAACCAATACCCTAAACATAACCTTCACGCTAATCCTAACCCTAACCCAAACCCTAACGCTAACCCTAACCCTAACCATAACACTAACCCAAACCCTAACCCAAATCCTAACCCTAACCCTAACCCTAACCCTAACTCAAACACTAACCCTAACCCTAACCCAAAACCTAACCCTAAACCTAACCCTAAACCTTATCCTAACCCTAAACCTAACCCAAAAAATAACACTAACCCTAAACCAAACCCTAACCCTAACCCTGACCCTAACCCTTCCCCAAACCCTAAACCTACCCCTAGCCCTAATCCAATCCTAACCCTAACCCTAAGCCAAAAACAAACCCTAACTCGACCCCTAACCCAAACCCTAATCCTAACCCTACCCTGAACCCAACACCTAGCCCTAACACTATTCCTAACCCTAACCCTAAACCTAACCTTAACCCAAAACCTAACCCACACCCTAACCCTAAACTTAACTCTAACTCAAACTCTAACCCTAACTCGAACCTTAACCCTAACTCAAACACTAACCCAAATCCTAACAATAACCCTAACACTATTCCTAACACTAACCCTAACCCTAACTCTAACCCTAACCCTAACCCTAACCCTAACCCTATTCCTAGCCCTAACCCTAACCCTAACCCAAACCCTAACCCTTAATCTAACCCTAAACCTAATCCTAACCCTAACCCTAACACAAAAACTAACCCTAACAATAACCCAAACCCTAACCCTAACCCTAACCCAAACCCTAACACTAACCCAAACCCTAACCCTAACCCTAAATCAAACCAAAACCCTAACCCTAACTCTAATCCTCACCCTACTCCTCACCATAACCCTACCCCTAACCCTAAATCAAACCCTAACCCTAACCCTAACCCAATCCCTAACCCTAAACCTAACCCTACCCCTGATCTTAACCCTAAACCTAACCAAAAAAATAGCACTAACCCTAAACCAAACCCTAACCCTAAGCCTAACCCTAACCCTAAAACAAACCCTAACCCTTACCCAAACCCTAAACCTAACCCTAACACTTTTCCTAACCCTAACACAAACCCTAACAATAATCCTAACCCTAACATTGTTCCTAAACCTAACAATAACCCTAACCCTAACCCTAACCCTAACCCTAACCCTAACCCTAACCCTAACATTTTTGCTAAACCTAACCCTAACCCTAAACCTATTCCTAACACTAACCCTAACCCTAACCCTAAAACTAACCCTAACCCTATTCCTAACCCTAACCCTAAACCCTTACCGTAACCAATACCCTAAACATAACCCTCACGCTAACCCTAACCCTAACCCAAACCCTAACACTAACCCTAACCCTAACCCAAACCCTAACCCTAACCCTAACCCTAACCCAAACCAAAACCCTAACCCTAACTCTAATCCTAACCCTAACCCTAATCAAATCCCTAACATTAACCCTAAGCCTAACCCTAACCCTAACCCTATTCCTAAACTTAACCCTAAACCTAACCTTAACCCAAAATCTAACCGTAAATCTAACCCAAACCCTAACCCTAACTCAAATCCTAATCCTAAGACAAACCCTAACCCTAAAACTAACCCTAACCCAAATCCTAAACCTAACACTAACCCTAACCCAAACCCTAACCCTAACACTAACACTTACCCTAAGTCTAACCCAAAACCTAACCCTAAACCTAACCGAAACCAAAACCCTAACCCTAAGTCTAATCCTAACCCTAACCCTAATCCTAACCCTAACCCTAACACTAACCCAAACCCTAAAGCTAACCCTAATCCTAACTCTAAACCTAACCCTAATCGTATCCCTAAACCTAACCCTAACCCACACCCAACCCCTAACTCTAACCCTAACCCTAACCGAAACCCTAACTCAAACCCTAACCCTAAACCTAACCCAAACCCTAACCCTAAACCTAACCCTAACCCTTTTCCTAACCCTAACACAAACCCTAACAATAATCCTAACCCTAACCCTATTCCTAAACCTAACCCTAACCGTAACCCTAACCCTAATCCTAACCCTAACCCTAACCCAAAAACTAAACCTAACCCTAACCCAAATCCTAACCCTAACACTAATCCTAATCCTAACCCTAATGGTAAACCTAACTCAAACCCTAACCCTACCCCAAACCCTAACCGAAACACTAACCATAACCCTAATCGTAAACCTAACACTAACCCTAACGCTAACCCTAACCCTAACCCTAACCTTAACCCAAACCCTAACCCTTACCCAAACCCTAAACCTAAACCTAACCCTAACCCTAATCCTAACCCTAACCCTAATCCAAAAACTAACCCTAACTCGAACCCTAAGCCAAACCCTAATCCTAACCCTAACGCTAACCCAAACCCTAATCCTAAGCCTATTCCTAACCCTAACCCTAAACCTAAACTTAAACCAAAACCTAACACAATCCCTAACCCTAACCCTAACCCTAACTCAAACTCTAACCCTAACTCGAACCCTAACCCTAACACAAACCCTAACAATAATCCTAACCCTAACATTTTTCCTAAACCTAACCCTAACCCTAACCCTAACCCTAACCCTAACCCAAAAGCTAACCCTTACCCAAACACTAAACCTAAACCTAACCCTAACCCTAAGCCTAAACCTAACCCTAACCCTAACCCTAACCCTAACCCTAATCAAAACCCTAACCCTAACCCTAACCCTAACCCTAACCCTAACCCTAACCCTAAACCTAAACCTAACCCTAAACCTAACCCTAACCAAAACCCTAACCCTAACACTAACCTAACCCTAACTCAAACCCTAACCATAACCCTAAACCTAACCCTAACCCAAACCCTAATCCTAAACCTAACCCTAACCCTAATCCTAACCCTAACCCTAATCCAAAAACTAACCCTAACTCGAACCCTAAACCTAACCCTAACCCTAACTCAAAACCTAACCCTAACCCTTACCCTAACTCAAACCCTAAACCTAACCCTAAACCTAACCCTAACCCAAACCCTAACCCAAATCCTAACCCTAACCCTAACCCTAACCATAACCCTAACCCTAACCCTAACTCAATCACTAACCCTAACCCTAACAAAAACCCTAACCCTAAACCTAACCCTAACCCTTATCCTAACCCTAAACGTAACCCAAAAAATAACACTAACCCTAAACCAAACCCTAACCCTAAACCTAACCCTAACCCTAACCCAAACCCTAAACCTTACCCAAACCCTAACCCTAACGCTATTCCTAACCTTAACCCTAAACCTAACCTTAACTCAAACCCTAACCCAAACCCTAACCATAAACTTAACCCTAACTCAAACTCTAACCCTAATTCGAACCCTAACCCTAACCCAAACCCTAACCCTAACCATAAACCTAACCAAAAACCTAAACCTAACCCTAACCCTAACCCTAACACTAACCCTATCCCTAACACTAACCCAAATCCTAACCCTAACATTAACCCAAACCAAAACCCTAAACTTAACTCTAATCCTAACCCTAACCCTAATCAAAACCCTAAAATTAAACCTAACCCTAACCCTAACCCAAAACCTAAACCTAACCCTAATCCTAATCGTAACCCTAACCCTAATCCTAACCCTAACCCTAACCCTAACACAAACCCAACCCCTAAAACTAACCCAAACCCTCACCCAAACCCTCACCCTAAACCTAACCCTAACCCTAACCCTAACCGTAACCCTAACCCTAACCCTAAACCTAACCCTAACCCTAACACTAACCCTAACCCTAACCCTAACCCTAACCCTAACCTTAACAAAAACCCTAACCCTAAACCTAACCCTAACCCAAACCCTAATCAAACCCTAACCCTAAACCAAACCCTAACCCTAACACTAACCTAACCCTAACTCAAACCCTAACCATAACCTTAACCCTAACCCTAACCCTAACCCTAACCCTAACCCAAACCCTAACCCTAAACCTAAACCTAACCCTAACCCTAACCCTAACCCTAACCCTAAACCTAACCCTAACCCTAACCCTAACCCTAACCCTAACCCTAACCCTAACCCTAACCTTAACCCAAACCCTAACCCTAAACCTAACCCTAACCCAAACCCTAACCCTAACCCAAACCCTAACCCTAACACTAACCTAACCATAACTCAAACCCTAACCAAAACCCTAACCCTAACCCTAACCCTAATCCTAACCTTAACCCTAACCCAAAAACTAAACCTAACCCTAACCCTAACCATAACCCTAAACCTAACCTTAACCCAAACACTAAACCAAACCCTAACCCAAACGCTATCCCTAACCCTAAACCTAACCCTAACCCTAACTCAAACCCTAACCCTAACCCTAACCCTAACCCAAACCCTAACAATAACCCTAACCCTAAACCTAACCCTAACCCTAACCCTAACCCTAACCCTCACCCTAACCCAAACCATAACAGTAACCCTAACCTTAACCCTAATGCTAAGCCTAAACCTAACTGAAACTCAAACCTAACCGTAAACCTAACCCTAACCAAAACCCTAACCCTAACACTAACCTAACCCTAACTCAAACCCTAACCATAACCCTAACCCTAACCCTAACCCAAACCCTAACCCTAACACTAACCCTAACCCTAACACTAACCCAAATCCTAACCCTAACCCTAACCCAAACCAAAACCCTAACCCTAACTCTAACTCTAATCCTAAACCTAACCCTAATCCTACCCCTAACCCTAACCCTAATCCTAACCCTAACCCTAACCCTAACCCTAACCCAACCTCTAACACTAACCCTAACCCTAACCCAAACCCTATCACTAAACCTAAACCTAACCCTAACCCTAACTCAAACCCTACCCCTAACCCTTACCCTAACTCAAACCCTAACCCTAACCCTAAACCTAACCCTAACCCAAACCCTAACTCAAATCCTTACCCTAACCCTAACCCGAACCATAACCCTAACCCTAAACCTAACTCAAAAAATAACCCTAACCCTAACAAAAACCCTAACCCTAAACATAACCCTAACCCTTATCCTAACCCTTAACCTTACCCAAAAAATAACACTAACCCTAAACCAAACCCTAACCCTAACCCTAACCCTAACCCTAACCCAATCCCTAACCCTTACCCAAACCCTAACCCAAACCCTAACCCTAACGCTATTCCTAACCCTAACCCTAAACCTAACCTTAACTCAAACCCTAACCCAAACCCTAACCCTAAAATTAACCCTAACTCAAACTCTAACCCTAATTCGAACCCTAACCCTAACCCAAACCCTAACCCTAACCATAAACCTAACCAAAAACCTAAACCTAACCCTCACCCTAACCCTAACACTAACCCTAACCCTAACACTAACCCAAATCCTAACCCTAACTTTAACCCAAACCAAAACCCTAAACTTAACTCTAATCCTAACCCTAACCCTAATCAAAACCCTAAAATTAAACCGAAACCTAACCCTAACCCAAAACTTAACCTAACACTAATCCTAACCATAACCCTAACCCTAATCCTAACCCTAACCCTAACCCTAACACAAACCCAACCCCTAAACCTAACCCTAACCCTAACCCAAACCGTAACCCTAACCCTAACCCTAACCCTAACCCTAACCCTAACCCTAAACCTAACCCTAACCCTAACCCTAACACTAACCCTAACCCTAACCCTAACCCTAACCCTAACCCTAAACCTAACCCTAACCTTAACCCAAACCCTAACCCTAAACCTAACCATAACCCAAACCCTAATCAAACCCTAACCCTAACCCAAACCCTAACCCTAACACTAACCCCAACTATAATCCTAAACCTAACCCTAACCTTAACCCAAAAAGTAAACCTAACCCTAAACCTAACCCTAACCCAAAACCTAACCCTAACCCAAATCCTAATCCTAACCCTAACCCTAAAGCTAAGCCTAAACTTAACTCAAACTCAAACCTAACCCTAAACCTAACCCTAACCCAAATCCTAACCCTAACACTAACCTAACCCTAACTCAAACCCTAACCATAAACCTAACCCTATCCCTAACCCAAACCCTAACCCTAACACTAACCCAAATCCTAACCCTAAACCTAAACCAAACCAAAACCCTAACCCTAACTCTAACTCTAATCCTAAACCTAACCCTAATCCTAACCCTAACAATAACCCTAATCCTAACCCTAACCCTAACCCTAACACAAACCCAACCTCTAACACTAACCCTAAGCCTAACCCAAACCCTAACCCTAAATCTAAACCTAACCCTAACCCTAACTCAAACCCTAACCCTAACCCTTACCCTAACTCAAACCCTAAACCTAACCCTAACCCTAACCCTAACCCAAACCCTAACCCAAATTCTAACAATAACCCTAACCCTAACCATAACCCTAACCCTAACCCTAACCCTAAACCAAACCAAAACCCTAACCCTAAATCTAATCCTAACCCTAACCCTAACCCTAACCCTAACCCTAACCTTAACCCAAACACTAACCCAAACCCAAACCCAAAACCTATCCCTAACCCTAACCCTAACCCTAACTCAAACTCTAACCCTAACTCTAACCATAACTCAAAACCTAAACCAAACCTTAATCCAAACCCTAACCCAAACCCTAACAATAACCCTAACCCTAACCCTACTCCTAACACTAAACCTAACCCTAAACCTAACCCTAACCCTATTCCTAACCCTAACCCTAAACCCTTACCCTAACCAATACCCTAAACATAACCTTCACGCTAACCCTAACCCTAACCCAAACCCTAACACTAACCCTAACCAAAACCCTAACCCTAAACCTAACCTTAACCCAAACCAAAACCCTAACCCTAACTCTAATCCTAACTCTAACCCTAATCAAAACCCTAACATTAACCCTAACCCTAACCCTAACCCTATTCCTAACCTTAACACTAAACCTAACCTTAACCCAAAACCTAACCGTAAATCTAACCCAAACCCTAACCCTAACTCAAACCCTAACCCTAAGACAAACCCTAACCCTAAAACTAACCCTAACCCAAATCCTAAACCTAACACTAACCCTAACCCAAACCCTAACCCTAACACTAACACTTACCCTAAGGCTAACCCAAAACCTAACCCTAAACCTAACCGAAACCAAAAGCCTAACCCTAACTCTAATCCTAACCCTAACCCTAACCCTAACCCTAACCCTAACCCTAACCCTAACCTAACCCTAACCCTTTTCCTAACCCTAACACCAACCATAACAATAATCCTAACCCTAACCCTATTCCTAAACCTAACCCTAACCCTAACCCTAACCCTAATCCTAACCCTAACCCTAACCCCAAAACTAAACCTAACCCTAACCCTAACCCTAACACTAATCCTAATCCTAACCCTAACGCTAACCCTAACTCAAACCCTAACCCTAACCCAAATCCTAACCCTAATCCTAAACCTAACACTAACCCTAACCCTAACCCTAACCCTAACCCTAACCCAAACCCTAACCCTTACCCAAACCCTAGACCTAAACCTAACCCTAACCCTAATCTTAACCTTAACCCAAAAACTAACCCTAACTCGAACCCTAACCCAAACCCAAATCCTCACCCTAACGCTAACCCAAACCCTAAACTTAACCCTATTCCTAACACTAACCCTAAACCTAACCTTAACCCAAACCCTATCCCAAAACCTAACCCTAACCCTAACTCAAACTCTAAACCTAACTCGAACCCTAACCCTAACCCAAACACTAACCCAAACCCTAACAATAACCCTA
This sequence comes from Eospalax fontanierii, assembly GCA_035773235.1. NCBI lineage: Eukaryota > Metazoa > Chordata > Mammalia > Rodentia > Spalacidae > Eospalax > Eospalax fontanierii. The sequence continues at coordinate 9,309,366 of JAJHUQ010000035.1, read as the reverse complement.
ACCCTATTCCTAACCCTAACCCTAACCCTAACCCTAACCCTAACCCTAACCCTATTCCTAACCCTAACCCTAAACCCTAAGCCTAACCAATACCCTAAACATAACCTTCACGCTAATCCTAACCCTAACCCAAACCCTAACCCTAAACCTAACCAAAAACCTAAACCCAACCCTAACCCAAACCCTAACCCTAACCCTATTCCTAACATTAACATTAAACCTAAACTTAACCCAAACCCTAACCCAGACCCTAACCCTAACCCTAACCCTAACCATAACCCTAACCCAAACCCTAACCCAAATCCTAACCCTAACCCTAACCCTAACCCTAACTCAAACACTAACACTAACCCTAACCCAAAACCTAACCCTAAACCTAACCCTAAACCTTATCCTAACCCTAAACCTAACCCAAAAAATAACACTAACCCTAAACCAAACCCTAACCCTAACCCTAACCCTAACCCTTACCCAAACCCTAAACCTAAACCTAACCCTAATCTAATCCTAACCCTAACCCTAACCCAAACCCTAACAATAACCCTAACCCTAACCCTAACCCTTATCCTAACCCTAAACCTAACCCAAAAAATAACACTAACCCTAAACCAAACCCTAACCCTAACCCTAACCCTAACCCTTACCCAAACCCTAAACCTAAACCAAACCCTAACCCAAACGCTATCCCTAACCCTAACCCTAACCCTAACCCTAACTCAAACCCTAACCCTAACCCTAACCCTAACCCAAACCCTAACAATAACCCTAACCCTAACCCTAACCCTAACCCTAACCCTAACCCTAACCCTCACCCTAACCCAAACCATAACAGTAACCCTAACCTTAACCCTAATGCTAAGCCTAAACCTAACTGAAACTCAAACCTAACCCTAAACCTAACCCTAACCAAAACCCTAACACTAACCTAACCCTAACTCAACCTCTCACCCTAACCCTAACCCTAACGCTAACCCAAACTCTAACCCTAAAATTAACCCTAACCCTAACACTAACCCAAATCCTGACCCTAACCCTAACCCAAACAAAAACCCTAACCCTAACTCTAACTCTAATCCTAAACCTAACCCTAAACCTAACCCTAACCCTAACCCTAATCCTAACCCTAACCCTAACCCTAACCCTAACCCTAACCTCTAACACTAACCCTAACCCTAACCCAAACCCTATCACTAAACCTAAACCTAACCCTAACCCTAACTCAAACCCTAACCCTAACCCTTACCCTAACTCAAACCCTAACCCTAACCCTAAACCTAACCCTAACCCAAACCCTAACTCAAATCCTAACACTAACCCTAACCCGATCCATAACCCTAACCCTAAACCTAACTCAAAAAATAACCCTAACCCTAACAAAAACCCTAACCCTAAACCTAACCCTAACCCTTATCCTAACCCTAAACCTAACCCAAAAAATAACACTAACCCTAAACCAAACCCTAACCCTAACCCTAAACCTAACCCTAACCCAAACCCTAACCCTTACCCAAACACTAACCCAAACCCTAACCCTAACGCTATTCCTAACCCTAACCCTAAACCTAACCTTAACTCAAACCCTAACCCAAACCCTAACCCTAAAATTAACCCTAACTCAAACTCTAACCCTAATTCGAACCCTAACCCTAACCCTAACCCTAACCCTAACCCTAAACCTAACCCTAACCCTAACCCTAACACTAACCCTAACCCTAACACTAACCCAAATCCTAACCCTAACATTAACCCAAACCAAAACCCTAAACTTAACTCTAATCCTAACCCTAACGCTAATCAAAACCCTAAAATTAAACCTAACCCTAACCCTAACCCAAAACCTAAACTTAACCCTAATCCTAACCCTAACCCTAACCCTAATCCTAACCCTAACCCTAACCCTAACCCTAACACAAACCCAACCCCTAAACCTAACCCTAACCCTAACCCAAACCCTAACCCTAAACCTAACCCTACCTCAAACCCTAACCCTAACCCTAACCCTAACCCAAACCCTAACCCTAAATCTAACCCTAAACCTAATCCTAACCCTAACCCTAACCCTAACACTAACCCTAACCCTAACACTAACCCAAATCCTATCCCTAACTTTAACCCAAACCAAAACCCTAAACTTAACTCTAATCCTAACCCTAAACCTAATCCTAACCCTAACCCTAACACTAACCAAACCCTAAACCTAACCCTAATCCTAATTCTAACCCTAACCCTAATCGTAACCCTAAACCTAACCCTAACCCACACCCAACCCCTAACTCTAACCCTAACCCTAACCGAAACCATAACTCAAAACCTAACCCTAACCCTAACCCAAACTCTGAACCTAACCCTAACCCTAACCCTAACATTAACCCTAACCCTAACCCTAACCCTATTCCTAACCTTAACCCTAAACCTAACCTTAACCCAAAACCTAACTTAAATCTAACCCAAACCCTAACGCTAACTCAAACCGTATCCCTAAGACAAACCCTAACCCTAACGCTAACCCTAACCCAAATCCTAAACCTAACACTAACCCTAACCCAAACCCTAACCCTAACACTAACACTTACCCTAAGTCTAACCCAAAACATAACCCTAAACCTAACCGAAACCAAAAGCCTAACCCTAAGTCTAATCCTAACCCTAACCCTAATCCTAACCCTAACCCTAACACTAACCCAAACCCTAAACCTAACCCTAATCCTAACTCTAACCCTAACCCTAATTGTAACCCTAAACCTAACCCTAACACACACCCAACCCCTAACTCTAACCCTAACCCTAACCGAAACCCTAACTCAAACCCTAACCCTAACCCTAACCCAAACCCTAACCCTAAACCTAACCCTAACCCTTTTCGTAACCATAACACAAACCCTAACAATAATCCTAACCCTAACCCTATTCCTAAACCTAACCATAACCCTAACCCTAAGCCTAATCCTAACCCTAACCCTAACCCTAACCCTAACCCTAACCCAAACCCTAACCCTTACCCAAACCCTAAACCTAAACCTAACCCTAACCCTAATCCTAACCCTAACCCTAACCCAGAAACTAAACCTAACCCTAACCCAAACCCTAACCCTAACACTAATCCTAATCCTAACCCTAACGCTAAACCTAACTCAAACCCTAACCCTAACCCAAACCCTAACCCTAACACTAACCATAAGCCTAATCCTAAACCTAACACTAACCCTAACGCTAACCCTAACCCTAACCCTAACCCTAACCCTAACCCAAACCCTAACCCTTATCCAAACCCTAAAGCTAAACCTAACCCTAACCCTAATCCTAACCCTAACCCTAACCCAAAAACTAACCCTAACTCGAACCCTAAGCCAAACCCTAATCCTAACCCTAACGCTAACTCAAACCCTAAACCTAAGCCTATTGCTAACCCTAACCCTAAACCTAACCTTAACCCAAAACCTAACCCAAAACCTAACCCTAACCCTAACCCTAACTCAAACTCTAACCCTAACTCAAACCCTAACCCTAACACAAACCCTAACAATAATCCTAAACCTAACATTATTCCTAAACCTAACAATAACCCTAACCCTAACCCTAACCCTAACCCTAAACCTAACCCTATTCCTAACACTAACCCTAACCCTAACCCCAAAGTTAACCCTAACCCTATTCCTAACCCTAACCCTAAACCCTTACCCTAACCAATACCCTAAACATAACCCGCACGCTAAGCCTAACCCTAACCCAAACCCTAACACTAACCCTAACCCTAAACCACACCCTAACACTAACCCTAACCCTAACCCAAACCAAAACCCTAACCCTAACTCTAATCCTAACCCTAACCCTAATCAAAACCCTAACATTAACCCTAACCCTAACCCTAACCCTATTCCTAACCTTAACCCTAAACCTAACCGTAACCCAAAACCTAACTTAAATCTAACCCAAACCCTAACGCTAACTCAAACCGTAACCCTAAGACAAACCCTAACCCTAACACTAACCCTAACCCAAACCCTAACCCTAACACTAACACTTACCCTAAGTCTAACCCAAAACATATCCCTAAACCTAACCGAAACCAAAAGCCTAACCCTAAGTCTAATCCTAACCCTAACCCTAATCCTAACCCTAACCCTAACACTAACCCAAACCCTAAACCTAACCCTAATCCTAACTCTAACCCTAACCCTAATCGTAACCCTAAACCTAACCCTAACACACACCCAACCCCTAACTCTAACCCTAACCCTAACCGAAACCCTAGCTCAAACCCTAACCCTAACCCTAACCCAAACCCTAACCCTAAACCTAACCCTAACCCTTTTCCTAACCATAACACAAACCCTAACAATAATCCTAACCCTAACCCTATTCATAAACCTAACCATAACACTAACCCTAAGCCTAAACCTAACCCTAACCCTAACCCTAACCCTAACCCTAACACAAAAACTAACCCTAACCCTAACCAAACCCTAACCCTAACACTAATCCTAATCCTTACCCTTACGATAACCCTTATTCAAACCCTTACCCTAACCCAAACCCTTACCCTAACACTAACCATAACCCTAAACCTAAACCTAAAATTAACCCTTACGCTCACCCTAATCCTAACGATTACCCTAACCCTAATCCTAACCCTAACCCTAACCTAAAAACTAACCCTAACTCGAACCCTAAGCCAAACCCTAATCCTAACCCTAACGCTAACCCAAACCCTAAACCTAAGCCTATTCCTAAACCTAACCCTAAACCTAAACTTAACCCAAACCCTAACCCAAAACCTAACCCTAACCGTAACCCTAACTCAAACTCTAACCCTAACTCGAACCCTAACCCTAACACAAACCCTAACAATAATCCTAACCCTAACATTTCTGCTAAACCTAACCCTAACCCTAACCCTAACCCTAACCCTAAACCTATTCCTAACACTAACCCTAACCCTAACCCTAAACCTAACCCTAACCCTATTCCTAACCCTAACCCTAAACCCTTACCGTAACCAATACCCTAAACATAACCCTCACGCTAACCCTAACCCTAACCCAAAACCTAACACTAACCCTAACCCTAACCCAAACCCTAACCCTAACCCTAACCCTAACCCAAACCAAAACCCTAACCCTAACTCTAATCCTAACCCTAACCCTAATCAAAACCCTAACATTAACCCTAAGCCTAACCCTAACCCTAACCCTATTCCTAAACTTAACCCTAAACCTAACCTTAACCCAAAACCTAACCGTAAATCTAACCCAAACCCTAACCCTAACTCAAACCAAAATCCTAAGACAAACCCTAACCCTAACACTAACCCTAACCCAAATCCTAAACCTAACACTAACCCTAACCCAAACCCTAACCCTAACACTAACACTTACCCTAAGTCTAACCCAAAACCTAACCCTAAACCTAACCGAAACCAAAACCCTAACCCTAAGTCTAATCCTAACCCTAACCGTAATCCTAACCCTAACCCTAACACTAACCCAAACCCTAAAGCTAACCCTAATCCTAACTCTAAACCTAACCCTAATCGTATCCCTAAACCTAACCCTAACCCACACCCAACCCCTAACTCTAACCCTAACCCTAACCGAAACCCTAACTCAAACCCTAACCCTAAACCTAACCCAAACCCTAACCCTAAACCTAACCCTAACCCTTTTCCTAACCCTAACACAAACCCTAACAATAATCCTAACCCTAACCCTAAACCTAAACCTAACCCTAAACCTAACCCTAACCCTTATCCTAACCCTAAACCTAACCCAAAAAATAACACTAACCCTAAACCAAACCCTAACCCTAACCCTAACCCTAACCCTAACCCAAACCCTAACCATTACCCAAACCGTAACCCAACCCCTAACCCTAACGCTATTCCTAACCCTAACCCTAAACCTAACCTTAACTCAAACCCTAACCCAAACCCTAACCATAAACTTAACCCTAACTCAAACTCTAACCCTAATTCGAACCCTAACCCTAACCCAAACCCTAACCCTAACCATAAACCTAACCAAACACCTAAACCTAACCCTAACCCTAACCCTAACACTAACCCTAACCCTAACACTAACCCAAATCCTAACCCTAACATTAACCCAAACCAAAACCCTAAACTTAACTCTAATCCTAACCCTAACCCTAATCAAAACCCTAAAATTAAACCTAACCCTAACCCTAACCCAAAACCTAAACCTAACCCTAATCCTAACCGTAACCCTAAACCTAATCCTAACCCTAACCCTAACCCTAACACAAACCCAACCCCTAAACCTAACCATAACCCTAACCCTAACCCTAACCCTAACCCTAACCCTATCCCTAACACTAACCCTAACCCTAACCCTAACCCTAACCCTAACACTAAACCTAACCCTAACCCTAACCCTAACCCTAACCCTAACCCTAACACTAACCCAAATCCTAACCCTAACATTAACCCAAACCAAAACCCTAAACTTAACTCTAATCCTAACCCTAACCCTAATCAAAACCCTAAAATTAAACCTAACCCTAACCCTAACCCAAAACCTAAACCTAACCCTAATCCTAACCCTAACCCTAACCCTAATCCTAACCCGAACCCTAACCCTAACACAAACCCAACCCCTAAACCTAACCCTAACCCTAACCCAAACCCTAAACTTAAACCTAACCCTAACTCAAACCCTAACCCTAACCCTAACCCTAACCCAAACCCTAACCCTAAATCTAACCCTAAACCTAATCCTAACCCTAACCCTAACCCAAAAACTAACCCTAACAATAACCCAAACCCTAACCCTAACCCTAACCCTAACCCTAACCCTAACCCAAACCCTAACACTAACCTAAACCCTAACCCTAACCCTTAATCAAACCAAAACCCAAACCCTAACTCTAATCCTAACCCTAACCCTAACCCTAACCCTAACCCTAACCCTAACCCTAACCCTAACTCAAACCCTAAGCCTAACCCTAACCCAAACCCTAAACCTAAACCTAACCCTAACCATAACCCTAGCCCTAACCCTAACCCAAGCACTAACACTAACACAAACCCTAACCCTAACCCTAACCCAAACCCTGAACCTAAACCTAACCCTAACCCTAACCCTAACCCTAAACCAAACCAAAACCCTAACCCTAAATCTAATCCTAACCCTAACCCTAACCCAAACCCTAACCCTAACCTTAACCCAAACACTAACCCATACCCAAACCCAAAACCTATCCCTAACCCAAACCCTAACCCTAAAACAAACTCTAACCCTAACTCTAACCCTAGCTCAAAACCTAAACCAAACCCTAATCCAAACCCTAACCCAAACCATAACAATAACCCTAACCCTAACCCTATTCCTAACACTAACCCTAACCCTAACCCTAACCCTAACCCTAACCCCATTCCTAACCCTAACCATAAACCCTTACCCTAACCAATATCCTAAACATAACTCTCACGCTAACCCTAACCCTAACCCAAACCCTAACACTAACCCTAAACCTAACCCTAACCCTAACCCTAACCCTATTCCTAACCTTAACCCTAAACCTAACCGTAAACCAATAACTAACCGTAAATCTAACCCAAACCCTAACCCTAACTCAAACCCTAACCCTAAGACTAAACCTAACACTAAAACTAACCCTAACCCAAATCCTAAACCTAACACTAACCCTAACCCAAACCCTAACCCTAATACTAACACTTACCCTAAGGCTAACACTAAACCTAACCGAAACCAAAAGCCTAACCCTAACTCTAATCCTAAGCCTAACGCTAATCCTAACCCTAACCCTAACACTAACCCAAACCCTAAACCTAACCCTAATCCTAATTCTAACCCTAACCCTAATCGTAACCCTAAACCTAACCCTAACACACACCCAACCCCTAACTCTAACCCTCACCCTAACCGAAACCCTAACTCAAAACCTAACCCTAACCCTAACCCAAACCCTTACCCTAAACCTACCCCTAACCCTATTCCTTACCCTCACACAAACCCTAACAATAGTCCTAACCCTAACCATAACCCCAAAACTAACCCTAACCCTAACCCTAACCCTAACCCTAACACTAATCCTAATCCTAACCCTAACGCTAACCCTAACTCAAACCCTAAGCTTAACCCAAACCCTAACCCTTACCCAAACCCTAAATCTAAACCTAACCCTAACCCTAATCCTAACCCTAACCCTAACTCAAAAACTAACCCTAACTCGAACCCTAACCCAAACCCTAATCCTCACCCTAACGTTAACTCAAACCCTAAACCTAACGCTATTCCTAACCCTAACCCTAAACCTAACCTTAACCCAAACCCTAACCCAAAACCTAACCCTAACCCTAACTCAAACTCTAACCCTAACTCGAACCCTAACCCTAACCCAAACACTAACCCAAACCCTAACAATAACCCTAACCCTATTCCTAACACTAACCCTAACCCTAACCCTAACCCTAACCCTAACCCTTTCCCTATTCCTAACCCTAACCCTAAACCCTAAGCCTAACCAATACCCTAAACATAACCTTCACGCTAACCCTAACCCTAACCCAAACCCTAAACCTAAACCTAACCAAAAACCTAAACCTAACCCTAAACCAAACCCTAACCCTAACCCTACTCCTAACATTAACCCTAAACATAAACTTAACCCAAACCCTAACCCAAACCCTAACCCTATCCCTAACCCTAACCACAACCCTAACCCAAACCCTAACCCAAATCCTAACCCTAACCCTAACCCTAACCCTAACCCTAACCCTAACTCAAACACTAACCCTAACCCTAATCCAAAACCTAACCCTAAACCTAACCCTAACCCTTATACTAACCCTATACCTAACCCAAAAATAACACTAACCCTAAACCAAACCCTAACCCTAACCCTAACCCAAACCCTTACCCAAACCCTAAACCTAAACCTAACCCTAATCTAATCCTAACCCTAACCCTAACCCAAACCCTAACCCTAACCCTATTCCTAACCCTAACCCTAAACCTAACCTTAACCCAAACCCTAACCCACACCCTAACCCTAAACTTAACCCTAACTCAAACTCTAACCCTAACTCGAACCTTAACCCTAACCCAAACACTAACCCAAACCCTAACAATAACCCTAACATTATTCCTAACACTAACCCTAACCCTAACCCTAACCTAACCCTAACCCTATTCCTAACCCTAACCCTAAACCCTAAGCCTAACTAATACCCTAAACATAACCTTCACGCTAACCCTAACCCTAACCCAAACCCTAACCCTAACACTAATCCTAATCCTAACCCTAACGATAACCCTAATTCAAACCCTAACCCTAACCTAAACCCTAACCCTAACACTAACCATAACCCTAAACCTAAACCTAAAATTAACCCTAACGCTAACCCTAACCCTAATCCTAACCCTAACCCTAACCTAAAAACTAACCCTAACTCGAACCCTAAGCCAAACCCTAATCCTAACCCTAACTCTAACCCAAACCCTAAACCTAAGCCTATTCCTAAACCTAACCCTAAACCTAACCTTAACCCAAACCCTAACCCAAAACCTGACCCTAACCCTAACCCTAACTCAAACTCTAACTCTAACTCGAACCCTAACCCTAACACAAACCCTAACAATAATCCTAACCCTAACATTTTTGCTAAACCTAACCCTAACCCTAACCCTAACCCTAAACCTATTCCTAACACTAACCCTAACCCTAACCCTAAAACTAACCCTAACCCTATTCCTAACCCTAACCCTAAACCCTTACCGTAACCAATACCCTAAACATAACCCTCACGCTAACCCTAACCCTAACCCAAACCCTAACACTAACCCTAACCCTAACCCAAACCCTAACGCTAACCCTAACCCTAACCCTAACCCTAACCCTATTCCTAAACTTAACCCTAAACCTAACCTTAACCCAAAACCTAACCGTAAATCTAACCCAAACCCTAACCCTAACTCAAACCCTAATCCTAAGACAAACCCTAACCCTAACACTAACCCTAACCCAAATCCTAAACCTAACACTAACCCTAACCCAAACCCTAACCCTAACACTAATACTTACCCTAAGTCTAACCCAAAACCTAACCCTAAACCTAACCGAAACCAAAACACTAACCCTAAGTCTAATCCTAAACCTAACCCTAATCCTAACCCTAACCGTAACACTAACCCAAACACTAAAGCTAACCCTAATCCTAACTCTAAACCTAACCCTAATCGTATCCCTAAACCTAACCCTAACCCACACCCAACCTCTAACTCTAACCCTAACACTAACCGAAACCCTAACTCAAACCCTAACCCTAAACCTAACCCAAACCCTAACCCTAAACCTAACCCTAACCCTTTTTCTAACCCTAACACAAACCCTAACAATAATCCTAACCCTAACCCTATTCCTAAACCTAACCCTAACCGTAACCCTAACCCTAATCCTAACCCTAACCCTAACCCAAAAACTAAACCTAACCCTAACCCAAATCCTAACCCTAACACTAATCCTAATCCTAACCCTAATGCTAAACCTAACTCAAACCCTAACCCTACCCCAAACCCTAACCGAAACACTAACCATAACCCTAATCCTAAACCTAACACTAACCCTAACGCTAACCCTAACCCTAACCCTAACCTTAACCCAAACCCTAACCCTTACCCAAACCCTAAACCTAAACCTAACCCTAACCCTAATCCTAACCCTAACCCTAATCCAAAAACTAACCCTAACCCTAACCCTAAGACAAACCCTAATCCTAACCCTAACGCTAACCCAAACCCTAATCCTAAGCCTATTCCTAACCCTAACCCTAAACCTAACCTTAACCCAAACCCTAACACAATCCCTAACCCTAACCCTAACCCTAACTCAAACTCTAACCCTAACTCGAACCCTAACCCTAACACAAACCCTAACAATAATCCTAACCCTAACATTTTTCCTAAACCTAACCCTAACCCTAACCCTAACCCTAACCCTAACCCTAACCCTAACCCTAACCCTAACCCAAAAGCTAACCCTTACCCACACACTAAACCTAACCCTAACCCTAACCCTAACCCTAACACTATCCCTAACCCTAACCCTAACCCTAATCAAAACCCTAACCCTAACCCTAACCCTAATCCTAACCCTAACCCTAACCCTAACCCTAAACCTAAACCTAACCCTAAACCTAACCCTAACCAAAACCCTAACCCTAACACTAACCTAACCCTAACTCAAACCCTAACCATAACCCTAACCCTAACCCTAACCCAAACCCTAACCCTAACACTAACCCTAACCCTAACACTAACCCAAATCCTAACCCTAAACCTAACCCAAACCAAAACCCTAACCCTAACTCTAACTCTAATCCTAAACCTAACCCTAATCCTAACCCTAACCCTAACCCTAATCCTAACCCTAACCCTAACCCTAACCCTAACCCAACCTCTAACACTAACCCTAACCCTAACCCAAACCCTATCACTAAACCTAAACCTAACCCTAACCCTAACTCAAACCCTAACCCTAACCCTTACCCTAACTCAAACCCTAACCCTAACCCTAAACCTAACCGTAACCCAAACCCTAACCCAAATCCTAACCCTAACCCTAACCCTAACCATAACCCTAACCCTAACCCTAACTCAAACACTAACCCTAACCCTAACAAAAACGCTAACCCTAAACCTAACCCTAACCCTTATCCTAACCCTAAACCTAACCCAAAAAATAACACTAACCCTAAACCAAACCCTAACCCTAACCCTAACCCTAACCCTAACCCAAACCCTAACCCTTACCCAAACCGTAACCCAACCCCTAACCCTAACGCTATTCCTAACCCTAACCCTAAACCTAACCTTAACTCAAACCCTAACCCAAACCCTAACCATAAACTTAACCATAACTCAAACTCTAACCCTAATTCGAACCCTAACCCTAACCCAAACCCTAACCCTAACCATAAACCTAACCAAAAACCTAAACCTAACCCAAACCCTAACCCTAACACTAACCCTAACCCTAACACTAACCCAAATCCTAACCCTAACATTAACCCAAACCAAAACCCTAAACTTAACTCTAATCCTAACCCTAACCCTAATCAAAACCCTAAAATTAAACCTAACCCTAACCCTAACCCAAAACCTAAACCTAACCCTAATCCTAACCGTAACCCTAACCCTAATCCTAACCCTAACCCTAACCCTAACACAAACCCAACCCCTATACCTAACCCTAACCCTACCCCAACACCTACCCCTAAACCTCACCCTAACCCTAACCCTACCCCTAACCCTAACCCTAACCCTAACCCTAAACCTAACCCTAACCCTAACCCTAACACTAACCCTAACCCTAACACTAACCCAAATCCTAACCCTAACATTAACCCAAACCAAAACCCTAAACTTAACTCTAATCCTAACCCTAACCCTAATCAAAACCTAAAATTAAACCTAACCCTAACCCTAACCCAAAACCTAAACCTAACCCTAATCCTAACCCTAACCCTAACCCTAATCCTAACCCTAACCCTAACCCTAACACAAACCCCACCCCAAAACCTACCCCAAACCCTAACCCACACCCTAAACTTCAACCTAGCCCTAACTCAAACCCTAACCCTAACCCTAACCCTAAAACAAACCCTAACCCTAAATCTAACCCTAAACCTAATCCTAACCCTAACCCTAACCCAAAAACTAACCCTAACAATAACCCACACCCTAACCCTAACCCTAACCCTAACCCTAACCCTAACCCAAACCCTAACACTAACCTAAACCCTAAACCTAACCCTAAATCAAACCAAAACCCTAACCCTAACTCTAATCCTAACCCTAACCCTAACCCTAACCCTAACCCTAACCCTAACTCAAACCGTAAGCCTAACCCTAACCCAAACGCTAAACCTAAACCTAACCCTAACCCTAAACCTAGCCCTAACCCTAACCCAAACACTAACACTAACCCAAACCCTAACCCTAACCCTAACCCAAACCCTAAACCTAAACCTAACCCTAACCCTAACGCTAACCCTAACCCAAACCCTAACACTAACCCAAACCCTAACCATAACCCTAACCCTAAACCAAACCAAAACCTAACCCTAAATCTAATCCTAACCGTAACCCTAACCCAAACCCTAACCCTAACCTTAACCCAAACACTAACCCATACCCAAACCCAAAACCTATCCCTAACCCAAACCCTAACCCTAACTCAAACTCTAACCCTAACTCTAACCCTAGCTCAAAACCTAAACCAAACCCTAATCCAAACCCTAACCCAAACCATAACAATAACAATAACCCTAACCCTATTCCTAACACTAACCCTAACCCTAACCCTAACCCTATTCCTAACCCTAACCATAAACCCTTACCCTAAGCAATACCCTAAACATAACTCTCACGCTAACCCTAACCCTAACCCAAACCCTAACACTAACCCTAACCCTAACCCTAACCCTAACCCTATCCTAACCTTAACCCTAAACCTAACCGTAAACCAAAAACTAACCGTAAATCTAACCCAAACCCTAACCCTAACTCAAACCCTAACCCTAAGACAAAACCTAACCCTAAAACTAACCCTAACCCAAATCCTAAACCTAACACTAACCCTAACCCAAACCCTAACCCTAATACTAACACTTACCCTAAGGCTAACCCTAAACCTAACCGAAACCAAAAGCCTAACCCTAACTCTAATCCTAACCCTAACCCTAATCCTAACCCTAACCCTAACACTAACCCAAACCCTAAAACTAACCCTAATCCTAATTCTAACTCTAACCCTAATCGTAACCCTAAACCTAACCCTAACCCACACCCAGCCCCTAACTCTAACCCTAACCCTAACCGAAACCCTAACTCAAAACCTAACCCTAACCCTAACCCAAACCCTAACCCTAAACCTACCCCTAACCCTTTTCCTAACCCTCAGACAAACCCTAACAATAATCCTAACCCTAACCCTAACCCCAAAACTAACCCTAACCTTAACCCTAACCCTAACCCTAACACTAATCCTAATACTAACCCTAACGCTAACCCTAACTCAAACCCTAACCCTAACCCAAACCCTAACCCTTACCCAAACCCTAAACCTAAACCTAACCCTAACCCTAATCCTAACCCTAACCCTAACTCAAAAACTAACCCTAACTCGAACCCTAACCCAAACCCTAATCCTCACCCTAACGTTAACTCAAACCCTAAACCTAACCCTATTCCTAACCCTAACCCTAAACCTAACCTTAACCCAAACCCTAACCCAAACCCTACCCCTAACCCTAAGTCAAACTCTCACCCTAACTCGAACCCTACCCCTAACCCAAACACTACCCCAAACCCTAACAATAACCCTAACCCTATTCCTAACACTAACCCTAACCCTAACCCTAACCCTAACCCTAACCCTTTCCCTATTCCTAACCCTAACCCTAAACCCTAAGCCTAACCAATACCCTAAACATAACCTTCACGCTAACCCTAACCCTAACCTAAACCTAACCAAAAACCTAAACCTAACCCTAAACCAAACCCTAACCCTAACCCTACTCCTAACATTAACCCTAAACATAAACTTAACCCAAACCCTAACCCAAACCCTAACCCTATCCCTAACCCTAACCACAACCCTAACCCAAACCCTAACCCAAATCCTAACCCTAACCCTAACCCTAACCCTAACCCTAACCCTAACCCTAACTCTAACACTAACCCTAACCCTAATCCAAATCCTAACCCTAAACCTAACCCTAACCATTATACTAACCCTAAACCTAACCCAAAAAATAACAGTAACCCTAAACCAAACCCTAACCCTAACCCTAACCCAAACCCTTACCCAAACCCTAAACCTAAACCTAACCCTAATCTAATCCTAACCCTAACCCTAACCCAAACCCTAACCCTAACCCTATTCCTAACCCTAACCCTAAACCTAACCTTAACCCAAACCCTAACCCACACCCTAACCCTAAACTTAACCCTAACTCAAACTCTAACCCTAACTCGAACCTTAACCCTAACCCAAACACTAACCCAAACCCTAACAATAACCCTAACATTATTCCTAACACTAACCCTAACCCTAACCCTAACCCTAACCTAACCCTAACCCTATTCCTAACCCTAACCCTAAACCATAAGCCTAACTAATACCCTAAACATAACCTTCACGCTAACCCTAACCCTAACCCAAACCCTAACCTAACCCTAAACCTAACCAAAAACCTAAACCTAACCCTAACCCTAACCCTAACCCAAACCCTAACCCTAACACTAACCCTAACCCTAACACTAACCCAAATCATAATCCTAATATTAACCCAAAGCAAAACCCTAAACCTAACTCTAATCCTAACCCTAACCGTAATCAAAATCCTAACATTAAACCTAACCCTAACCCTAACCCAAAACCTAAACCTAACCCTAATCCTAACCCTAACCCTAACCCTAATCCTAACCCTAACCCTAACCCTAACACAAACCCAACCCCTAACCCTAACCCTAACCCTAATCCTAATTCTAACCCGAACCCAAAACATAACCCTAACCCTAACCCTAACCCTAAACCTAAACCTATCATTAACCCTAACCCTAAACCAAACCCTAACTCTAACCCTAAACCTAACCCTAACCCTAATCCTAACCCTATCCCTAACCCTAACACTAACCCTAACACAAAACCACACCGTAACCACAAACCTAACTCAAAACCTAACCTTAAACCTAACCCAAACCCAAACCCTAACTCTAACCTTAACCCTAAACCAAACCCTAAACCTAACCCTAAACCTAACCCTAACCCAAACCCTAACCCTAACACTAACCTAACCCTAACTCAAATCCTAAACATAACCCTAACCCTAACCCTAACCCAAACTCTAACCCTAACACTAACCCAAACCTAACACTAACCCAAATCCTAACTCTAACCCTAACCCAAACCAAAACCCTAACCCTAAATCTAACTCTAATCCTAAACCTAACCCTAATCCTAACTCTAAACCTAACCCTAATCCTAACCCTAACCCTATCCCTAACACAAACCCAACCCCTAACCCTAACCCTAACCCTAATCCTAATTCTAACCCGAACCCAAACCATAACCCTAACACTAAAATTAACCCAAAACCTAAACCTAACACTAAACCTAACCCTAAACCAAACCCTAACTCTAACCCTAATCCTAACCCTAACCCTAATCCTAACCCTATCCCTAACCCTAACACTAACCCTAACCCAAAACCACACCGTAACCACAAACCTAACTCATACCCTAACCTTAAACCTAACCCAAACCCAAAACCTAACCTTAACCCTAAACCAAACCCTAAACCTAAACCGTAACCCTAACCCTAACCCTAACCCTATTCCTAACCCTAAACCTAACCCTAACCTTAACCCAAACCCTAACCCTAAACCTAAGCCTAACCCAAATCCTAATCAAACCCTAACCCTAACCCAAACCCTAACCCTAACACTAACCCTAACCGTAATCCTAAACCTAACCCTAACCTTAACCCAAAAAGTAAACCTAACCCTAAACCTAACCCTAACCCAAAACCTAACCCTAACCCAAATCCTAATCCTAACACTAACCCTAATGCTAAGCCTAAACCTAACTCAAACTCAAACCTAACCCTAAACCTAACCCTAACCCAAACCCTAACCCTAACACTAACCTAACCCGAAATCAAACCCTAAACATAACCCTAACCCTAACCCTAACCCAAACCCTAACCCTAACACTAACCCTAACCCTAACACTAACCCAAATCCTAACCCTAACCCAAACCAAAACCCTAACCCTAACTCTAACTCTAATCCTAAACCTAACCCTAATCATAACCCTAACCCTAACCCTAAATCTAAACCTAACCCTAACCCTAACTCAAACCCTAACCCTAACCCTTACCCTAAATCAAACCCTAACCATAACCCTAAGCCTAACCCTAACCCAAACCCTAACCCAAATCCTAACCCTAACCCTAACCCTAACCATAACCATAACCCTAACCCTAACTCAAACACTAACCCTAACCCTAACAAAAACCCTAACCCGAAACTTAACCCTAACCCTTATCCTAACCCTAAACCTAACCCAAAAAATAACACTAACCCTAAACCAAACCCTAACCCTAACCCTAACCCTAACCCAAACCCTAACCCTTACCCAAACCCTAAACCTAAACCTAACCCTAACCCGAATCCTAACCCTAACCCTAACCCAAACACTAACCCTAACCCAAACCCTAACCCTAACCCTATTCCTAACCCTAACCCTAAACATAACCTTAACCCAAACCCTAATCCAAACCCTAACCCTAAACTTAACCCTAACTCAAACTCTAACCCTAATTCGAACCCTAACCCTAACCCAAACACTAACCAAACCCTAACAATAACCCTAACCCTAACCCTATTCCTAACACTAACCCTAACCCTAACCCTAACCCTAAACCTATTGCTAACCCTAACCCTAAACCCTAACCCTAAACAATACCCTAAACAAAACCTTCACGCTAACCCTAACCCTAACCCAAACCCTAACCCTAACCCTAAACCTAACCAAAAACCTAAACCTAACCCTAACCCTAACCCTAACCCAAACCCTAACCCTAACACTACCCCTAACCCTAACACTAACCCAAATCCTAACCCTAACATTAACCCAAACCAAAACCCTAAACTTAACTCTAATTCTAACCCTAACCCTAATCAAAACCCTAACATTAAACCTAATCCTAACCCTAACCCAAAACCTAAACCTAACCCTAATCCTAACCCTAAACCTAACCCTAATCTAACCCTAACCCTAACCCTAACACAAACCCAACCCCTAACCCTAACCCTAACCCAAAACCTAACCCTAAACCTAACCCTAACCCAAACCCTAACCCTAACCCTAACCCTAACACAAACCCTAACCCTAAATCTAACCCTAAACCTAATCCTAACCCAAACCCTAACCCAAAAATTAACCCTAACAAAAACCCAAACCCTAACCCTAACCCTAACCCTAACACTAACCCAAACCCTAACCCTAACCCTAAACCAAACCAAAACCCTAACCCTAACTCTAATCCTAACCCTAACCCTAACCCTAACCCTAACCCTAACCCTAACTCAAACCCTAACCCTAACCCTAACCCAAACCCTAAACCTAAACCTAACCCTAACCCTAACCCTAACCCTAACCCAAACCCTAACACTAACCCAAACCCTAACCTTAACCCTAAACCAAACCAAAACCCTAACCCTAAATCTAATCCTAACCCTAACCCTAACCCTAACCGTAACCCTAACCTTAAATCAAACACTAACCCAAACCCAAACCCAAAACCTATCCCTAACCCTAACCCTAACCCTAACTCAAACTCTAACCCTAACTCTAACCCTAACTCAAAACCTAAACCAAACCCTAATCCAAACCCTAACCCAAACCCTAACAATAACCCTAACCCTAACCCTATTCCTAACACTAACCCTAACCCTAACCCTAACCGTATTCCTAACCCTAACCCTAAACCCTTACCCTAACCAATACCCTAAACATAACCCTCACGCTAACCCTAACCGTAACCCAAACCCTAACACTAACCCTAACCCTAACCAAAACCCTAACCCTAACCCTAACCTTAACCCAAACCAAAACCCTAACCCTAACTCTAATCTTAACTCTAACCCTAATCAAAACCCTAACATTAACCCTAACCCTAACCCTAACCCTATTCCTAACCTTAACCCTAAACCTAACCTTAACCCAAAACCTAACCGTAAATCTAACCCAAACCCTAACCCTAACTCAAAACCTAACCCTAAGACAAACCCTAACCCTAAAACTAACCCTAACACAAATCCTAAACCTAACACTAACCCTAACCCAAACCCTAACCCTAACACTAACACTTACCCTAAGACTAACCCAAAACCTAACCCTAAACCTAACCGCAACCAAAAACCTAACCCTAACTCTAATCCTAACACTAACCCTAATCCTAACCGTAACCCTAACACTAACCCAAACCCTAAACCTAACCCTAATCCTAATTCTAACCCTAACCCTAATCGTAACCCTAAACCTAACCCTAACCCACACCCAACCCCTAACTCTAACCCTAACCCTAACCGAAACCCTAACTGAAAACCTAACCCTAACCCTAACCGAAACCCTAACCCTAAACCTAACCCTAACCCTTTTCCTAACCCTAACAAAAACCCTAACAATAATCCTAACCCTAACCCTATTCCTAAACCTAACCCTAACCCTAACCCTAACCCTAATCCTAACCCTAAACCTAACCCCAAAACTAACCCTAACCCAAACCCAAACCCTAACATTAATCCTAATCCTAACCCTAAAGCTAACCCTAACTCAAACCCTAACCCTAACCCAAACCCTAACCCTAACACTAACCATAACCCTAATCCTAAACCTAACACTAACCCTAACCCTAACCCTAACCCTAACCCTAACCCTAATCCTAACCCTAACCCTAACCCAAAAACTAACCCTAACTCGAACCCTAACCCAAACCCTAATCCTCACCCTAACGCTAACCCAAACCCTAAACCTAACCCTATTCCTAACCCTAACCCTAAACCTAACCTTAAACCAAACCCCAACCCAAAACCTAAACCTAACTCAAACTCTAACCCTAACTCGAACACTAACCCTAATCAAAACACTAACCCAAAACCTAACAATAACCCTAACCCTATTCCTAACCCTAACCCTAACCCAAACCCTAACCCAAATCCTAACCCTAACCCTAACCCTAACCCTAACTCAAACACTAACCCTAACCCTAACCCAAAACCTAACACTAAACCTAACCCTAACCCTTATCCTAATCCTAAACCTAACCCAAAAAATAACACTAACCCTAAACCAAACCCTAACCCTAACCCTACCTTAATCCTAACCCTAACCGTAACCCTAACTCAAAC
Source organism: Eospalax fontanierii (assembly GCA_035773235.1). Lineage (NCBI taxonomy): Eukaryota > Metazoa > Chordata > Mammalia > Rodentia > Spalacidae > Eospalax > Eospalax fontanierii. The sequence goes on along the minus strand of JAJHUQ010000035.1, from coordinate 9,289,408 downwards.
GAAACCCCTAACCCTAACCCTAACCCTAATCCTAATTCTAACCCGAAACCAAACCATAACCCTAACCCTAACCCTAAACCTAACATTAAACCTAACCCTAAACCAAACCCTAACTCTAACCCTAAACCTAACCCTAAACCTAATCCTAACCTTATCCCTAACCCTAACACTAACCCTAACCCAAAACCACACCGTAACCACAAACCTAACTCAAAACCTAACCTTAAACCTAACCCAAACCCAAACCCTAACCCTAACCTTAACCCTAAACCAAACCCTAAACCTAACCCTAAACCTAACCCTAACCCAAAACCTAACCCTAACACTAACCTAACCCTAACTCAAACCCTAACAATAACCCTAACCCTAACCCTAACCCAAACCCTAACCCTAACACTAACCCTAACACTAACCCTAACCCTAACACTAACCCAAATCCTAACCCTAACCCTAATGCGAAGCCTAAACCTAACTCAAACTCAAACCTAACCCTAAACCTAACCCTAACCCAAACCCTAACCATAACCCTAACCCTAACCCTAACCCAAACCCTAACCCTAACACTAACCCTAACCCTAACACTAACCCAAATCCTAACCCTAACCCTAACCCAAACCAAAACCCTAACCCTAACTTAACTCTAATCCTAAACCTAACCCTAATCCTAACTCTAACCCTAACCCTAATCCTAACCCTAACCCTAACCCTAACACAAACGCAACCCCTAACCCTAACCCTAACCCTAATCCTAATTCTAACCCGAACCCAAACCATAACCCTAACCATAAACTTAAACCAAAACCTAAACCTAACACTAACCCTAACCCTAAACCAAACTCTAACTCTAACCCTAAACCTAACCCTATACCCAAACCCAACCCTATACCTAACCCTAACACTAACCCTAACCCAAAACCACACCATAACCACAAACCTAACTCATACCCTAACCTTAAACCTAACCCAAACACAAACCCTAACCTTAACCCTAAACCAAACCCTAAACCTAAACCGTAACCCTAACCCTAACCCTAACCCTATTCCTAACCCTAACCCTAAACCTAACCTTAACCCAAACCCTAACGCTAAACCTAACCCTAACCCAAACCCTAATCAAACCCTAACCCTAACCCAAACCCTAACGCTAACACTAACCCTAACCGTAATCCTAAACCTAACCCTAACCTTAACCCAAAAAGTAAACCTAACCCTAAACCTAACCCTAACCCAAAACCTAACCCTAACCCAAATCCTATTCCTAACCCTAACCGTAATGCTAAGCCTAAACCTAACTCAAACTCAAACCTAACCCTAAACCTAAACCGTAACCCTAACCCTAACCCTAACCCTAACCTAACCCTAACTGAAACCCTAACCATAACCCTAACCCTAACCCTAACCCTAACACTAACCCTAACCCTAACACTAACCCAAATCCTAAACCTAACCCTAACCCAAACCAAAACCCTAACCCTAACTCTAACTCTAATCCTAAACCTAACCCTAATCCTAACCTTAAACCTAATCCTAACCCTAACCCTAACCCTAACACAAACCCAACCTCTAACACTAACCCTAACCCTAACCCAAACCCTAACCCTAAATCTAAACCTAACCCTAACCCTAACTCAAACCCTAACCCTAACCCTTACCCTAACTCAAACCCTGACCGTAACCCTAACCCTAACCATAACACAAACGCTAACCCAAATCCTAACCCTAAACCTAACCCTAACCATAACCCTAACCCAAACCCTAACTCAAACACTAACCCTAACCCTAACAAAAACCCTAACCCTAAACCTAACCCTAACCCTTATCCTAAGCCTAAACCTAACCCTAACCCTAACCCTAACCCTAATCCTAACCCTAACCCTAACCCCAAAACTAACCCTAACCCTAACCCTA
>JAJHUQ010000035.1:9252500-9285000 GCA_035773235.1 Eospalax fontanierii | reverse complement strand
CCTAACCCTAACCCTAACCCTAACCCAAACCCTAACCCTAAACCTAACCCTAACTCAAACCCTAAACCTAACCCTAAACCTAAGCCAAAACCTAACCCTAAATCTAACCCTAACCCTAATCCTAACCCTAACCCTAACCCAAAAACTAACCCTAACAATAACCCAAACCCTAACCCTAACCCTAACCGAAACCCTAACCTTTACCCAAACCCTAAACCTAAACCTAACACTAACCCTAACCCTAACCCTAACCCTAACCCTAACCCTAACCCAAACCCTAACCCTTACCCAAACCCTAAACCTAAACCTAACCCTAACCCTAATTCTAACCCTAACCCTAACCCAAAAACTAACCCTAACTCGAACCCTAACCCAAAACCTAATCCTCACCCTAACGTTAACTCAAACCCTAAACCTAACCCTATTCCTAACCCAAACCCTAAACCTAACCTTAACCCAAACCCTAACCCAAAACCTAACCCTAACCCTAACTCAAACTCTAACCCTAACTCGAACCCTAACCCTAACCCAAACACTAACCCAACCCCTAACAATAACCCTAACCCTATTCCTAACACTAACCCTAACCCTAACCCTAACCCTAACCCTAACCCTAACCCTATTCCTAACCCTAACCCTAAACCCTAAACCTAACCAATACCATAAACATAACCTTCACGCTAACCCTAACCCTAACCCAAACCCTAACCCTAAACCTAACCAAAAACCTAAACCTAACCCTAAACCAAACCCTAACCCTAACCCTACTCCTAACATTAAACCTAAACCTAAACTTAACCCAAACCCTAACCCAAACCGTAACCCTATCCCTCACCCTAAACATAACCCTAAACCAAACCCTAACCCAAATCCTAACCCTCACCCTAACACTAACCCTAACCCTAACCCTAACTCAAACACTAACCCTAACCCTAACCCAAAACCTAACCCTAAACCTAACCCTAACCCTTATCCTAACCCTAAACCTAACCCAAAAAACAACACTAACCCTAAACCAAACCCTAACCCTAACCCTAACCCTTACCCAAACCCTAAACCTAAACCTAACCCTAATCTAATCCTAACCCTAACCCTAACCCAAACACTAACCCTAACCGTATTCCTAACCCTAACCCTAAACCTAACCTTAACCCAAACCCTAACCCACACCCTAACCCTAAACTTAACCCTAACTCAAACTCTAACACTAACTCGAACCTTAACCCTAACCCAAACACTAACCCAAACCCTAACAATAACCCTAACACTATTCCTAACACTAACCCTAACCCTAAGCCTAACCCTAACCCTATTCCTAACCCTAACCCTAAACCCTAAGCCTAACCAATACCCTAAACATAACGTTCACGCTAACCCTAACCCTAACCCAAACCGTAACCCTAACCCTAAACCGAACCAAAAACCTAAACCTAACCCTAACCCTAACCCTAACCCAAACCCTAACCCTAACACTAACCCTAACCCTAACACTAACCCAAATCCTAACCCTAACATTAACCCAAACCAATACCCAAAACCTTACTCTAATCCTAACCCTAACCCTAATCAAAACCCTAACACTAAACCTAACCCTAACCCTAACCCAAAACCTAAACCTAACCCTAATCCTAACCCTAACCCTAACCCTAATGCTAACCCTAACCCTAACCCTAACACAAACCCAACCCCTAACCCTAACCCTAACCCTAATCCTAATTCTAACCAGAACCCAAACCATAACCCTAACCCAAACCCAAACCCTAACCCAAACCCTAACAATAACCCTAACGCTAACCCTATTCCTAACACTACCCCTACACGTAACCCTAAACCTATTCCTAACCCTAACCCTAAACCCTAACCCTAAACAATACCCTAAACAAAACCTTCACGCTAACCCTAACCCTAACCGAATTCCTAACCCTAACCCTAAACCCTTACCCTAACCAATACCATAAACATAACCCTCACGCTAACCCTAACCCCAACCCAAACCCACACACTAACCCTAACCCTAACCAAAAACCTAACCCTAACCCTAACTTAACACAAACCAAAACCCTAACCCTAACTCTAATCCTAACTCTCACCCTAATCAAAACCCTAACATTAACCCTAACCCTAACACTAACCCTATTCCTAACCTTAAACCTAAACCTAACCTTAACTCAACACCTACCCGTAAATCTCCACCAATCCCTACCCCTCACTGAAACCCTAACCCTAAGACAAACCCTAACCCTAAAACTAACCCTAACCCAAATCCTAAACCTAACACTAACCCTAACCCAAACCCTAACCCTAACACTAACACTTACCCTAAGGCTAACCCAAAACCTAAACCTAAACCTAACCGAAACCAAAAGCCTAACCCTAACTCTAATCGTAACCCTAACACTAATCCTAACACTAACCCTAACACTAACACAAACCCTAAACCTAACACTAATCCTAATTCTAACCCTAACCCTAATCGTAACCCTAAACCTAACCCTAACCCACACCCAACCCCTAACTCTAAACCTAACCCTATCCGACACCCTAACTCAAAAGCTAACGCCAAACCTGACCCAAACCCTAACCCTAACCCCCACCCTAACCCTATTCCTACCCTCAAACCTAAACCTAACCTTAACTCAAACACTAACCGCACATCTAACCCAATCCCTAACCCTAACTGAAACCCTAAACCTAAGACAAACCCTAACCCTAAAACTAACCCTAACCCAAATCCTAAACCTAACACTAACCCTAACCCAAACCCTAACCCTAACACTAACACTTACCCTAAGGCTAACCCAAAACCTAAACCTAAACCTAACCGAAACCAAAAGCCTAACCCTAAATCTAATCCTAACCCTAACACTAATCCTAACACTAACCCTAACACTAACCCAAACCCTAAACCTAACCCTATTCCTAATTCTAACCCTAACCCTAATCGTAACCCTAAACCTAACCCTAACCCACACCCAACCCCTAACTCTAAACCTCACCCTATCCGAAACCCTAACTCAAAACCTACCCCTAACCCTAACCCAAACCCTAACCCTAAACCTAACCCTAACCCTTTTCCTAACCCTAACACAAACTCTAACAATAATCCTAACCCTAAAACTATTCCTAAACCTAACCCTAACCCAAAACCTAACCCTAAACCTAACCCTAACCCTTTTCCTAACCCTAACACAAACCCTAACAATAATCCTAACCCTAACCCTATTCCTAAACCTAACCCTAACCCTAACCCTAACCCTAACCCTAATCCTAACCCTAACCCTAACCCTAACCCTAATCCTAACCCTAACCCTAACCCCAAAACTAACCCTAACCCTAACCCAAACCCTAACCCTAACACTAATCCTAATCCTAACCCTAACTCAAACCCTAACCCTAACCCAAACCCTAACCCTAACACTAACCATAACCCTAATCCTAAACCTAACACTAACGCTAACCCTAAGCCTAACCCTATCCCTAACCCCAACCCTAACCCAAACCCTAACCCTTACCCAAATCCTAAACCTAAACCTAACCCTAACCCTAATCCTAACCCTAACCCTAACCCAAAAACTAACCCTAACTCGAACCCTAACCCAAACCCTAATCCTCACCCTAACGCTAACCCAAACCCTAAACCCAACCCTATTCCTAACCCTAACCCTAAACCTAACCTTAACCCAAACCCTAACCCAAAACCTAACCCTAACCCTAACTCAAACTCTAACCCTAACTCGAACCCTAAACCTAACCCAAACGCTAACCCAAACCCTAACAATAACCCTAACCCTATTCGTAACACTAACCCTAACCCTAACCCTAACCCTAACCCTAACCCTATTCCTAACCCTAACCCTAAACCCTAAGCCTAACCAATACTCTAAACATAACCTTCACACTAAACCTAACCCTAACCCAAACCCTAACCCAAACCCTAACCAAAAACCTAAACCTAACCCTAAACCAAACCCTAACCCTAAACCTATTCCTAACATTAACCCTAAACCTAAACTTAACCCAAACCCTAACCCAAACCCTAACCCTAACCCTAACCCTAACCATACCGCTAACCCAAACCCTAACCCAACTCCTAACCCTAGCCCTAACCCTAACCCTAACCCTAACTCAAACAATAACCCTAACCCTAACCCAAAACCTAACCCTAAACCTAACCCTAACCCTTATCCTAACCCTAAACCTAACCCAAAAAATAACACTAACCCTAAACCAAACCCTAACCCTAACCCTACCCTAATCCTAACCCTAACCCTAACCCTAACACAAACCCAACCCCCAACCCTAACCCTAACCCTAAACCCAAATCTAACCCGAACCCAAACCATAACCCTAACCCTAACCCTAACCCTAAACCTAACCCTAAACCAAACCCTAACTCTAACCCTAAACCTAACCCTAACCCTAATCCTAACCCTATCCCTAACCCTAACACTAACCATAACCCAAAACCACACCATAACCACAAACCTAACTCAAAACCTAACCTTAAACCTAACCCAAACCCAAACCCTAACCCTAACCTTAACCCTAAACCAAACCCTAAACCTAACCCTAAACCAAACCCTAACACTAACACTAACCTAACCCTAACTCAAACCCTAACCATAACCCTAACCCTAACCCTAACCCAAACCCTAACCCTAACACTAACCCTAACCCTAACACTAACCCAAATCCTAACCCTAACCCTAACCCAAACCAAAACCCTAACCCTAACTCTAACTCTAATCCTAAACCTAACCCTAATCCTAACCCTAACCCTAACCCTAATCCTAACCCTAACCCTAACCCTAACAAAAACCCAACCTCTAACACTAACACAAACCCTAACCCAAAACCTAACCCTAAAACTAAACCTAACCCTAACCCTAACTCAAACCCTAACCCTAACCCTTACCCTACCTCAAACGCTGACCCTAACCTTAAACCTAACCCAAACCCAAACCCTAACCCAAATTCTAACCCTAACCCTAACCCTACCCATAACCCTTACCCTAAACCTAACTCAAACACTAACCCTAACCCTAACAAAAAACCTAACCCTAAACCTAACCCTAACCCTTATCCTAACCCTAAACCTAACCCAAAAAATAACACTAACCCTAAACCAAACCCTAACCCTAACCCTAACCCTAACCACAACCCAAACCCTAACCCTTACCCAAACCCTAAACCTAAACCTAACCCTAACCCGAATCCTAACCCTAACCCTAACCCAAAAACTAACCCTAACTCGAACCCTAAGCCAAACCATAATCCTAACCCTAACGCTAACCCAAACCCTAAACCTAAGCCTATTCCTATCCCTAACCCTAAACCTAACCTTATCCCAATCCCTAACCCTAACCCTAACCCTAAATCAAACTCTAACCCTAACTCGAACTCTAACCCTAACCCAAACACTAACCCAAACCCTAATATTTACCCTAACCCTATTCCTAACAGTAACCCTAAACCTAAACTTAACCCTATTCCTAACCCTAACCCTAAACCCTAAACCTAACCAATTCCCTTTACATTACCTTCACGATAACACTAACCCTAACCCAAACCCTAACCCTAACCATAAACCTAACCAAAAACCTAAACCTTATAGTAACCCTAACCCTAACCCAAACCCAAACCGTATCACTAACCCTAACCCTAACACTAACCCAAATCCTATCCCTAACATTAACCCAAACCAAAACCCTAAACCTAACTCTAATCCTAACCCTAACCCTAATCAAAACCCTAACATTAAACCTAACCCTAAACCTAACCCAAAACCTAAACCTAACCCTAATCCTAACCCTAACCCAAACCCTAATCCTAACCCTAACCCTAACCCAAACCCTAACCCTAACCCTATTCCTAACCATAACCCTAAACCTAACCTTAACCGAAACACTAACCCAAACCCTAACCCAAACCCTATCCCTAACCCTAACCCTAATCCTAACCCTAACTCAAACCCTAACCCTAACCCTAACCCTAACAATAACCCTAACCCTAACCCTAATCCTAACCCAAACCCTAACCCTAACCCTAACAATCACCCTAACCCAAACCATAACACTAACCCTAACCTTAACCCTAATGCTAAGCCTAAACCTAACTCAACTCAAACCTAAACCTAAACCTAACCCTAACCAAAACCCTAACCCTAACACTAACCTAACCCTAACTCAAACCCTAACCATAACCCTAACCCTAACCCTAACCCAAACCCTAACCCTAACACTAACCCTAACCCTAACACTAACCCAAATCCTAACCCTAACCCTAACTCAAACCAAAACCCTAGCCCTAACTCTAAATCTAATCCTAAACCTAACCCTAATCCTAACCCTAACCCTAACCCTAATCCTAACCCTAACCCTAACCGAACCTCTAACACTAACCCTAACCCTAACCCAAACCCTAACCCTAAACCTAACCCAAACCCTAACCCAAACCCTAACCCTAACCCTTACCCTAACTCAAACCCTAACCCTAACACTAAATCTAACCCTAACCCAAACCCTAACCCAAATCCTAACCCTAACCCTAACCATAACCATAACCATAACCCTAACCCTAACCCTAACTCAAACACTAACCCTAACCCTAACAAAAACCCTAACCCTAAACCTAAAACTAACCGTTATCCTAACCCTAAACCTAACCCAAAAAATAACACTAACCCTAAACCAAAACCTAACCCTAACCCTAACCCTAACCCTAACCCTAACCCTAACCCTATTCCTAACCCTAACCCTAAACCTAACCTTAACCCAAACCCTAACCCAAACCCTAACCATAAACTTAACCCTAACTCAAACTCTAACCCTAATTCGAACCATAACCCTAACGCAAACCCTAACCCTAACCATAAACCTAACCAAAAACCTAAACCTAACCCTAACCCTAACCCTAACACTAACCCTAACCCTAACACTAACCCAAATCCTAACCCTAACATTAACCCAAACCAAAACCCTAAACTTAACTCTAATCCTAACCCAACTCTAATCAAAACCCTAAAATTAATCCTAACCCTAACCCTAACCCTAATCCTAACCCTAACCCTAACCCTAACACAAACCCAACCCCTAAACCTAACCCTAAACCTAACCCAAACCCTAACCCTAAACGTAACCCTAACCCTAACCCTAACCCTAACCCTAACCCTAACCCTAAACCTAACCCTAACCCTAACCCTAACACTAACCCTAACCCTAACACTAACCCAAATCCTAACCCTAACATTAACCCAAACCAAAACCCTAAACTTAACTCTAATCCTAACCCTAACCCTAATCAAAACCCTAAAATTAAACCTAACCCTAACCCTAACCCAAAACCTAAACCTAACCCTAATCCTAACCCTAACCCTAACCCTAATCCTAACCCTAACCCTAACCCTAACACAAACCCAACCCCTAAACCTAACCCAAACCCAAACCCTAACCCTAACCTTAACCCTAAACCAAACCCTAAACCTAACCCTAAACCTAACCCTAACCCAAAACCTAACCCTAACACTAACCTAACCCTAACTCAAACCCTAACAATAACCCTAACCCTAACCCTAACCCAAACCCTAACCCTAACACTAACCCTAACACTAACCCTAACCCTAACACTAACCCAAATCCTAACCCTAACCCTAATGCGAAGCCTAAACCTAACTCAAACTCAAACCTAACCCTAAACCTAACCCTAACCCAAACCCTAACCATAACCCTAACCCTAACCCCAACCCCAACCCTAACCCTAACACTAACCCTAACCCTAACACTAACCCAAATCCTAACCCTAACCCTAACCCAAACCAAAACCCTAACCCTAACTTAACTCTAATCCTAAACCTAACCCTAATGCTAACTCTAACCCTAACCCTAATCCTAACCCTAACCCTAACCCTAACACAAAACCAACCCCTAACCCTAACCCTAACCCTAATCCTAATTCTAACCCGAACCCAAACCATAACCCTAACAATAAACTTAAACCAAAACCTAAACCTAACACTAACCCTAACCCTAAACCAAACTCTAACTCTAACCCTAAACCTAACCCTAACCCTAAACCTAACCCTATCCCTAACCCTAACACTAACCCTAACCCAAAACCACACCATAACCACAAACCTAACTCATACCCTAACCTTAAACCTAACCCAAACACAAACCCTAACCTTAACCCTAAACCAAACCCTAAACCTAAACCGTAACCCTAACCCTAACCCTAACCCTATTCCTAACCCTAACCCTAAACCTAACCTTAACCCAAACCCTAACGCTAAACCTAACCCTAACCCAAACCCTAATCAAACCCTAACCCTAACCCAAACCCTAACCCTAACACTAACCCTAACCGTAATCCTAAACCTAACCCTAACCTTAACCCAAAAAGTAAACCTAACCCTAAACCTAACCCTAACCCAAAACCTAACCCTAACCCAAATCCTATTCCTAACCCTAACCGTAATGCTAAGCCTAAACCTAACTCAAACTCAAACCTAACCCTAAACCTAACCCTAACCCAAACCCTAACCCTAACACTAACCTAACCCTAACTGAAACCCTAACCATAACCCTAACCCTAAACCTAACCCTAACCCTAACCCTAACCCTAACACTAACCCAAATCCTAAACCTAACCCTAACCCAAACCAAAACCCTAACCCTAACTCTAACTCTAATCCTAAACCTAACCCTAATCCTAACCTTAAACCTAATCCTAACCCTAACCCTAACCCTAACACAAACCCAACCTCTAACACTAACCCTAACCCTAACCCAAACCCTAACCCTAAATCTAAACCTAACCCTAACCCTAACTCAAACCCTAACCCTAACCCTTACCCTAACTCAAACCCTGACCCTAACCCTAACCCTAACCATAACACAAACGCTAACCCAAATCCTAACCCTAAACCTAACCCTAACCATAACCCTAACCCAAACCCTAACTCAAACACTAACCCTAACCCTAACAAAAACCCTAACCCTAAACCTAACCCTAACCCTTATCCTAAGCCTAAACCTAACCCAAAAAATAACACTAACCCTAAACCAAACCTTAACCCTAAACCTAAACCTAACCCTCACCCAAACCCTAACCCTTACCCAAACCCTAAACCTAAACCTAACCCTAACACGAATCCTAACCCTAACCCTAACCCAAAAACTAACCCTAACCCAAACCCTAACCCTAACCCTTTTCCTAACCCTAACACAAACCCTAACAATAATCCTAACCCTAACCCTATTCCTAAACCTAACCCTAACCCTAACCCTAACCCTAATCCTAACCCTAACCCTAACCCCAAAACTAACCCTAACCCTAACCCTAACCCTAACCCAAACCCAAACCCTAACACTAATCCTAATCCTAACCCTAACGCTAACCCTAACTCAAACCCTAACCCTAACCCAAACCCTAACCCTAACACTAACCATAACCCTAATCCTAAACCTAACACTAACCCTAACCCTAACCCTAACCCTAACCCAAACCCTAACCCTTACCCAAACCCTAAACCTAAACCTAACCCTAACCCTAATCCTAACCCTAACCCTAACCCAAAAACTAACCCTAACTCGAACCCTAACCCAAACCCTAATCCTCACCCTAACGCTAACCCAAACCCTAAACCTAACCCTATTCCTAACCCTAACCCTAAACCTAACCTTAACCCAAACCCTAACCCAAAACCTAACCCTAACTCAAACTCTAACCCTAACTCGAACCCTAACCCTAACCCAAACACTAACCCAAACCCTAACACTAACCCTAACCCTATTCCTAACCCTAACCCTAACCCAAACCCTAACCCAAATCCTAACCCTAACCCTAATCCTAACCCTAAATCAAACACTAACCCTAACCCTAACCCTTATCGTAATCCTAAACCTAACCCAAAAAATAACACTAACCCTAAACCAAACCCTAACCCTAACCCTACCCTAATCCTAACCCTATCCGTAACCCTAACACAAACCCAACCCCTAACCCTAACCCTAACCCTAATCCTAATTCTAACCCGAACCCAAACCATAACCCTAACCCTAACCCTAAACCTAACATTAAACCTAACCCTAAACCAAACCCTAACTCTAACCCTAAACCTAACCCTAACCCTAATCCTAACCTTATCCCTAACCCTAACACTAACCCTAACCCAAAACCACACCGTAAACACAAACCTAACTCAAAACCTAACCTTAAACCTAACCCAAACCCAAACCCTAACCCTAACCTTAACCCTAAACCAAACCCTAAACCTAACCCTAAACCTAACCCTAACCCAAAACCTAACCCTAACACTAATCTAACCCTAACTCAAACCCTAACCATAACCCTAACCCTAACCCTAACCCAAACCCTATCCCTAACACTAACCCTAACCCTAACACTAACCCAAATCCTAACCCTAACCCTAACCCAAACCAAAACCCTAACCCTAACTCTACCTCTAATCCTAAACCTAACCCTAATCCTAACTCTAACCCTAACCCTAATTCTAACCCTAACCCTAACTCTAACACAAACCCAACCCCTAACCCTAACCCTAACCCTAATCCTAATTCTAACCCGAACCCAAACCCAAAAACTAACCATAACATTAACCCAAACCAAAACCCTAAACTTAACTCTAATCCTAACCCTAACCCTAATCAAAACCCTAAAATTAAACCTAACCCTAACCCTAACCCAAAACCTAAACCTAACCCTAATCCTAACCCTAACCCTAACCCTAATCCTAACCCTAACCCTAACCCTAACACAAACCCAACCCCTAAACCTAACCCTAACCCTAACCCAAACCCTAAACTTAAACCTAACCCTAACTCAAACCCTAACCCTAACCCTAACCCTAACCCAAACCCTAACCCTAAATCTAACACTAAACCTAATCCTAACCCTAACCCTAACCCAAAAACTAACCCTAACAATAACCCAAACCCTAACCCTAACCCTAACCCTAACCCTAACCCTAACCCAAACCCTAACACTAACCTAAACCCTAACCCTAACCCTAAATCAAACCAAAACCCTAACCCTAACTCTAATCCTAACCCTAACCCTAACCCTAACCCTAACCCTAATCCTAACCCTAACCCTAACTCAAACCCTAAGCCTAACCCTAACCCAAACCCAAAACCTAACCCTAACCCAAATCGTAATCCTAACCCTAAACCTAAAGCGAAGCCTCACCCTAACTCAAACTCAAACCTAACCCTAAACCTAACCCTAACCCAAACCCTAACCCTAACACTAACCTAACCCTAACTCAAACCCTAACCATAACCCTAACCCTAAACCTAATCCAAACCCTAACCCTAACACTAACCCTAACGCTAACACTAACCCAAATCCTAACCCTAACCCTAACCCAAACCAAAACCCTAACCCTAACTCTAACTCTAATCCTAAACCTAACCCTAATCCTAACCCTAACCCTAATATTAACCCTAACCCTAACCCTAACACAAACCCAACTTCTAACACTAAACCTAACCCTAACCCACACCCTAACCCTAAATCTAAACCTAACCCTAACCCTAACTCAAACCCTAACCCTAACCCTTACCCTAACTCAAACCCTGACCCTAACCCTAACCCTAACCCTAACACAAACCCTAACCCAAATCCTAACCCTAAACCTAACCCTAACCATAACCCTAACCCTAACCCTAACTCAAACACTAACCCTAACCCTAACAAAAACCCTAACATTAAACCTAATCCTAACCCTAACCCAAAACCTAAACCTAACCCTAATCCTAACCCTAACCCTAACCCTAATCCTAACCCTAACACTAACCCTAACACAAACCCAACCCCTAACCCTAACCCTAACCCTAACCCTAACCCAAACCCTAACCCTAAACCTAACCCTAACTCAAACCCTAAACCTAACCCTAAACCTAAGCCAAAACCTAACCCTAAATCTAACCCCAACCCCAATCCTAACCCTAACCCTAACCCAAAAACTAACCCTAACAATAACCCAAACCCTAACCCTAACCCTAACCGAAACCCTAACCTTTACCCAAACCCTAAACCTAAACCTAACCCTAACCCTAACCCTAACCCTAACCCTAACCCTAACCCAAACCCTAACCCTTACCCAAACCCTAAACCTAAACCTAACCCTAACCCTAATTCTAACCCTAACCCTAACCCAAAAACTAACCCTAACTCGAACCCTAACCCAAAACCTAATCCTCACCCTAACGTTAACTCAAACCCTAAACCTAACCCTATTCCTAACCCAAACCCTAAACCTAACCTTAACCCAAACCCTAACTCAAAACCTAACCCTAACCCTAACTCAAACTCTAACCCTAACTCGAACCCTAACCCTAACCCAAACACTAACCCAACCCCTAACAATAACCCTAACCCTATTCCTAACACTAAACCTAACCCTAACCCTAACCCTCACCCTAACCCTAAACCTATTCCTAACCCTAACCCTAAACCCTAAACCTAACCAATACCATAAACATAACCTTCACGCTAACCCTAACCCTAACCCAAACCCTAACCCTAAACCTAACCAGAAACCTAAACCTAAACCTAAACCAAACCCTAACCCTAACCCTACTCCTAACATTAAACCTAAACCTAAACTTAACCCAAACCCTAACCCAAACCGTAACCCTATCCCTCACCCTAAACATAACCCTAAACCAAACCCTAACCCAAATCCTAACCCTCACCCTAACACTAACCCTAACCCTAACCCTAACTCAAACACTAACCCTAACCCTAACCCAAAACCTAACCCTAAACCTAACCCTAACCCTTATCCTAACCCTAAACCTAACCCAAAAAACAACACTAACCCTAAACCAAACCCTAACCCTAACCCTAACCCTAACCCTTACCCAAACCCTAAACCTAAACCTAACCCTAATCTAATCCTAACCCTAACCCTAACCCAAACACTAACCCTAACCGTATTCCTAACCCTAACCCTAAACCTAACCTTAACCCAAACCCTAACCCACACCCTAACCCTGAACTTAACCCTAACTCAAACTCTAACACTAACTCGAACCTTAACCCTAACCCAAACACTAACCCAAACCCAAACAGTAACCCTAACACTATTCCTAACACTAACCCTAACCCTAAGCCTAACCCTAACCCTATTCCTAACCCTAACCCTAAACCCTAAGCCTAACCAATACCCTAAACATAACGTTCACGCTAACCCTAACCCTAACCCAAACCGTAACCCTAACCCTAAACCGAACCAAAAACCTAAACCTAACCCTAACCCTAACCCTAACCCAAACCCTAACCCTTACACTAACCCTAACCCTAACACTAACCCAAATCCTAACCCTAACATTAACCCAAACCAAAACCCAAAACCTAACTCTAATCCTAACCCTAACCCTAATCAAAACCCTAACACTAAACCTAACCCTAACCCTAACCCAAAACCTAAACCTAACCCTAATCCTAACCCTAACCCTAACCCTAACCCTAATCCTAACCCTAGCCCTAACCCTAACACAAACCCAACCCCTAACCCTAACCCTAACCCTAATCCTAATTCTAACCAGAACCCAAACCATAACCCTAACCCAAACCCAAACCCTAACCCAAACCCTAACAATAACCCTAACGCTAACCCTATTCCTAACACTAACCCTAACCCTAACCCTAAACCTATTCCTAACCCTAACCCTAAACCCTAACCCTAACCAATACCCTAAACAAAACCTTCACGCTAACCCTAACCCTAACCGAATTCCTAACCCTAACCCTAAACCCTTACCCTAACCAATACCATAAACATAACCCTCACGCTAAACCTAACCCTAACCCAAACCCTAACACTAACCCTAACCCTAACCAAAACCCTAACCCTAACCCTAACTTAACCCACACCAAACCACTAACCCTAGCTCTAATCCTAACTCTCACCCTAATCAAAACCCTAACATTAACCCTAACCCTAACACTAACCCTATTCCTAACCTTAAACCTAACCCTAACCTTAACTCAAAACCTAACCGTAAATCTAAACCAATCCCTAACCCTAACTGAAACCCTAACCCTAAGACAAACCCTAACATTAAAACTAACCCTAACCCAAATCCTAAACCTAACACTAACCCTAACCCAAACCCTAACCCTAACACTAACACTTACCCTAAGGCTAACCCAAAACCTAAACCTAAACCTAACCGAAACCAAAAGCCTAACCCTAACTCTAATCGTAACCCTAACACTAATCCTAACCCTAACCCTAACACTAACCCAAACCCTAAACCTAACCCTAATCCTAATTCTAACCCTAACCCTAATCGTAACCCTAAACCTAACCCTAACCCACACCCAACCCCTAACTCTAAACCTAACCCTATCCGAAACCCTAACTCAAAACCTAACCCTAAACCTAACCCAAACCCTAACCCTAACCCTAACCCTAACCCTATTCCTAACCTTAAACCTAAACCTAACCTTAACTCAAAACCTAACCGTAAATCTAAACCAATCCCTAACCCTAACTGAAACCCTAAACCTAAGACAAACCCTAACCCTAAAACTAACCCTAACCCAAATCCTAAACCTAACACTAACCCTAACCCAAACCCTAACCCTAACACTAACACTTACCCTAAGGCTAACCCAAAACCTAAACCTAAACCTAACCGAAACCAAAAGCCTAACCCTAAATCTAATCCTAACCCTAACACTAATCCTAACCCTAACCCTAACACTAACCCAAACCCTAAACCTAACCCTAATCCTAATTCTAACCGTAACCCTTATCGTAACCCTAAACCTAACCCTAACCCACACCCAACCCCTAACTCTAAACCTAACCCTATCCGAAACCCTAACTCAAAACCTAACCCTAACCCTAACACAAACCCTAACCCTAAACCTAACCCTAACCCTTTTCCTAACCCTAACACAAACTCTAACAATAATCCTAACCCTAAAACTATTCCTAAACCTAACCCTAACCCAAAACCTAACCCTAAACCTAACCCTAACCCTTTTCCTAACCCTAACACAAACCCTAACAATAATCCTAACCCTAACCCTATTCCTAAACCTAACCCTAACCCTAACCCTAACCCTAACCCTAATCCTAACCCTAACCCTAACCCTAACCCTAATCCTAACCCTAACCCTAACCCCAAAACTAACCCTAACCCTAACCCAAACCCTAACCCTAACACTAATCCTAATCCTAACCCTAACTCAAACCCTAACCCTAACCCAAACCCTAACCCTAACACTAACCATAACCCTAATCCTAAACCTAACACTAACGCTAACCCTAAGCCTAACCCTATCCCTAACCCCAACCCTAACCCAAACCCTAACCCTTACCCAAATCCTAAACCTAAACCTAACCCTAACCCTAATCCTAACCCTAACCCTAACCCAAAAACTAACCCTAACTCGAACCCTAACCCAAACCCTAATCCTCACCCTAACGCTAACCCAAACCCTAAACCCAACCCTATTCCTAACCCTAACCCTAAACCTAACCTTAACCCAAACCCTAACCCAAAACCTAACCCTAACCCTAACTCAAACTCTAACCCTAACTCGAACCCTAAACCTAACCCAAACGCTAACCCAAACCCTAACAATAACCCTAACCCTATTCGTAACACTAACCCTAACCCTAACCCTAACCCTAGCCCTAACCCTATTCCTAACCCTAACCCTAATCCCTATGCCTAACCAATACACTAAACGTAACCTTCACACTAAAACTAACCCTAACCCAAACCCTATCCATAAACCTAACCAAAAACCTAAACCCAACCCTAAACCAAACCCTAACCCTAAACCTATTCCTAACATTAACCCTAAACCTAAACTTAACCCAAACCCTAACCCAAACCCTAACCCTAACCCTAACCCTAACCATAACCCTAAACCAAACCCTAACCCAAATCCTAACCCTAACCCTAACCCTAACCCTAACCCTAACTCAAACACTAACCCTAACCCTAACCCAAAACCTAACCCTAAACCTAACCCTAACCCTTATCCTAACCCTAAACCTAACCCAAAAAATAACACTAACCCTTAACCAAACCCTAACCCTAACCCTACCCTAATCCTAACCCTAACCCTAACCCTAACACAAACCCAACCCCTAACCCTAACCCTAACCCTAATCCCAATTCTAACCCGAACCCAAACCATAACCCTAACCCTAACCCTAACCCTAAACCTAACCCTAAACCAAACCCTAACTCTAACCCTAAACCTAACCCTAACCCTAATCCTAACCCTATCCCTAACCCTAACACTAACCATAACCCAAAACCACACCATTACCACAAACCTAAC
This sequence comes from Eospalax fontanierii, assembly GCA_035773235.1. Taxonomy (NCBI): domain Eukaryota; kingdom Metazoa; phylum Chordata; class Mammalia; order Rodentia; family Spalacidae; genus Eospalax; species Eospalax fontanierii. The sequence continues at coordinate 9,268,665 of JAJHUQ010000035.1, read as the reverse complement.
TCAAAACCTTACCTTAAACCTTACCCAAACCCAAACCCTAACCCTTACCTTAACCCTTAACCAAACCCTAAACCTAACCCTAAACCAAACCCTAAGACTAACACTAACCTAACCCTAACTCAAACCCTAACCATAACCCTAACCCTAACCCTAACCCAAACCCTAACCCTAACACTAACCCTAACCCTAACACTAACCCAAATCCTAACCCTAACCCTAACCCAAACCAAAACCCTAACCCTAACTCTAACTCTAATCCTAAACCTAACCCTAATCCTAACCCTAACCCTAACCCTAATCCTAACCCTAACCCTAACCCTAACAAAAACCCAACCTCTAACACTAACACAAACCCTAACCCAAAACCTAACCCTAAAACTAAACCTAACCCTAACCCTAACTCAAACCCTAACCCTATCCCTTACCCTACCTCAAACGCTGACCCTAACCCTAACCCTAACCCTAACCCAAACCCTAACCCAAATTCTAACCCTAACCCTAACCCTACCCATAACCCTTACCCTAAACCTAACTCAAACACTAACCCTAACCCTAACAAAAAACCTAACCCTAAACCTAACCCTAACCCTTATCCTAACCCTAAACCTAACCCAAAAATAACACTAACCCTAAACCAAACCCTAACCCTAACCCTAACCCTAACCACAACCCAAACCCTAACCCTTACCCAAACCCTAAACCTAAACCTAACCCTAACCCGAATCCTAACCCTAACCCTAACCCAAAAACTAACCCTAACTCGAACCCTAAGCCAAACCATAATCCTAACCCTAACGCTAACCCAAACCCTAAACCTAAGCCTATTCCTATCCCTAACCCTAAACCTAACCTTATCCCAAACCCTAACACAATCCCTAACCCTAACCCTAACCCTAAATAAAACTCTAACCCTAACTCGAACTCTAACCCTAACCCAAACACTAACCCAAACCCTAATATTAACCCTAACCCTATTCCTAACAGTAACCCTAAACCTAAACTTAACCCTATTCCTAACCCTAACCCTAAACCCTAAACCTAACCAATACCCTAAACATAACCTTCACGATAACCCTAACCCTAACCCAAACCCTAACCCTAACCATAAACCTAACCAAAAACCTAAACCTAATCGTAACCCTAACCCTAACCCAAACCCAAACCGTAACACTAACCCTAACCCTAACACTAACCCAAATCCTATCCCTAACATTAACCCAAACCAAAACCCTAAACCTAACTCTAATCCTAACCCTAACCCTAATCAAAACCCTAACATTAAACCTAACCCTAAATCTAACCCAAAACCTAAACCTAACCCTAATCCTAACCCTAACCCAAACCCTAATCCTAACCCTAACCCTAACCCAAACCCTAACCCTAACCCTATTCCTAACCATAACCCTAAACCTAACCTTAACCGAAACACTAACCCAAACCCTAACCCAAACCCTATCCCTAACCCTAACCCTAATCCTAACCCTAACTCAAACCCTAACCCTAACCCTAACCCTAACAATAACCCTAACCCTAACCCTAATCCTAACCCAAACCCTAACCCTAACCCTAACCCTCACCCTAACCCAAACCATAACACTAACCCTAACCTTAACCCTAATGCTAAGCCTAAACCTAACTCAACTCAAACCTAAACCTAAACCTAAACCTAACCCTAACCAAAACCCTAACCCTAACACTAACCTAACCCTAACTCAAACCCTAACCATAACCCTAACCCTAACCCTAACCCAAACCCTAACCCTAACACTAACCCTAACCCTAACACTAACCCAAATCCTAACCCTAACCCTAACCCAAACCAAAACCCTAACCCTAACTCTAACTCTAATCCTAAACCTAATCCTAATCTTAACCCTACCCCTAACCCTAATCCTAACCCTAACCCTAACCGAACCTCTAACACTAACCCTAACCCTAACCCAAACCCTAACCCTAAACCTAAACCTAACCCAAACCCTAACCCAAACCCTACACCTAACCCTTACCCTAACACAAACCCTAATCCTAACACTAAAACTAAACCTAACCCAAACACTAACCCAAATCCTAACCCTAACCCTAACCATAACCATAACCAAAACCCTAACACTAACCCTAACTCAAACACTAACCCTAACCCTAACAAAAACCCTAACCCTAAACCTAAAACTAACCGTTATCCTAACCCTAAACCTAACCCAAAAAATAACACTAACCCTAAACCAAAACCTAACCCTAACCCTAACCCTAACCCTAACCCTAACCCTAACCCTATTCCTAACCCTAACCCTAAACCTAACCTTAACCCAAACCCTAACCCAAACCCTAACCATAAACTTAACCCTAACTCAAACTCTAACCCTAATTCGAACCATAACCCTAACGCAAACCCAAACCCTAACCATAAACCTAACCAAAAACCTAAACCTAACCCTAACCCTAACCCTAACACTAACCCTAACCCTAACACTAACCCAAATCCTAACCCTAACATTAACCCAAACCAAAACCCTAAACTTAACTCTAATCCTAACCCAACTCTAATCAAAACCCTAAAATTAATCCTAACCCTAACCCTAACCCTAATCCTAACCCTAACCCTAACCCTAACACAAACCCAACCCCTAAACCTAACCCTAAACCTAACCCAAACCCTAACCCTAAACGTAACCCTAACCCTAACCCTAACCCTAACCCTAAACCTAACCCTAACCCTAACCCTAACACTAACCCTAACCCTAACACTAACCCAAATCCTAACCCTAACATTAACCCAAACCAAAACCCTAAACTTAACTCTAATCCTAACCCTAACCCTAATCAAAACCCTAAAATTAAACCTAACCCTAACCCTAACCCAAAACCTAAACCTAACCCTAATCCTAACCCTAACCCTAACCCTAATCCTAACCCTAACCCTAACCCTAACACAAACCCAACCCCTAAACCTAACCCTAACCCTAACCCAAACCCTAACCCTAAACCTAAACCTACCTCAAACCCTAACCCTAACCCTAACCCTAACCCAAACCCTAACCCTAAATCTAACCCTATTCCTAATCCTAACCCTAACCCTAACCCAAAAACTAACCCTAACAATAACCCAAACCCTAACCCTAACCCTAACCCTAACCCTAACCCAAACCCTAACACTAACCTAAACACTAAACCTAACCCTAAATCAAACGAAAACCCTAACCCTAACTCTAATCCTAACCCTAACCCTAAACCTAACCCTAACCCTAACCCTAACCCTAACTCAAACCCTAACCCTAACCCTAACCCAAACCCTAAACCTAAACCTAAACCTAACCCTAACCCTAACCCTAGCCCTAACCCTAACCCAAACACTAACACTAACCCAAACCCCAACGCTAACCCTAAACCAAACCAAAACCCTAACCCTAACTCCAATCCTAACCCTAACCCTAACCCTAACCCTAACCTTAACCCAAACACTAACCCATACCCAAACCCAAAACCTATCACTAACCCTAACCCTAACCCTAACTCAAACTCTAACCCTAACTCTAACCCTAGCTCAAAACCTAAACCAAACCCTAATCCAAACCCTAACCCAAACCAAAACAATAACCCTAACCCTAACCCTATTCCTAACACTAACCCTAAACCTAACCCTAACCCTAACCCTAACCCTAACCCTATTCCTAACCCTAACCCTAAACCCTTACCCTAACCAATACCCTAAACATAACTCTCACGCTAACCCTAACCCTAACATAAACCCTAACACTAACCCTAGCCCTAACCAAAACCCTAACCCTAACCCTAACCTTAACCCAAACCAAAACCCTAACCCTAACTCTAATCCTAACTCTAACCCTAATCAAAACCCTAACATTAACCCTAACCCTAACCCTAACCCTATTCCTAACCTTAACCCTAAACCTAACCTTAACCCAAAAACTAACCGTAAATCTAACCCAAACTCTAACCCTAACTCAAACCCTAACCCTAAGACAAAACCTAACCCTAAAACTAACCCTAACCCAAATCCTAAACCTAACAATAACCCTAACCCAAACCCTAACCCTAACACTAACACTTACCCTAAGGCTCACCCAAAACCTAACCCTAAACCTAACCGAAACCAAAAGCCTAACCCTAACTCTAATCCTAACCCTAAACCTAATCCTAACCCTAACCCTAACACTAACCAAACCCTAAACCTAACCCTAATTCTAATTCTAACCCTAACCCTAATCGTAACCCTAAACCTAACCCTAACCCACACCCAACCCCTAACTCTAACCCTAACCCTAACCGAAACCATAACTCAAAACCTAACCCTAACCCTAACCCAAACCCTAACCCTAACCCTAACCCTAACCCTTTTCCTAACCCTAACACAAACCCTAACAATAATCCTAACCCTAACCCTAACCCCAAAACTAACCTTAACCCTAACCCAAACCCTAACCCTAACTCTAATCCTAATCCTAACCCTAATGCTAACCCTAACTCAAACCCTAACCCTAACCCAAACCCTAAACCTAACCCTAACCCTAACCCTAACCCTAACCCTAACCCTAACCCAAACCCTAACCCTTACCCAAACCCTAAACCTAACCCTAACCCTAACCCTAACCCTAACACTAACCCTAACCCTAAACCTAACCGAAACCAAAAGCCTAACACTAACTCTAATCCTAACCCTAACCCTAATCCTAACCCTAACCCTAACACTAACCCAAACCCTAAACCTAACCCTAATCCTAATTCTAACCCTAACCCTAATCGTAACCCTAAACCTAACACTAGCCCACACCCAACACCTAAATCTAACAGTAACCCTAACCGAAACCCTAACTCAAAACCTAACCCTAACCCTAACCCAAACCCTAACCCAAAACCTAACCCTAACCCTTTTCCTAACCCTAACACAAACCCTAACAATAATCCTAACCCTAACCCTATTCCTAAACCTAACCCTAACCCAAACCCTAACCCTAAACCTAACCCTAACCCTTTTCCTAACCCTAACACAAACCCTAACAATAATCCTAACCCTAACCCTATTCCTAAACCTAACCCTAACCCTAACCCTAACCCTAATCCTAACCCTAACCCTAACCCCAAAACTTAACCTAACCCGAACCCAAACCCTAACCCTAACACTAAACCTAATCCTAACCCTAACGCTAACCCTAACTCAAACCCTAACCCTAACCCAAACCCTAACCCTAACACTAACCATAACCCTAATCCTAAACCTAACACTAACCCTAACCCTAACCCTAACCCTAACCCTAACCCTAACCCAAACCCTAACCCTTACCCAAACCCTAAACCTAAACCTAACCCTAACCCTAATCCTAACCCTAACCCACACCCAACCCCTAACTCTAAACCTAACCCTATCCGAAACCCTAACTCAAAACCTAACCCTAACCCTAACACAAACCCTAACCCTAAACCTAACCCTAACCCTTTTCCTAACCCTAACACAAACTCTAACAATAATCCTAACCCTAAAACTATTCCTAAACCTAACCCTAACCCAAAACCTAACCCTAAACCTAACCCTAACCCTTTTCCTAACCCTAACACAAACCCTAACAATAATCCTAACCCTAACCCTATTCCTAAACCTAACCCTAACCCTAACCCTAACCCTAACCCTAATCCTAACCCTAACCCTAACCCTAACCCTAATCCTAACCCTAACCCTAACCCCAAAACTAACCCTAACCCTAACCCAAACCCTAACCATAACACTAATCCTAATCCTAACCCTAACTCAAACCCTAACCCTAACCCAAACCCTAACCCTAACACTAACCATAACCCTAATCCTAAACCTAACACTAACGCTAACCCTAAGCCTAACCCTATCCCTAGCCCCAACCCTACCCCAAACCCTAACCCTTACCCAAATCCTAAACCTAAACCTAACCCTAACCCTAATCCTAACCCTAACCCTAACCCAAAAACTAACCCTAACTCGAACCCTAACCCAAACCCTAATCCTCACCCTAACGCTAACCCAAACCCTAAACCCAACCCTATTCCTAACCCTAACCCTAAACCTAACCTTAACCCAAACCCTAACCCAAAACCTAACCCTAACCCTAACTCAAACTCTAACCCTAACTCGAACCCTAAACCTAACCCAAACCCTAACCCAAACCCTAACAATACCCCTAAACTTACTCGTAACACTCACCCTCACCCTAACCCTAACCCTAACCCTAACCCTATTCCTAACCCTAACCCTAAACCCTAAGCCTAACCAATACTCTAAACATAACCTTCACACTAAACCTAACCCTAACCCAAACCCTAACCATAAACCTAACCAAAAACCTAAACCTAACCCTAAACCAAACCCTAACCCTAAACCTATTCCTAACATTAACCCTAAACCTAAACTTAACCCAAACCCTAACCCAAACCCTAACCCTAACCCTAACCCTAACCATAACCCTAACCCAAACCCTAACCCAAATCCTAACCCTAACCCTAACCCTAACCCTAACCCTAACTCAAACACTAACCCTAACCCTAACCCAAAACCTAACCCTAAACCTAACCCTAACCCTTATCCTAACCCTAAACCTACCCCAAAAAATAACACTAACCCTAAACCAAACCCTAACCCTAACCCTACCCTAATCCTAACCCTAACCCTAACCCTAACACAAACCCAACCCCTAACCCTAACCCTAACCCTAATCCCAATTCTAACCCGAACCCAAACCATAACCCTAACCCTAACCCTAACCCTAAACCTAACCCTAAACCAAACCCTAACTCTAACCCTAAACCTAACCCTAACCCTAATCCTAACCCTATCCCTAACCCTAACACTAACCATAACCCAAAACCACACCATTACCACGAACCTAACTCAAAACCTAACCTTAAACCTAACCCAAACCCAAACCCTAACCCTAACCTTAACCCTAGACCAAACCCTAAACCTAACCCTAAACCAAACCCTAACACTAACACTAACCTAACCCTAACTCAAACCCTAACCATAACCCTAACCCTAACCCTAACCCAAACCCTAACCCTAACACTAACCCTAACCCTAACACTAACCCAAATCCTAACCCTAACCCTAACCCAAACCAAAACCCTAACCCTAACTCTAACTCTAATCCTAAACCTAACCCTAATCCTAACCCTAACCCTAACCCTAATCCTAACCCTAACCCTAACCCTAACAAAAACCCAACCTCTAACACTAACACAAACCCTAACCCAAAACCTAACCCTAAAACTAAACCTAACCCTAACCCTAACTCAAACCCTAACCCTAACCCTTACCCTACCTCAAACGCTGACCCTAACCCTAACCCTAACCCTAACCCAAACCCTAACCCAAATTCTAACCCTAACCCTAACCCTACCCATAACCCTTACCCTAAACCTAACTCAAACACTAACCCTAACCCTAACAAAAAACCTAACCCTAAACCTAACCCTAACCCTTATCCTAACCCTAAACCTAACCCAAAAAATAACACTAACCCTAAACCAAACCCTAACCCTAACCCTAACCCTAACCACAACCCAAACCCTAACCCTTACCCAAACCCTAAACCTAAACCTAACCCTAACCCGAATCCTAACCCTAACCCTAACCCAAAAACTAACCCTAACTCGAACCCTAAGCCAAACCATAATCCTAACCCTAATGCTAACCCAAACCCTAAACCTAAGCCTATTCCTATCGCTAACCCTAAACCTAACCTTATCGCAAAGCCTAACACAATCCCTAACCCTAACCCTAACCCTAAATCAAACTCTAACCCTAACTCGAACTCTAACCCTAACCCAAACACTAACCCAAACCCTAATATTAACCCTAACCCTATTCCTAACAGTAACCCTAAACCTAAACTTAACCCTATTCCTAACCCTAACCCTAAACCCTAAACCTAACCAATACCCTAAACATAACCTTCACGATAACCCTAACCCTAACCCAAACCCTAACCCTAACCATAAACCTAACCAAAAACCTAAACTTAATCGTAACCCTAACCCTAACCCAAACCCAGACCGAAACACTAACCCTAACCCTAACACTAACCCAAATCCTATCCCTAACATTAACCCAAACCAAAACCCTAAACCTAACTCTAATCCTAACCCTAACCCTAATCAAAACCCTAACATTAAACCTAACCCTAAACCTAACCCAAAACCTAAACCAAACCCTAATCCTAACCCTAACCCAAACCCTAATCCTAACCCTAACCCTAACCCAAACCCTAACCCTAACCCTATTCCTAACCATAACCCTAAACCTAACCTTAACCGAAACACTAACCCAAACCCTAACCCAAACCCTATCCCTAACCCTAACCCTAATCCTAACCCTAACTCAAACCCTAACCCTAACCCTAACCCTAACAATAACCCTAACCCTAACCCTAATCCTAACCCAAACCCTAACCCTAACCCTAACCCTCACCCTAACCCAAACCATAACACTAACCCTAACCTTAACCCTAATGCTAAGCCTAAACCTAACTCAACTCAAACCTAAACCTAAACCTAACCCTAACCAAAACCCTAACCCTAACACTAACCTAACCCTAACTCAACCCCTAACCATAACCCTAACCCTAACCCTAACCCAAACCCTAACCCTAACACTAACCCTAACCCTAACACTAACCCAAATCCTAACCCTAACCCTAACCCAAACCAAAACCCTAACCCTAACTCTAACTCTAATCCTAAACCTAACCCTAATCCTAACCCTAACCCTAACCCTAATCCTAACCCTAACCCTAACCGAACCTCTAACACTAACCCTAACCCTAACCCAAACCCTAACCCTAAACCTAACCCAAACCCTAACCCTAACCCAAACCCTAACCCTAACCCTTACCCTAACTCAAACCCTAACCCTAACACTAAAACTAACCCTAACCCAAACCCTAACCCAAATCCTAACCCTTACCCTAACCATAACCATAACCATAACCCTAACCCTAACCCTAACTCAAACACTAACCCTAACCCTAACAAAAACCCTAACCCTAAACCTAAAACTAACCGTTATCCTAACCCTAAACCTAACCCAAAAAATAACACTAACCCTAAACCAAAACCTAACCCTAACCCTAACCCTAACCCTAACCCTAACCCTAACCCTATTCCTAACCCTAACCCTAAAGCTAACCTTAACCCAAACCCTAACCCAAACCCTAACCATAAACTTAACCCTAACTCAAACTCTAACCCTAATTCGAACCATAACCCTAACGCAAACCCTAACCCTAACCATAAACCTAACCAAAAACCTAAACCTAACCCTAACCCTAACCCTAACACTAACCCTAACCCTAACACTAACCCAAATCCTAACCCTAACATTAACCCAAACCAAAACCCTAAACTTAACTCTAATCCTAACCCAACTCTAATCAAAACCCTAAAATTAATCCTAACCCTAACCCTAACCCTAATCCTAACCCTAACCCTAACCCTAACACAAACCCAACCCCTAAACCTAACCCTAAACCTAACCCAAACCCTAACCCTAAACGTAACCCTAACCCTAACCCTAACCCTAACCCTAACCCTAACCCTAAACCTAACCCTAACCCTAACCCTAACACTAACCCTAACCCTAACACTAACCCAAATCCTAACCCTAACATTAACCCAAACCAAAACCCTAAACTTAACTCTAATCCTAACCCTAACCCTAATCAAAACCCTAAAATTAAACCTAACCCTAACCCTAACCCAAAACCTAAACCTAACCCTAATCCTAACCCTAACCCTAACCCTAATCCTAACCCTAACCCTAACCCTAACACAAACCCAACCCCTAAACCTAACCCTAACCCTAACCCAAACCCTAACCCTAAACCTAAACCTACCTCAAACCCTAACCCTAACCCTAACCCTAACCCAAACCCTAACCCTAAATCTAACCCTATTCCTAATCCTAACCCTAACCCTAACCCAAAAACTAACCCTAACAATAACCCAAACCCTAACCCTAACCCTAACCCTAACCCTAACCCAAACCCTAACACTAACCTAAACACTAAACCTAACCCTAAATCAAACGAAAACCCTAACCCTAACTCTAATCCTAACCCTAACCCTAAACCTAACCCTAACCCTAACCCTAACCCTAACTCAAACCCTAACCCTAACCCTAACCCAAACCCTAAACCTAAACCTAAACCTAAACCTAACCCTAACCCTAACCCTAGCCCTAACCCTAACCCAAACACTAACACTAACCCAAACCACAACGCTAACCCTAAACCAAACCAAAACCCTAACCCTAACTCCAATCCTAACCCTAACCCTAACCCTAACCCTAACCTTAACCCAAACACTAACCCATACCCAAACCCAAAACCTATCACTAACCCTAACCCTAACCCTAACTCAAACTCTAACCCTAACTCTAACCCTAGCTCAAAACCTAAACCAAACCCTAATCCAAACCCTAACCCAAACCAAAACAATAACCCTAACCCTAACCCTATTCCTAACACTAACCCTAAACCTAACCCTAACCCTAACCCTAACCCTATTCCTAACCCTATTCCTAAACCCTTACCCTAACCAATACCCTAAACATAACTCTCACGCTAACCCTAACCCTAACATAAACCCTAACACTAACCCTAGCCCTAACCAAAACCCTAACCCTAACCCTAGCCTTAACCCAAACCAAAACCCTAACCCTAACTCTAATCCTAACTCTAACCCTAATCAAAACCCTAACATTAGCCCTAACCCTAACCCTAGCCCTATTCCTAACCTTAACCCTAAACCTAACCTTAACCCAAAAACTAACCGTAAATCTAACCCAAACTCTAACCCTAACTCAAACCCTAACCCTAAGACAAAACCTAACCCTAAAACTAACCCTAACCCAAATCCTAAACCTAACAATAACCCTAACCCAAACCCTAACCCTAACACTAACACTTACCCTAAGGCTCACCCAAAACCTAACCCTAAACCTAACCGAAACCAAAAGCCTAACCCTAACTCTAATCCTAACCCTAAACCTAATCCTAACCCTAACCCTAACACTAACCAAACCCTAAACCTAACCCTAATTCTAATTCTAACCCTAACCCTAATCGTAACCCTAAACCTAACCCTAACCCACACCCAACCCCTAACTCTAACCCTAACCCTAACCGAAACCATAACTCAAAACCTAACCCTAACCCTAACCCAAACCCTAACCCTAACCCTAACCCTAACCCTTTTCCTAACCCTAACACAAACCCTAACAATAATCCTAACCCTAACCCTAACCCCAAAACTAACCTTAACCCTAACCCAAACCCTAACCCTAACTCTAATCCTAATCCTAACCCTAACGCTAACCCTAACTCAAACCCTAACCCTAACCCAAACCCTAAACCTAACCCTAACCCTAACCCTAACCCTAACCCTAACCCTAACCCTAACCCAAACCCTAACCCTTACCCAAACCCTAAACCTAACCCTAACCCTAACCCTAACCCTAACACTAACCCTAACCCTAAACCTAACCGAAACCAAAAGCCTAACACTAACTCTAATCCTAACCCTAACCCTAATCCTAACCCTAACCCTAACACTAACCCAAACCCTAAACCTAATCCTAATCCTAATTCTAACCCTAACCCTAATCGTAACCCTAAACCTAACACTAACCCAGACCCAACACCTAAATCTAACCCTAACCCTAACCGAGACACTAACTCAAAACCTAACCCTAACACTAACCCAAACCCCAACCCAAAACCTAACACTAACCCCTTTCCGTACCCTAACACAAACCCTGACAATAATCCTAACCCTAACCCTATTCCTAAACCTATCCCTAACCCAAATCCTATCCCTAATCCTAACACTATCACTTTTCCTAACCCTTTCACAAGCCCGAACAAGAATCCTAGCCCTAACCATATTCCGTGACCTAACCCTATCCCGAACCCCAACCCTCATCCTAACCCTAACCCTAACCCCAAAACTAACCCTAACCCTAACCCAAACCCTAACCCTAACACTAAACCTAATCCTAACCCTAACGCTAACCCTAACTCAAACCCTAACCCTAACCCAAACCCTAACCCTAACACTAACCATAACCCTAATCCTAAACCTAACACTAACCCTAACCCTAACCCTAACCCTAACCCTAACCCTAACCCAAACCCTAACCCTTACCCAAACCCTAAACCTAAACCTAACCCTAACCCTAATCCTAACCCTAACCCACACCCAACCCCTAACTCTAAACCTAACCCTATCCGAAACCCTAACTCAAAACCTAACCCTAACCCTAACACAAACCCTAACCCTAAACCTAACCCTAACCCTTTTCCTAACCCTAACACAAACTCTAACAATAATCCTAACCCTAAAACTATTCCTAAACCTAACCCTAACCCAAAACCTAACCCTAAACCTAACCCTAACCCTTTTCCTAACCCTAACACAAACCCTAACAATAATCCTAACCCTAACCCTATTCCTAAACCTAACCCTAACCCTAACCCTAACCCTAACCCTAATCCTAACCCTAACCCTAACCCTAACCCTAATCCTAACCCTAACCCTAACCCCAAAACTAACCCTAACCCTAACCCAAACCCTAACCCTAACACTAATCCTAATCCTAACCCTAACTCAAACCCTAACCCTAACCCAAACCCTAACCCTAACACTAACCATAACCCTAATCCTACACCTAACACTAACGCTAACCCTAAGCCTAACCCTATCCCTAACCCCAACCCTAACCCAAACCCTAACCCTTACCCAAATCCTAAACCTAAACCTAACCCTAACCCTAATCCTAATCCTAACCCTAACCCAAAAACTAACCCTAACTCGAACCCTAACCCAAACCCTAATCCTCACCCTAACGCTAACCCAAACCCTAAACCCAACCCTATTCCTAACCCTAACCCTAAACCTAACCTTAACCCAAACCCTAACCCAAAACCTAACCCTAACCCTAACTCAAACTCTAACCCTAACTCGAACCCTAAACCTAACCCAAACCCTAACCCAAACCCTAACAATAACCCTAACCCTATTCGTAACACTAACCCTAACCCTAACCCTAACCCTAACCCTAACCCTATTCCTAACCCTAACCCTAAACCCTAAGCCTAACCAATACTCTAAACATAACCTTCACACTAAACCTAACCCTAACCCAAACCCTAACCATAAACCTAACCAAAAACCTAAACCTAACCCTAAACCAAACCCTAACCCTAAACCTATTCCTAACATTAACCCTAAACCTAAACTTAACCCAAACCCTAACCCAAACCCTAACCCTAACCCTAACCCTAACCATAACCCTAACCCAAACCCTAACCCAAATCCTAACCCTAACCCTAACCCTAACCCTAACCCTAACTCAAACACTAACCCTAACCCTAACCCAAAACCTAACCCTAAACCCAACCCTAACCCTTATCCTAACCCTAAACCTAACCCAAAAAATAACACTAACCCTAAACCAAACCCTAACCCTAACCCTACCCTAATCCTAACCCTAACCCTAACCCTAACACAAACCCAACCCCTAACCCTAACCCTAACCCTAATCCCAATTCTAACCCGAACCCAAACCATAACCCTAACCCTAACCCTAACCCTAAACCTAACCCTAAACCAAACCCTAACTCTAACCCTAAACCTAACCCTAACCCTAATCCTAACCCTATCCCTAACCCTAACACTAACCATAACCCAAAACCACACCATAACCACAAACCTAACTCAAAACCTAACCTTAAACCTAACCCAAACCCATACCCTAACCCTAACCTCAACCCTAAACCAAACCCTAAACCTAACCCTAAACCAAACCCTAACACTAACACTAACCTAACCCTAACTCAAACCCTAACCATAACCCTAACCCTAACCCTAACCAAACCCTAACCCTAACACTAACCCTAACCCTAACACTAACCCAAATCCTAACCCTAACCCTAACCCAAACCAAAACCCTAACCCTAACTCTAACTCTAATCCTACACCTAACCCTAATCCTAACCCTAACCCTAACCCTAATCCTAACCCTAACCCTAACCCTAACAAAAACCCAACCTCTAACACTAACACAAACCCTAACCCAAAACCTAACCCTAAAACTAAACCTAACCCTAACCCTAACTCAAACCCTAACCCTAACCCTTACCCTACCTCAAACGCTGACCCTAACCCTAACCCTATCCCTTACCCAAACCCTAACCCATATTCTAACCCTAACCCTAACCCTACCCATAACCCTTACCCTAAACCTAACTCAAACACTAACCCTTACCCTAACAAAAAAACTATCCCTAAACCTAACCCTAACCCTTATCCTAACCCTAAACCTAACCCAAAAAATAACACTAACCCTAAACCAAACCCTAACCCTAACCCTAACCCTAACCACAACCCAAACCCTAACCCTTACCCAAACCCTAAACCTAAACCTAACCCTAACCCGAATCCTAACCCTAACCCTAACCCAAAAACTAACCCTAACTCGAACCCTAAGCCAAACCATAATCCTAACCCTAACGCTAACCCAAACCCTAAACCTAAGCCTATTCCTATCCCTAACCCTAAACCTAACCTTATCCCAAACCCTAACACAATCCCTAACCCTAACCCTAAACCTAAATCAAACTCTAACCCTAACTCGAACTCTAACCCTAACCCAAACACTAACCCAAACCCTAATATTTACCCTAACCCTATTCCTAACAGTAACCCTAAACCTAAACTTAACCCTATTCCTAACCCTAACCCTAAACCCTAAACCTAACCAATACCCAAAACATAACCTTCACGATAACCCTAACCCTAACCCAAACCCTAACCCTAACCATAAACCTAACCAAAAACCTAAACCTAATCTTAACCCTAACCCTAACCCAAACCCAAACCGTAACACTAACCCTAACCCTAACACTAACCCAAATCCTATCCCTAACATTAACCCAAACCAAAACCCTAAACCTAACTCTAATCCTAACCCTAACCCTAATCAAAACCCTAACATTAAACCTAACCCTAAACCTAACCCAAAACCTAAACCTAACCCTAATCCTAACCCTAACCCAAACCCTAATCCTAACCCTAACCCTAACCCAAACCCTAACCCTAACCCTATTCCCAACCATAACCCTAAACCTAACCTTAACCGAAACACTAACCCAAACCCTAACCCAAACCCTATCCCTAACCCTAACCCTAATCCTAACCCTAACTCAAACCCTAACCCTAACGCTAACCCTAACAATAACCCTAACCCTAACCCTAATCCTAACCCAAACCCTAACCCTAACCCTAACCCTCACCCTAACCCAAACCATAACACTAACCCTAACCTTAACCCTAATGCTAAGCCTAAACCTAACTCAACTCAAACCTAAACCTAAAACTAACCCTAACCAAAACCCTAACCCTAACACTAACCTAACCCTAACTCAAACCCTAACCATAACCCTAACCCTAACCCTAACCCAAACCCTAACCCTAACACTAACCCTAACCCTAACACTAACCCAAATCCTAACCCTAACCCTAACCCAAACCAAAACCCTAACCCTAACTCTAACTCTAATCCTAAACCTAACCCTAATCCTAACCCTAACCCTAACCCTAATCCTAACCCTAACCCTAACCGAACCTCTAACACTAACCCTAACCCTAACCCAAACCCTAACCCTAAACCTAAACCTAACCCAAAACCTAACCCAAACCCTAACCCTAACCCTTACCCTAACTCAAACCCTAACCCTAACACTAAAACTAACCCTAACCCAAACCCTAACCCAAATCCTAACCCTAACCCTAACCATAACCATAACCATAACCCTAACCCTAACCCTAACTCAAACACTAACCCTAACCCTAACAAAAACCCTAACCCTAAACCTAAAACTAACCGTTATCCTAACCCTAAACCTAACCCAAAAAATAACACTAACCCTAAACCAAAACCTAACCCTAACCCTAACCCTAACCCTAACCCTAACCCTAACCCTATTCCTAACCCTAACCCTAAACCTAACCTTAACCCAAACCCTAACCCAAACCCTAACCATAAACTTAACCCTAACTCAAACTCTAACCCTAATTCGAACCATAACCCTAACGCAAACCCTAACCCTAACCATAAACCTAACCA
>JAJHUQ010000035.1:8910000-9250000 GCA_035773235.1 Eospalax fontanierii | reverse complement strand
TAACACCAACCCTAACAACAATCCTAACCCTAACCCTACTCCTAAACCTAACCCTAACCCAAACCCTAACCCTAAACCTAACCCTAACCCTTTTCCTAACCCTAACACAAACCCTAACAATAATCCTAACCCTAACCCTATTCCTAAACCTAACCCTAACCCTAACCCTAACCCTAATCCTAACCCTAACCCTAACCCCAAAACTAACCCTAACCCTAACCCAAACCCCAACCCTAACACTAAACCTAATCCTAACCCTAACGCTAACCCTAACTCAAACCCTAACCCTAACCCAAACCCTAACCCTAACACTAACCATAACCCTAATCCTAAACCTAACACTACCCCTAACCCTAACCCTAACCCTAACCCTAACCCTAACCCAAACCCTAACCCTTACCCAAACCCTAAACCTAAACCTAACCCTAACCCTAATCCTAACACTAAGCCTAACCCAAAAACTAACCCTAACTCGAACCCTAACCCAAACCCTAATCCTCACCCTAACACTAACCCAAACCCTAAACCTAACCCTATTCCTAACCATAACCCTAAACCTATCCTTAACCCAAACCCTAACACAAAACCTAACCCTAACCCTAACTCAAACTCTAACCCTAACTCGAACCCTAACCCTAAGCCAAACACTAACCCAAACCCTAACAATAACCCTAACCCTATTCCTAACCCTAACCCTAACCCAAACCCTAACCCAAATCCTAACCCTAACCCTAACCCTAACCCTAACTCAAACACTAACCCAAACCCTAACCCAAAACCTAACACTAAACCTAACCTTAACCCTTATCCTAACCCTAAACCTAACCCAAAATATAACACTAACCCTAAACCAAACCCTAACCCTAACCCTACCCTAATCCTAACCCTAACCCTAACCCTAACACAAACCCAACCCCTAAACCTAACCCTAACCCTAATCCTAATTCTAACCCGGACCCAAACCATAACCCTAACCCTAACCCTAAACCTAACATTAAACCTAACCCTAAACCAAACCCAAACTCTAACCAAAACACTAACCCTAACCGTAATCCTAAACCTAACCCTAACCTTAACCCAATAAGTAAACCTAAACCAAAACCTAACCCTAACCCTAAATCAAACACTAACCCTAACCCTAACCCAAAACCTAACCCTAACCCTAACCCTAACCCTAACCCTAACCCTAACCCTAACCCTAAACCTAACCGAAACCAAAAGCCTAACACTAACTCGAATCCTAACCCTAACCCTAATCCTAACCCTAACCCTAACACTAACCCAAACCCTAAACCTAACCCTAATCCTAATTCTAACCCTAACCCTAATCGTAACCCTAAACCTAACTCTAACCCACACCCAACACCTAAATCTAACCCTAACCCTAACCGAAACCCTAACTCAAAACCTAACCCTAACCCTAACCGAATCCCTAACCCTAAACCTAACCCTAACCCTTTTCCTAACCCTAACACAAACCCTAACAATAATCCTAACCCTAACCCTATTCCTAAACCTAACCCTAACCCAAACCCTAACCCTAAACCTAACCCTAACCCTTTTCCTAACCCTAACACAAACCCTAACAATAATCCTAACCCTAACCCTATTCCTAAACCTAACCCTAACCCTAACCCTAACCCTAATCCTAACCCTACCCCTAACCCCAAAACTAACCCTAACCCTAACCCAAACCCTAACCCTAACACTAAACCTAATCCTAACCCTAACGCTAACCCTAACTCAAACCCTAACCCTAACCCAAACCCTAACCCTAACACTAACCATAACCCTAATCCTAAACCTAACACTAACCCTAACCCTAACCCTAACCCTAACCCTAACCCTAACCCAAACCCTAACCCTTACCCAAACCCTAAACCTAAACCTAACCCTAACCCTAATCCTAACACTAACCCTAACCCAAAAACTAACCCTAACTCGAACCCTAACCCAAACCCTAATCCTCACCCTAACACTAACCCAAACCCTAAACCTAACCCTATTCCTAACCCTAACCCTAAACCTAACCTTAACCCAAACCCTAACCCAAAACCTAACCCTAACCCTAACTCAAACTCTAACCCTAACTCGAAACCTAACCCTAAGCCAAACACTATCCCAAACCCTAACAATAACCCTAACCCTATTCCTAACCCTAACCCTAACCCAAACCCTAACCCAAATCCTAACCCTAATCCTAACCCTAACCCTAACCCTAACTCAAACACTAACCCTAACCCTAACCCAAAACCTAACACTAAACCTAAACTTAACCCTTATCCTAACCCTAAACCTAACCCAAAAAATAACACAACCCTAAACCAAACCCTAACCCTAACCCTACCCTAATCCTAACCCTAACCCTAACCCTAACACAAACCCAACCCCTAAACCTAACCCTAACCCTAATCCTAATTCTAACCCGAACCCAAACCATAACCCTAACCCTAACCCTAAACCTAACATTAAACCTAACCCTAAACCAAACCCAAACTCTAACCCTAACACTAACCCCAACCGAAATCCTAAACCTAACCCTAACCTTAACGCAAAAAGTAAACCTAAACCAAAACCTAACCCTAACCCTAAATCAAACACTAACCCTAACCCTAACCCAAAACCTAACCCTAAACCTAACCCTAACCCTTATCCTAACCCTAAACCTAACCAAATTAACACTAACCCTAAACCAAACCCTAACCCTAACCCTAACCCTAACCCTAACCCTTACCCAAACCCTAAACCTAAACCTCACCCTAATCTAATCCAAACCCTAACCCTAACCCAAACCCTAACCCTAACCCTATTCCTTACCCTACCCCTAAACCTAACCTTAACCCAAACCCTAACCCACACCCTAACCCTAAACTTAACCCTAACTCAAACTCTAACCCTAACTCGAACCTTAACCCTAACCCAAACACTAACCCAAACCCTAACAATAACCCTAACACTATTCCTAACCCTATCCCTAACCCTACCCCTCGCCCTAACCCTATTCCTACCCCTAACCCTAAACCCTAAGCCTAACCAATACCCTAAACATAACCTTCACGCTAACCCTAACCCTAACCCAAACCCTAACCCTAACCCTAAACCTAACGAAAAACCTAAACCTAACCCTAACCCTAATCCTAACCCTAACCCTAACCCTAACCCAAACCCTAACCCTAACACTAACCCTAACCCTAACACTAACCCAAATCCTAACCCTAACATTAACCCAAACCAAAACCCTAAACCTAACTCTAATCCTAACTCTAACCCTAATCAAAATCCTAACATTAAACCTAACCCTACCCCTAACCCAAAACCTAAACCTAACCCTAATCCTAACCCTAACCCTAAACTTAATCCTAACCCTAACGATAACCCTAACACAAACCCAACCCCTAACCCTAACCCTAACCCTAATCCTAATTCTAACCCGAACCCAAACCATAACCCTAACCCTAACCCTAACCCTAACTCTAACCCTAACCCTAACCCTAACCCTAAACCAAACCCTAACTCTAACCCTAAACCTAACCCTAACCCTAATCCTAACCCTATCCCTAACCCTAACACTAACCCTAACCCAAAACCACACCGTAACCACAAACCTAACTCATACCCTAAACTTAAACCTAACCCAAATCCAAACCCTAACCTTAACCCTAAACCAAACCCTAAACCTAAACCGTAACCCTAACCCTAACCCTAACCCTATTGCTAACCCTAACCCTAACCCTAACCTTAACCCAAACCCTAACCCTAAACCTAACCCTAACCCAAATCCTAATCAAACCCAAACCCTAACCCAAATCCTAACCCTAACACTAACCCTAACCGTAATCCTAAACCTAACCCTAACCTTAACCCAAAAAGTAAACCTAACCCTAAACCTAATCCTAACCCAAAACCTAACCCTTACCCAAATCCTAATCCTAACCCTAACCCTAATGCTAAGCCTAAACCTAACTCAAACTCAAACCTAACCCTAAACCTAACCCTAACCCAAACCCTAACCCTAACACTAACCTAACCCTAACTCAAACCCTAACCATAACCCTAACCCTAACACTAACCCTAACCCTAACACTAACCCAAATCCTAATCCAAACCCTAACCCAAACCAAAACCCTAACCCTAACTCTAACTCTAATCCTAAACCTAACCCTAATCCTAACCCTAACCCTAACCCTAACCCTAACCCAAACCCTAACCCTAAATCTAAACCTAACACTAACCCTAACTCAAACCCTAACCCTAACCCTTACCCTAACTCAAACCCTAACCCTAACCCTAACCCTAACCCTAACCCAAACCCTAACCCAAATCCTAACCCTAACCCTAACCCTAACCCTAACCCTAACCCTAACCCAAACACTAACCAAACCCTAACAATAACCCTAACCCTAACCCTATTCCTAACACTAACCCTAACCCTAACCCTAACCCTAAACCTATTCCTAACCCTAACCCTAAACCCTAACCCTAACCAATACCCTAAACAAAACCTTCACGCTAACCCTAACCCTAACCCAAAACCTAACCCTAACCCTAAACCTAACCAAAAACCTAAACTTATCCCTAACCTAACCCTAACCCAAACCCTAACCCTAACACTACCCCTAACCCTAACACTAACCCAAATCCTAACCCTAACATTAACCCAAACCAAAACCCTAAACTTAACTCTAATCCTAACCCTAACCCTAATCAAAACCCTAACATTAAACCTAATCCTAACCCTAACCCAAAACCTAAACCTAACCCTAATCCTAACCCTAAATCTAACCCTAATCCTAACCCTAACACTAACCCTAACACAAACCCAACCCCTAACCCTAACCCTAACCCTAACCCAAACCCTAACCCTAATCCTAACCCTAACTCAAACCCTAACCCTAACCCTAACCCTAACCCAAACCCTAACCCTAAATCTAACCCTAACCCTAATCCTAACCCTAACCCCAACCCAAAAACTAACCCTAACAATAACCCAAACACTAACCCTAACCCTAACCCTAACCCTAACACTAACCCAAACCCTAACCCTAACCCTAAACCAAACCAAAACATTAACACTAACTCTAATCCTAACCCTAACCCTAACCCTAACCCTAACCCTAACTCAAACCCTAACCCTAACCCTAACCCAAACCCTAAACCTAAACCTAAACCTAACCCTAACCCTAACCCTAACCCTAACCCTAAACCACACCACCTCCCTAACCCTAACTCTAATTCTAACACTACCCCTAACCCTAACCCTAACCCTAACCTTAACCCAAACACTAACCCAAACCCAAACCCAAAACCTATCCCTAACCCTAACCCTAACCCTAACTCAAACTCTATCCCTAACTCTAACCCTAACTCAAAACCTAAACCAAACCCTAATCCAAACCCTAACCCAAACCCTAACAATAACACTAACCCTAACGCTATTCCTAACACTAACCCTAACCCTAACCCAAACCCTAACCGTATTCTAACCCTAACCCTAAACCATTACCCTAATCAATACCCTAAACATAACCCTCACGCTAAGCCTAACCCTAACCCAAACTCTAACACTAACCTTAACCCTAAACAAAACCCAAACCCTAACCCTAACCTTAACCCAAACCAAAACCCTAACCCTAACTCTAATCCTAACTCTAACCCTAATCAAAACCCTAACATTAACCCTAACCCTAACCCTAACCCTATTCCTAACCTTAACCCTAAACCTAACCTTAACCCAAAACCTAACCGTAAATCTAACCCAAACCCTAAACCTAACTCAAAACCTAACCCTAAGACAACCCCTAACCCTAAAACTAACACTAACACAAATCCTAAACCTAACACTAACCCTAACCCAAACCCTAACCCTAACACTAACACTTACCCTAAGGCTAACCCAAAACCTAACCCTAAACCTAACCGAAACCAAAAGCCTAACCCTAAGTCTAATCCTAACCCTAACCCTAATCCTAACCCTAACCCTAACACTAACCCAAACCCTAAACCTAAACCTAATCCTAATTCTAACCCTAACCCTAATTGTAACCCTAAACCTAACCCTAACCCACACCCAACACCTAAATCTAACCCTAACCCTAACCGAAACCCTAACTCAAAACCTAACCCTAACCCTAACCCAAACCCTAACCCTAAACCTAACCCTAACCCTTTTCCTAACCCTAACACAAACCCTAACAATAATCCTAACCCTAACCCTATTCCTAAACCTAACCCTAACCCAAACCCTAACCCTAAACCTAACCCTAACCCTTTTCCTAACCCTAACACAAACCCTAACAATAATCCTAACCCTAACCCTATTCCTAAACCTAACCCTAACCCTAATCCTAACCCTAATCCTAACCCTAACCCTAAACCCAAAACTAACCCTAACCCTAACCCAAACCCTAACCCTAACACTAAACCTAATCATAACCCTAACGCTAACCCTAACTCAAACCCTAACCCTAACCCAAACCCTAATCCTAACACTAACCATAACCCTAATCCTAAACCTAATCCTAACCCTAACCCTAACCCTAACCCTAACCCTAAACCTAACCCTAACCCAAACCCTAACCCTTACCCAAACCCTAAACCTAAACCTAACCCTAACCCTAATCCTAACACTAACCCTAACCCAAAAACTAACCCTAACTCGAACGCTAACCCAAACCCTCTTCCTCTCCCTAACACAAAACCAAACCCTAAACCAAAACCTATTCTAACCCTAACCCTAAACCTAACCTTAACCCAAACCCTAACCCAAAACCTAACCCTAACCCTAACTCAAACTCTAACCCTAACTCGAACCCTAACCCTAAGCCAAACACTAACCCATACCCTAAAAATAAAACTAACCCTATTCCTAACCCTAACCCTAACCCAAACCCTAACCCAAATCCTAACCCTAACCCTAACCCTAACCCTAACCCTAACCCAAACCCTAACCCTTACCCAAACCCTAATCCTAAACCTAACCCTAACACTAACCCTAACACAAAAACTAACCCTAACTCGAACCCTAACCCAAACCCTAATCCTCACCCTAACACTAACCCAAACCCTAAACCTAACCCTATTCCTAACCCTAACCCTAAACCTAACCTTAACCCAAACCCTAACCCAAAACCTAACCCTAACCCTAACTCAAACTCTAACCCTAACTCGAACCCTAACCCTAAGCCAAACACTAACCCAAACCCTAAAAATACCCTAACCCTATTCCTAACCCTAACCCTAACCCAAACCCTAACTCAAATCCTAACCCTAACCCTAACCCTAACCCTAACCCTAACCCTAACTCAAACATTAACCCTAACCCTAACCCAAAACCTAACACTAAACCTAACCTTAACCCTTATCCTAACCCTAAACCTAACCCAAAAAATAACACTAACCCTAAACCAAACCCTAACCCTAACCCTACCCTAATCCTAACCCTAACCCTAACGCTAACACAAACCCAACCCCTAAACCTAACCCTAACCCTAATCCTAATTCTAACCCGAACCCAAACCATAACCCTAACCCTAACCCTAAACCTAACATTAAACCTAACCCTAAACCAAACCCTAACTCTAACCATAAACCTAACCCTAACCCTAATCCTAACCCTATCCCTAACCCTAACACTAACCCTAACCCAAAACCGCACCGTAACCACAAACCTAACTCAAAACCTAACCTTAAACCTAACCCAAACCCAAACACTAACCCTAACCTTAACCCTAAACCAAACCCTAAACCTAACCCTAAACCTAACCCTAACCCAAACCCTAACCCTAACACTAACCTAACCCTAACTCAAACCCTAACCATAACCCTAACCCTAACCCTAACCCAAACCCTAACCCTAACCCTAACACTAACCCTAACCCTAACACTAACCCAAATCCTAACCCTAACCCTAACCCAAACCAAAACCCTAACCCTAACTCTAACTCTAATCCTAAACCTAACCCTAATCCTAACTCTAACCCTAACCCTAATCTTAACCCTAACCGTAACCGTAACACAAACCCAACCCCTAACCCTAACCCTAACCCTAATCCTAATTCTAACCCGAACCCAAACCATAACCCTAACTCTAAACTTCACCCAAAACCTAAACCTAACACTAACCCTAACCCTAAATAAACCCTAACTCTAACCCTAAACCTAACCCTAACCCTAATCCTAACCCTATCCATAACCCTAACACTAACCCTAACACAAAACCACACCGTAACCACAAACCTAACTCATACCCTAACCTTAAACCTAACCCAAACCCAAACCCTAACCTTAACCCTAAAACAAATCCTAAAACTAAACCCTAACCCAAACCTAACCCTAACCCTATTCCTAACCCTAACCCTAACCCTAACCTTAACCCAAAACCTAACCCTAAACCTAACCCTAACCCAAACCCTAACCCTAAACCTAACCCAAAAAAAAAAACTAAACCTAAACCAAACACGAAACCTAACCCCACCATGACACTAACCCTAAACCTAACCCTAACACAAACCCAACCCCTAAACCTAACCCAAACCCTAAGCCTAATACTAACCCGAACCCAAACCATAACCCTAACCCTAACCCTAAACCTAACATTAAACCTAACCCTAAACCAAACCCTAACTCTAACCCTAAACCTAACCCTAACCCTAATCATAACCCTATCCCTAACCCTAACCCTAAAACCTAACCCTAACCCTAAATCAAACACTAACCCTAAGCCTAACCCAAAACCTAACCCTAAACCTAACCCTAACCCTTATCCTAACCCTAAACCTAACCAAAAAATAACACTAACCCTAAACCAAACCCTAACCCTAACCCTAACCCTAACCCTTACCCAAACCCTAACCTTAACCTCCCCCTAATCGAATCCTAACCCTAACCCTAACCCAAATCCTAACCCTAACCCTATTCCTTACCCTACCCCTAAACCTAAACTTAACCCAAACCCTAACCCACACCCTAACCCTAAACTTAACCCTAACTCAAACTCTAACCCTAACTCGAACCTTAACCCTAACCCAAACACTAAAACAAACCCTAACAATAACCCTAACACTATTCCTAACCCTAACCCTAACCCTAACCCTAACCCTATTCCTAACCCTAACACTAAACCCTAAGCCTAACCAATACCCTAAACATAACCTTCACGCTAAACCTAACCCTAACCCAAACCCCAACCCTAACCCTAAACCTAACCAAAAACCTAAACCTAACCCTAACCCTAACCCTAACCCAAACCCTAACCCTAACACTAACCCTAACCCTAACACTAACCCAAATCCTAACCCTAACATTAACCCAAACCAAAACCCTAAACCTAACTCTAATCCTAACTCTAACCCTAATCAAAATCCTAACATTAAACCTAACCCTAACCCTAACCCAAAACCTAAACCTATCCCTAATCCTAACCCTAACCCTAAACTTAATCCTAACCCTAACCCTAACCCTAACACAAACCCAACCCCTAACCCTAACCCTAACCCTAATCCTAATTCTAACCCGAACCCAAACCATAACCCTAACCCTAACCCTAACCCTAAACCTAAACCTAACATTAACCCTAACCCTAAACCAAACCCTAACTCTAACCCTAACCTAACCCTAACCCTAATACTAACCCTATCCCTAACCCTAACACTAACCCTAACCCAAAACCACACCGTAACCACAAACCTAACTCAAAACCTAACCTTAAACCTAACCCAAACCCAAACCCTAACCCTAACCTTAACCCTAAACCAAACCCTAAACCTAACCCTAACCCAAACCCTAACCCTAACACTAACATAACCCTAACTCAAATCCTAACCATAACCCTAACCCTAAACCTAACCCAAACCCTAACCCTAACTCTAATCCTAACCCTAACACTAACCCAAATCCTAACCCTAACCCTAACCCAAACCAAAACCCTAACCCTAACTCTAACTCTAATCCTAAACCTTACCCTAATCCTAACTCTAACCCTAACCCTAATCCTAACCCTAACCCTAACCCTAACACAAACCCAACCCCTAACCCTAACCCTAACCCTAATCCTAATTCTAACCCGAACCCAAACCATAACCCTAACCCTAAACTTAACCCAAAACCTAAACCTAACACTAACCCTAACCCTAAACCAAACCCTAACTCTAACCCTAAACCTAACCCTAACCCTAATCCTAACCCTATCCCTAACCCTAACACTAACCCTAACCCTAACCCTAACACTAACCCTAACCCTAACACTAACCCAAATCCTAACCCTTACATTAACCCAAACCAAAACACAAAACCTAACTCTAATCCTAACCCTAACCCTAATCAAAACCCTAACATTAAACCTAACCCTAACCCTAACCCAAAACCTAAACCTAACCCTAATCCTAACCCTAACCCTAACCCTAATCCTAACCCTAACCCTAACCCTAACACAAACCCAACCCCTAACCCTAACCCTAACCCTAATCCTAATTCTAACCAGAACCCAAACCGTAACCCTAACCCTAACCCAAACCCTAACCCAAACCCTAACAATAACCCTAACGCTAACCCTATTCCTAACACTAACCCTAACCCTAACCCTAAACCTATTCCTAAACCCTAACCCTAAACCCTAACCCTAACCAATACCCTAAACAAAACCTTCACGCTAACCCTAACCCTAACCGAATTCCTAACCCTAACCCTAAACCCTTACCCTAACCAATACCATAAACATAACCCTCACGCTAACCCTAACCCTAACCCAAACCCTAACCCTAACCCTAACCCTAACCAAAACCCTAACCCTAACCCTAACCTTAACCCAAACCAAAACCCTAACCCTAACTCTAATCCTAACTCTAACCCTAATCAAAACCCTAACATTAACCCTAACCCTAACCCTAACCCTATTCCTAACCTTAAACCTAAACCTAACCTTAACTCAAAACCTAACCGTAAATCTAAACCAATCCCTAACCCTAACTGAAACCTTAACCCTAAGACAAACCCTAACCCTAAAACTAACCCTAACCCAAAGTCTAAACCTAACACTAACCCTAACCCAAACCCTAACCCTAACACTAACACTTACCCTAAGGCTAACCCAAAACCTAAACCTAAACCTAACCGAAACCAAAAGCCTAACCCTAACTCTAATCCTAACCCTAACACTAATCCTAACCCTAACCCTAACACTAACCCAAACCCTAAACCTAACCCTAATCCTAATTCTAACCCTAACCCTAATCGTAACCCTAAACCTAACCCTAACCCACACCCAACTCCAAACTCTAAACCTAACCCTATCCGAAACCCTAACTCAAAACCTAACCCTAACCCTAACCCAAACCCTAACCCTAAACCTAACCCTAACCCTTTTCCTAACCCTAACACAAACTCTAACAATAATCCTAACCCTAAAACTATTCCTAAACCTAACCCTAACCCAAAACCTAACCCTAAACCTAACCCTAACCCTTTTCCTAACCCTAACACAAACCCTAACAATAATCCTAACCCTAACCCTATTCCTAAACCTAACCCTAACCCTAACCGTAACCCTAATCCTAACCCTAACCCTAACCCTAATCCTAACCCTAACCCTAACCCCAAAACTAACCCTAACCCTAACCCAAACCCTAACCCTAACACTAATCCTAATCCTAACCCTAACGCTAACCCTAACTCAAACCCTAACCCTAACCCAAACCCTAACCCTAACACTAACCATAACCCTAATCCTAAACCTAACACTAACGCTAACCCTAAACCTAACCCTAACCCTAACCCTAACCCTAACCCTAATCCTAACCCTTACCCAAACCCTAAACCTAAACCTAACCCTAACCCTAATCCTAACCCTAACCCTAACCCAAAAACTAACCCTAACTCGAACCCTAACCCAAACCCTAATCCTCACCCTAACGCTAACCCAAACCCTAAACCTAACCCTATTCCTAACCCTAACCCTAAACCTAACCTTAACCCAAACCCTAACCCAAAACCTAACCCTAACCCTAACTCAAACTCTAACCCTAACTCGAACCCTAAACCTAACCCGAACGCTAACCCAAACCCTAACAATAACCCTAACCCTATTCGTAACACTAACCCTAACCCTAACCCTAACCCTAACCCTAACCCTAACCCTATTCCTAACCCTAACCCTAAACCCTAAGCCTAACCAATACTCTAAACATAACCTTCACACTAAACCTAACCCTAACCCAAACCATAACCATAAACCTAACCAAAAACCTAAACCTAACCCTAAACCAAACCCTAACCCTAACCCTATTCCTAACATTAACCCTAAACCTAAACTTAACCCAAACCCTAACCCAAACCCAAACCCTACCCCTAACCCTAAACATAAACCTAACCCAAACCCAAACCCAAATCCTAACCCTAACCCTAACCCTAACCCTAACCCTAACTCAAACACTAACCCTAACCCTAACCCAAAACCTAACCCTAAACCTAACCCTAACCCTTATCCTAACCCTAAACCTAACCCAAAAAATAACACTAACCCTAAACCAAACCCTAACCCTAACCCTACCCTAATCCTAACCCTAACCCTAACCCTAACACAAACCCAACCCCTAACCCTAACCCTAACCCTAATCCCAATTCTAACCCGAACCCAAACCATAACCCTAACCCTAACCCTAACCCTAAACCTAACCCTAAACCAAACCCTAACTCTAACCCTAAACCTAACCCTAACCCTAATCCTAACCCTATCCCTAACCCTAACACTAACCCTAACCCAAAACCACAACGTAACCACAAACCTAACTCAAAACCTAACCTTAAACCTAACCCAAACCCAAACCCTAAACCTAACCTTAACCCTAAACCAAACCCTAAACCTAACCCTAACCCAAACCCTAACACTAACACTAACCTAACCCTAACTCAAACCCTAACCATAACCCTAACCCTAACCCTAACCCAAACCCTAACCCTAACACTAACCCTAACCCTAACACTAACCCAAATCCTAACCCTAACCCTAACCCAAACCAAAACCCTAACCCTAACTCTAACTCTAATCCTAAACCTAACCCTAATCCTAACCCTAACCCTAACCCTAATCCTAACCCTAACCCTAACCATAACACAAACCCAACCTCTAACACTAACACAAACCCTAACCCAAACCCTAACCCTAAATCTAAACCTAACCCTAACCCTAACTCAAACCCTAACCCTAACCCTTACCCTACCTCAAACGCTGACCCTAACCCTAACCCTAACCCTAACCCAAACCCTAACCCAAATTCTAACCCTAACCCTAACCCTACCCATAACCCTAACCCTAACTCAAACACTAACCCTAACCCTAACAAAAACCCTAACCCTAAACCTAACCCTAACCCTTATCCTAACCCTAAACCTAACCTAAAAAATAACACTAACCCTAAACCAAACCCTAACCCTAACCCTAACCCTAACCATAACCCAAACCCTAACCCTTACCGAAACCCTAAACCTAAACCTAACCCTAACCCGAATCCTAACCCTAACCCTAACCCAAAAACTAACCCTAACTCGAACCCTAAGCCAAACCCTAATCCTAACCCTAACGCTATCCCAAACCCTAAACCTAAGCCTATTCCTAACCCTAACCCTAAACCTAACCTTATCCCAAACCCTAACACAATCCCTAACCCTAACCCTAACCCTAAATCAAACTCTAACCCTAACTCGAACTCAAACCCTAACCCAAACACTAACCCAAACCCTAATATTAACCCTAAACCTATTCCTAACACTAACCCTAAACCTAAACCTAACCCTATTCCTAACCCTAACCCTAAACCCTAACCCTAACCAATACCCTAAACATAACCTTCACGATAACCCTAACCCTAACCCAAACCCTAACCCTAACCATAAACCTAACCAAAAACCTAAACCTAATCGTAACCCTAACCCTAAACCAAACCCAAACCGTAACACTAACCCTAACCCTAACACTAACCCAAATCCTATCCCTAACATTAACCCAAACCAAAACCCTAAACCTAACTCTAATCCTAACCCTAACCCTAATCAAAACCCTAACATTAAACCTAACCCTAAACCTAACCCAAAACCTAAACCTAACCCTAATCCTAACCCTAACCCAAACCCTAATCCTAACCCTAACCCTAACCCAAACCCTAACCCTAACCCTATTCCTAACCATAACCCTAAACCTAACCTTAACCGAAACACTAACCCAAACCCTAACCCAAACCCTATCCCTAACCCTAACCCTAATCCTAACCCTAACTCAAACCCTAACCCTAACCCTAACCCTAACACTAACACAAACCCTAACAATAACCCTAACCCTAACCCTAATCCTAACCCAAACCCTAACCCTAACCCTAACCCTCACCCTAACCCAAACCATAACACTAACCCTAACCTTAACCCTAATGCTAAGCCTAAACCTAACTCAACTCAAACCTAACCCTAAACCTAACCCTAACCAAAACCCTAACCCTAACACTAAACTAACCCTAACTCAAACCCTAACCCTAACACTAACCCTAACCCTAACCCAAACCCTAACCCTAACACTAACCCTAACCCTAACACTAACCCAAATCCTAACCCTAACCCTAACCCAAACCAAAACCCTAACCGTAACTCTAACTCTAATCCTAAACCTAACCCTAATCCTAACCCTAACCCTAATCCTAACCCTAACCCTAACCGAACCTCTAACACTAACCCTAACCCTAACCCAAACCCTAACCCTAAACCTAAACCTAACCCAAACCCTAACTCAAACCCTAACCCTAACCCTTACCCTAACTCAAACCCTAACCCTAACACTAAACCTAACCCTAACCCAAACCCTAACCCAAATCCTAACCCTAACCCTAACCATAACCATAACCCTAACCCTAACCCTAACTCAAACACTAACCCTAACCCTAACAAAAACCCTAACCCTAAACCTAAAACTAACCCTTATCCTAACCCTAAACCTAACCCAAAAAATAACACTAACCCTAAACCAAAACCTAACCCTAACCCTAACCCTAACCCTAACCCTAACCCTAACCCTATTCCTAACCCTGACCCTAAACCTAACCTTAACCCAAACCCTAACCCAAACCCTAACCATAAACTTAACCCTAACTCAAACTCTAACCCTAATTCGAACCATAACCCTAACGCAAACCCTAACCCTAACCATAAACCTAACCAAAAACCTAAACCTAACCCTAACCCTAACCCTAACACTAACCCTAACCCTAACACTAACCCAAATCCTAACCCTAACATTAACCCAAACCAAAACCCTAAACTTAACTCTAATCCTAACCCTAACCCTAATCAAAACCCTAAAATTAATCCTAACCCTAACCCTAACCCTAATCCTAACCCTAACCCTAACCCTAACACAAACCCAACCCCTAAACCTAACCCTAAACCTAACCCAAACCCTAACCCTAAACGTAACCCTAACCCTAACCCTAACCCTAACCCTAACCCTAACCTTAACCCTAAACCTAACCCTAACCCTAACCCTAACACTACCCCTGACCCTACCACTATCCCAAATCCTAACCCTAACATTAACACAAACCAAAACCCTAAACTTACCTCTAATCCTAACCCTAACCGTAATCAAAACCCTAAAATTAAACCTAACCGTAACCCTAACCCAAAACCTAAACCTAACCCTAATCCTAACCCTAACCCTAACCCTAATCCTAACCCTAACCCTAACCCTAACCCTAACACAAACCCAACCCCTAAACCTAACCCTAACCCTAACCCAAACCCTAACCCTAAACCTAACCCTACCTCAAACCCTAACCCTAACCCTAACCCTAACCCAAACCCTAACCCTAAATCTAACCCTAAACCTAATCCTAACCCTAACCCTAACCCAAAAACTAACCCTAACAATAACCCAAACCCTAACCCTAACCCTAACCCTAACCCTAACCCAAACCCTAACACTAACCTAAACACTAAACCTAACCCTAAATCAAACGAAAACCCTAACCCTAACTCTAATCCTAACCCTAACCCTAACCCTAACCCTAACCCTAACCCTAACCCTAACTCAAACCCTAACCCTAACCCTAACCCAAACCCTAAACCTAAACCTAACCCTAACCCTAACCCTAGCCCTAACCCTAACCCAAACACTAACACTAACCCAAACCCTAACGCTAACCCTAAACCAAACCAAAACCCTAACCCTAACTCCAATCCTAACCCTAACCCTAACCCTAACCCTAACCTTAACCCAAACACTAACCCATACCCAAACCCAAAACCTATCCCTAACCCTAACCCTAACCCTAACTCAAACTCTAACCCTAACTCTAACCCTAGCTCAAAACCTAAACCAAACCCTAATCCAAACCCTAACCCAAACCATAACAATAACCCTAACCCTAACCCTATTCCTAACACTAACCCTAAACGTAACCCTAACCCTAACCCTAACCCTATTCCTAACCCTAACCCTAAACCCTTACCCTAACCAATACCCTAAACATAACTCTCACGCTAACACTAACCCTAACATAAACCCTAACACTAACCCTAGCCCTAACCAAAACCCTAACCCTAACCCTAACCTTAACCCAAACCAAAACCCTAACCCTAACTCTAATCCTAACTCTAACCCTAAACCAAACCCTAACCCTAACCCTAACCCTAACCCTAACCCTAACCCTAACCCTATTCCTAACCTTAACCCTAAACCTAACCTTAACCCAAAAACTAACCGTAAATCTAAACCAAACCCTATCCCTATCTCAAATCCTAACTCTAAGACAAAACTTTACCCTAAAACTAACCCTAACCCAAATCCTAAACCTAACAATAACCCTAACCCAAACCCTAACCCTAACACTAACACTTACCCTAAGGCTCACCCAAAACCTAACCCTAAACCTAACCGAAACCAAAAGCCTAACCCTAACTCTAATCCTAACCCTAAACCTAATCCTAACCCTAACCCTAACACTAACCAAACCCTAAACCTAACCCTAATCCTAATTCTAACCCTAACCCTAATCGTAACCCTAAACCTAACCCTAACCCACACCCAACCCCTAACTCTAACCCTAACCCTAACCGAAACCATAACTCAAAACCTAACCCTAACCCTAACCCAAACCCTAACTCTAACCCTAACCCTAACCCTTTTCCTAACCCTAACACAAACCCTAACAATAATCCTAACCCTAACCCTAACCCCTAAACTAACGTTAACCCTAACCCAAACCCTAACCCTAAATCTAATCCTAATCCTAACCCTAACGCTAACCCTAACTCAAACCCTAACCCTAACCCAAACCCTAAACCTAACCCTAACCCTAACCCTAACCCTAACCCTACCCCTAACCCAAACCCCAACCCTTACCCAAACCCCAAACCCAACCCTAACCCTAACCCCAACCCTAACCCTAACCCTAACCCTAACCCTAACCCTAACCCTAAACCTAACCGAAACCAAAAGCCTAACACTAACTCTAATCCTAACCCTAACCCTAATCCTAACCCTAACCCTAACACTAACCCAAACCCTAAACCTAACCCTAATCCTAATTCTAACCCTAACCCTAATCGTAACCCTAAACCTAACCCTAACCCACACCCAACACCTAAATCTAACCCTAACCCTAACCGAAACCCTAACTCAAAACCTGACCCTAACCCTAACCCAAACCCTAACCCTAAACCTAACCCTAACCCTTTTCCTAACCCTAACACAAACCCTAAAAATAATCCTAACCCTAACCCTATTCCTAAACGTAACCCTAACCCAAACCCTAACCCTAAACCTAACCCTAACCCTTTTCGTAACCCTAACACAAACCCTAACAATAATCCTAACCCTAACCCTATTCCTAAACCTAACCCTAACCCTAACCCTAACCCTAATCCTAACCCTAACCCTAACCCCAAAACTAACCCTAACCCTAACCCAAACCCTAACCCTAACACTAAACCTAATCCTAACCGTAACGCTAACCCTAACTCAAACCCTAACCCTAACCCAAACCCTAACCCTAACACTAACCATAACCCTAATCCTAAACCTAACACTAACCCTAACCCTAACCCTAACCCTAACCCTAACCCTAACCCTAACCCAAACCCTAACCCTTACCCAAACCCTAAACCTAAACCTAACCCTAACCCTAATCCTAACACTAACCCTAACCCAAAAACTAACCCTAACTCGAACCCTAACCCAAACCCTAATCCTCACCCTAACACTAACCCAAACCCTAAACCTAACCCTATTCCTAACCATAACCCTAAACCTAACCTTAACCCAAACCCTAACACAAAACCTAACCCTAACCCTAACTCAAACTCTAACCCTAACTCGAACCCTAACCCTAAGCCAAACACTAACCCAAACCCTAACAATAACCCTAACCCTATTCCTAACCCTAACCCTAACCCAAACCCTAACCCAAATCCTAACCCTAACCCTAACCCTAACCCTAACTCAAACACTAACCCTAACCCTAACCCAAAACCTAAAACTAAACCTAATCTTAACCCTTATCCTAACCCTAAACCTAACCCAAAAAATAACACTAACCCTAAACCAAACCCTAACCCTAACCCTACCCTAATCCTAACCTTAACCCTAACCCTAACACAAACCCAACCCCTAAACCTAACCCTAACCCTAATCCTAATTCTAACCCGAGCCCAAACCATAACCCTAACCCTAACCCTAAACCTAACATTAAACCTAACCCTAAACCAAACCCAAACTCTAACCCTAACACTAACCCTAACCGTAATCCTAAACCTAACCCTAACCTTAACCCAAAAAGTAAACCTAAACCAAAACCTAACCCTAACCCTAAATCAAACACTAACCCTAACCCTAACCCAAAACCTAACCCTAACCCTAACCCTAACCCTAACCCTGACCCTAAACCTAACCGAAACCAAAAGCCTAACACTAACTCTAATCCTAACCCTAACCCTAATCCTAACCCTAACCCTAACACTAACCCAAACCCTAAACCTAACCCTAATCCTAATTCTAACCCTAACCCTAATCGTAACCCTAAACCTAACCCTAACCCACACCCAACACCTAAATCTAACCCTAACCCTAACCGAAACCCTAACTCAAAACCTAACCCTAACCCTAACCGAAACCCTAACCCTAAACCTAACCCTAACCCTTTTCCTAACCCTAACACAAACCCTAACAATAATCCTAACCCTAACCCTATTCCTAAACCTAACCCTAACACTAACCCAAACCCTAAACCTAACCCTAATCCTTACTCTAACCCTAACCCTAATCGTAACCCTAAACCTAACCCTAACCCACACCCAACCCCTAACTCTAAACCTAACCCTAACCGAAGCCCTAACGCAAACCCTAACCCTAACCGTAACCCAAACCCTAACCCTAAACCTAACCCTAACCCTTTTCCTAACCCTAACACAAACCCTAACAATAATCCTAACCCTAACCCTATTCCTAAACCTAACCCTAACCCTAACCCTAACCCTAATCCTAACCCTAACCCTAACCCCAAAACTAACCCTAACCCTAGCCCAAACCCTAACCCTAACACTAAACCTAATCCTAACCCTAACGCTAACCCTAACTCAAACCCTAACCCTAACCCAAACCCTAACCCTAACACTAACCATAACCCTAATCCTAAACCTAACACTAACCCCAACCCTAACCCTAACCCTAACCCTAACCCTAACCCTAACCCAAACCCTAACCCTTACCCAAACCCTAAACCTAAACCTAACCCTAACCCTAATCCTAACACTAACCCTAACCCAAAAACTAACCCTAACTCGAACCCTAACCCAAACCCTAATCCTCACCCTAACACTAACCCAAACCCTAAACCTAACCCTATTCCTAACCCTAACCCTAAACCTAACCTTAACCCAAACCCTAACCCAAAACCTAACCCTAACCCTAACTCAAACTCTAACCCTAACTCGAAACCTAACCCTAAGCCAAACACTAACCCAAACCCTAACAATAACCCTAACCCTATTCCTAACCCTAACCCTAACCCAAACCCTAACCCAAATCCTAACCCTAACCCTAACCCTAACCCTAACCCTAACTCAAACACTAACCCTAACCCTAACCCAAAACCTAACACTAAACCTAACCTTAACCCTTATCCTAACCCTAAACCTAACCCAAAAAATAACACTAACTCTAAACCAAACCCTAACCCTAACCCTACCCTAATCCTAACCCTAACCCTAACCCTAACACAAACCCAACCCCTAAACCTAACCCTAACCCTAATCCTAATTCTAACCCGAACCCAAACCATAACCCTAACCCTAAACCTAAACCTAACATTAAACCTAACCCTAAACCAAACCCAAACTCTAACCCTAACACTAACCCTAACCGTAATCCTAAACCTAACCCTAACCTTAACCCAAAAAGTAAACCTAAACCAAAACCTAACCCTAACCCTAAATCAAACACTAACCCTAACCCTAACCCAAAACCTAACCCAAAACCTAACCCTAACCCTAACCCTAACCCTTACCCAAACCCTAAACCTAAACCTCACCCTAATCTAATCCAAACCCTAACCCTAACCCAAACCCTAACCCTAACCCTATTCCTAACCCTACCCCTAAACCTAACCTTAACCCAAACCCTAACCCACACCCTAACCCTAAACTTAACCCTAACTCAAACTCTAACCCTAACTCGAACCTTAACCCTAACCCAAACACTAACCCAAACCCTAACAATAACCCTAACACTATTCCTAATCCTAACCCTAACCCTAACCCTAACCCTAACCCTATTCCTAACCCTAACCCTAAACCCTAAGCCTAACCAATACCCTAAACATAACCTTCACGCTAACCCTAACCCTAACCCAAACCCTAACCCTAACCCTAAACCTAACGAAAAACCTAAACCTAACCCTAACCCTAACCCTAACCCAAACCCTAACCCTAACACTAACCCTAACCCTAACACTAACCCAAATCCTAACCCTAACATTAACCCAAACCAAAACCCTAAACCTAACTCTAATCCTAACTCTAACCCTAATCAAAATCCTAACATTAAACCTAACCCTAACCCTAACCCAAAACCTAAACCTAACCCTAATCCTAACCCTAACCCTAAACTTAATCCTAACCCTAACGATAACCCTAACACAAACCCAACCCCTAACCCTAACCCTAACCCTAATCCTAATTCTAACCCGAACCCAAACCATAACCCTAACCCTAACCCTAACCCTAAACTTAAACCTAACATTAACCCTAACCCTAAACCAAACCCTAACTCTAACCCTAACCTAACCCTAACCCTAATACTAACCCTATCCCAAACCCCAACACTAACCCTAACCCAAAACCACACCGTAACCACAAACCTAACTCAAAACCTAACCTTAAACCTAACCCAAACACAAACCCTAACCCTAACCTTAACCCTAAACCAAACCCTAAACCTAACCCTAACCCAAACCCTAACCCTAACACTAACCTAACCCTAAGTCAAATCCTAACCATAACCCTAACCCTAACCCAAACCCAAACTCTAACCCTAACACTAACCCTAACCCTAACACTAACCCAAATCCTAACCCTAACCCTAACCCAAACCAAAACCCTAACCCTAACTCTAACTCTAATCCTAAACCTAACCCTAATCCTAACTCTAACCCTAACCCTAATCCTAACCCTAACCCTAACCCTAACACAAACCCATCCCCTAACCCTAACCCTAACCCTAATCCTAATTCTAACCCGAACCCAAACCATAACCCTAACCCTAAACTTAACCCAAAACCTAAACCTAACACTAACCCTAACCCTAAACCAAACCCTAACTCTTACCCTAAACCTAACCCTAACCCTAATCCTAACCCTATCCCTAACCCTAACACTAACCCTAACCCAAAACCAGACCGTAACCACAAACCTAACTCATACCCTAACCTTAAACCTAACCCAAATCCAAACCCTAACCTTAACCCTAAACCAAACCCTAAACCTAAACCGTAACCCTAACCCTAACCCTAACCCTATTGCTAACCCTAACCCTAACCCTAACCTTAACCCAAACCCTAACCCTAAACCTAACCCTAACCCAAATCCTAATCAAACCCAAACCCTAACCCAAACCCTAACCCTAAAACTAACCCTAACCGTAATCCTAAGCCTAACCCTAACCTTAACGCAAAAAGTAAACCTAACCCTAAACCTAACCGTAACCCAAAACCTAACCCTTACCCAAATCCTAATCCTAACCCTAACCCTAATGCTAAGCCTAAACCTAACTCAAACTCAAACCTAACCCTAAACCTAACCCTAACACAAACCCAACCCCTAACCCTAACCCTAACCCTAACTCAAACCCTAACCATAACCCTAACCCTAACCCTAACCCAAACCCTAACCCTAACACTAACCCTAACCCTAACACTAACCCAAATCCTAATCCAAACCCTTACCCAAACCAAAACCCTAACCCTAACTCTAACTCTAATCCTAAACCTAACCCTAATCCTAACCCTAACCCTAACCCTAACAAAAACCCAACCTCTAACACTAACCCTAACCCTAACCCAAACCCTAACCCTAAATCTAAACCTAACCCTAACCCTAACTCAAACCCTAACCCTGACCCTTACCCTAACTCAAACCCTAACCCTAACCCTAACCCTAACCCTAACCCAAACCCTAACCCAAATCCTAACCCTAACCCTAACCCTAACCCTAACCCTAACCCTAACCCAAACACTAACCAAACCCTAACAATAACCCTAACCCTAACCCTATTCCTAACACTAACCCTAACCCTAACCCTAACCCTAAACCTATTCCTAACCCTAACCCTAAACCCTAACCCTAACCAATACCCTAAACAAAACCTTCACGCTAACCCTAACCCTAACCCAAAACCTAACCCTAACCCTAAACCTAACCAAAAACCTAAACTTATCCCTAACCTAACCCTAACGCAAACCCTAACCCTAACACTACCCCTAACCCTAACACTAACCCAAATCCTAACCCTAACATTAACCCAAACCAAAACCCTAAACTTAACTCTAATCCTAACCCTAACCCTAATCAAAACCCTAACATTAAACCTAATCCTAACCCTAACCCAAAACCTAAACCTAACCCTAATCCTAACCCTAAATCTAACCCTAATCCTAACCCTAACCCTAACCCTAACACAAACCCAACCCCTTACCCTAACCCTAACCCTAACCCAAACCCTAACCCTAATCCTAACCCTAACACAAACCCTAACCCTAACCCTAACCCTAACCCAAACCCTAACCCTAAATCTAACCCTAACCCTAATCCTAACCCTAACCCCAACCCAAAAACTAACCCTAACAATAACCCAAACACTAACCCTAACCCTAACCCTAACCCTAACACTAACCCAAACCCTAACCCTAACCCTAAACCAAACCAAAACATTAACACTAACTCTAATCCTAACCCTAACCCTAACCCTAACCCTAACCCTAACTCAAACCCTAACCCTAACCCTAACCCAAACCCTAAACCTAAACCTAAACCTAACCCTAACCCTAACCCTAACCCTAACCCTAAACCAAACCAAATCCCTAACCCTAACTCTAATTCTAACCCTAACCCTAACCCTAACCCTAACCCTAACCTTAACCCAAACACTAACCCAAACCCAAACCCAAAACCTATCCCTAACCCTAACTCAAACTCTATCCCTAACTCTAACCCTAACTCAAAACCTAAACCAAACCCTAATCCAAACCCTAACCCAAACCCTAACAATAACCCTAACCCTAACGCTATTCCTAACACTAACCCTAACCCTAACCCAAACCCTAACCGTATTCCTAACCCTAACCCTAAACCATTACCCTAATCAATACCCTAAACATAACCCTCACGCTAACCCTAACCCTAACCCAAACCCTAACACTAACCTTAACCCTAACCAAAACCCAAACCCTAACCCTAACCTTAACCCAAACCAAAACCCTAACCCTAACTCTAATCCTAACTCTAACCCTAATCAAAACCCTAACATTAACCCTAACCCTAACCCTAACCCTATTCCTAACCTTAACCCTAAACCTAACCTTAACCCAAAACCTAACCGTAAATCTAACCCAAACCCTAAACCTAACTCAAAACCTAACCCTAAGACAAACCCTAACCCTAAAACTAACCCTAACACAAATCCTAAACCTAACACTAACCCTAACCCAAACACTAACCCTAACACTAACACTTACCCTAAGGCTAACCCAAAACTTAACCCTAAACCTAACCGAAACCAAAAGCCTAACCCTAACTCTAATCCTAACCCTAACCCTAATCCTAACCCTAACCCTAACACTAACCCAAACCCTAAACCTAACCCTAATCCTAATTCTAACCCTAACCCTAATTGTAACGCTAAACCTAAACCTAACCCACACCCCACACCTAAATCTAAACGTAATGCTTTCCGTAACCCTAACTCAAAACCTTACCCTAACCCTTACCCAAACCCTAACCCTAAAACTAACCCTAACCCTTTTCCTAACCCTAACACAAACCCTAACAATAATCCTAACCCTAACCCTATTCCTAAACCTAACCCTAACCCAAATCCTAACCCTAAACCTAACCCTAACCCTTTTCCTAACCCTAACACAAACCCTAACAATAATCCTAACCCTAACCCTATTCCTAAACCTAACCCTAACCCTAATCCTAACCCTAATCCTAAACCTAACCCTAACCCCAAAACTAACCCTAACCCTAACCCAAACCCTAACCCTAACACTAAACCTAATCCTAACCCTAACGCTAACCCTAACTCAAACCCTAACCCTAACCCAAACCCTAACCCTAACACTAACCATAACCCTAATCCTAAACCTAACACTAACCCTAACCCTAACCCTAACCCTAACCCTAACCCTAACCCTAACCCAAACCCTAACCCTTACCCAAACCCTAAACCTAAACCTAACCCTAACCCTAATCCTTACACTAAGCCTAACCCTAAAACTAACCCTCACTCCAACCCTTACCCACACCCTTATCCTCACCCTAACACTAACCCATACCCTAAACCTCACCCTATTCCTAACCCTAACCCTAAACCTAACCTTAACCCAAACCCTAACCCAAAACCTAACCCTAACCCTAACTCAAACTCTAACCCTAACTCGAACCCTAACCCTAAGCCAAACACTAACCCAAACCCTAAAAATAACCCTAACCCTATTCCTAACCCTAACCCTAACCCAAACCAAACCCAAATCTTAACCCTAACCCTAACCCTAACCCTAACCCTAACTCAAACACTAACCCTAACCCTAACCCAAAACCTAACACTAAACCTAACCTTAACCCTTATCCTAACCGTAAACCTAACCCAAAAAATAACACTAACCCTAAACCAAACCCTAACCCTAACCCTACCCTAATCCTAACCCTAACCCTAACCCTAACACAAACCCAACCCCTAAACCTAACCCTAACCCTAATCCTAATTCTAACCCTCACCCAAACCATAACCCTAACCCTAACCCTAAACCTAACATTAAACCTAACCCTAAACCAAACCCTAACTCTAACCCTAAACCTAACCCTAACCCTAATCCTAACCCTATCCCTAACCCTAACACTAACCCTAACCCAAAACCGCACCGTAACCACAAACCTAACTCAAAACTTAACCTTAAACCTAACCCAAACCCAAACACTAACCCTAACCTTAACCCTAAACCAAACCCTAAACCTAACCCTAAACCTAACCCTAACCCAAACCCTAACCCTAACACTAACCTAACCCTAACTCAAACCCTAACCATAACCCTAACCCTAACCCTAACCCAAACCCTAACCCTAACCCTAACACTAACCCTAACCCTAACACTAACCCAAATCCTAACCCTAACCCTAACCCAAACCAAAACCCTAACCCTAACTCTAACTCTAATCCTAAACCTAACCCTAATCCTAACTCTAACCCTAACCCTAATCTTAACCCTAACCGTAACCCTAACACAAACCCAACCCCTAACCCTAACCCTAACCCTAATCCTAATTCTAACCCGAACCCAAACCATAACCCTAACTCTAAACTTCACCCAAAACCTAAACCTAACACTAACCCTAACCCTAAATAAACCCTAACTCTTACCCTTAACCTAACCCTGACCCTAATCCTATCCCTATCCATAACCCTAACACTAACCCTAACACAAAAGCACACCGTAACCACAAACCTAACTCATACCCTAAACTTAAACCTAACCCAAACCCAAACCCTAACCTTAACCCTAAAACAAATCCTAAAACTAAACCCTAACCCAAACCTAACCCTAACCCTATTCCTAAACCTAACCCTAACCCTAACGTTAACCCAAAACCTACCCCTAAACCTAACCCTAACCCAAACCCTAACCCTAAAGCTAACCCAAAAAATAACACTAATCCTAAACCAAACCCTAAC
Organism: Eospalax fontanierii; assembly: GCA_035773235.1. Taxonomy (NCBI): domain Eukaryota; kingdom Metazoa; phylum Chordata; class Mammalia; order Rodentia; family Spalacidae; genus Eospalax; species Eospalax fontanierii. The sequence continues at coordinate 9,223,527 of JAJHUQ010000035.1, read as the reverse complement.
CCTAACCCTACCCTAATCCTAACCCTAAACCTAACCCTAACACAAACCCAACCCCTGAACCTAACCCAAACCCTAATCCTAATTCTAACCCGAACCCAAACCATAACCCTAACCCTAACCCTAAACCTAACATTAAACCTAACCCTAAACCAAACCCTAACTCTAACCCTAAACCTAACCCTAACCCTAATCCTAACCCTATCCCTAACCCTAACCCTAAAACCTAACCCTAACCCTAAATCAAACACTAACCCTAACCCTAACCCAAAACCTAACCCTAAACCTAACCCTAACCCTTATCCTAACCCTAAACCTAACCAAAAAATAACACTAACCCTAAACCAAACCCTAACCCTAACCTAACCCTAACCCTAACCCTTACCCAAACCCTAAACCTAAACCTCACCCTAATCTAATCCTAACCCTAACCCTAACCCAAACCCTAACCCTAACCCTATTCCTAACCCTACCCCTAAACCTAAACTTAACCCAAACCCTAACCCACACCCTAACCCTAAACTTAACCCTAACTCAAACTCTAACCCTAACTCGAACCTTAACCCTAACCCAAACACTAACCCAAACCCTAACAATAACCCTAACACTATTCCTAACCCTAACCCTAACCCTAACCCTAACCCTAACCCTATTCCTAACCCTAACCCTAAACCCTAAGCCTAACCAATACCCTAAACATAACCTTCACGCTAACCCTAACCCTAACCCAAACCCTAACCCTAACCCTAAACCTAACCAAAAACCTAAACCTAATCCTAACCCTAACCCTAACCCAAACCCTAACCCTAACACTAACCCTAATCCTAACACTAACCCAAATCCTAACCCTAACATTAACCCAAACCAAAACCCTAAACCTAACTCTAATCCTAACTCTAACCCTAATCAAAATCCTAACATTAAACCTAACCCTAACCCTAACCCAAAACCTAAACCTAACCCTAATCCTTACCCTAACCCTAAACTTAATCCTAACCCTAACCCTAACCCTAACACAAACCCAACCCCTAACCCTAACCTTACCCCTAATCCTAATTCTAACCCGACCGCAAACCATAACCCTAAGCCTAACCCTAACCCTAAACCTAAACCTAACATTAACCCTAACCCTAAACCAAACCCTAACTCTAACCCTAAGCTAACCCTAACCCTAATACTAACCCTATCCCTAACCCTAACACTAACCCTAACCCAAAACCACACCGTAACCACAAACCTAACTCAAAACCTAACCTTAAACCTAACCCAAACCCAAACCCTAACCCTAACCTTAACCCTAAACCAAACCCTAAACCTAACCCTAACCCAAACCCTAACCCTAACACTAACATAACCCTAACTCAAATCCTAACCATAACTCTAACCCTAACCCTAACCCAAACTCTAACCCTAACACTAACCCTAACCCTAACCCTAACCCTAACCCTAACACTAACCCTAAACCTGAACCAAACCCTAACTCTAACCCTAAACCTAACCCTAACCCTAATCCTAACCCTATCCCTTACCCTAACACTAACCCTAACACAAAACCACACCGTAACCACAAACCTAACTCATACCCTAACCTTAAACCTAACCCAAATCCAAACCCTAACCTTAACCCTAAACCAAACCCTAAACCTAAACCGTAACCCTAACCCTAACCCTAACCCTATTGCTAACCCTAACCCTAAACCTAACCTTAACCCAAACCCTAACCCTAAACCTAACCCTAACCCAAATCCTAATCAAACCCAAACCCTAACCCAAACCCTAACCCTAACACTCACCCTAACCGTAATCCTAAACCTAACCCTAACCTTAACCCAAAATGTAAACCTAACCCTAAACCTAACCCTAACCCAAAACCCAACCCTTACGCAAATCCTAATCCTAACCCTAACCCTAATGCTAAGCCTAAACCTAACTCAAACTCAAACCTAACCCTAAACCTAACCCTAACCCAAACCCTAACCCTAACAGTAACCTAACCCTAACTCAAACCCTAACCATAACCCTAACCCTAACCCTAACCCTAACCCTAACCCTAACACTAACCCAAATCCTAACCCTAACATTAACCCAAACCAAAACCCTAAACTTAACTCTAATCCTAACCCTAACCCTAATCAAAGCCCTAACATTAAACCTAATCCTAACCCTATCCCAAAACCTAAACCTAACCCTAATCCTAACCCTAAATCTAACCCTAATCCTAACCCTAACCCTAACCCTAACACAAATCCAACCCCTAACCCTAACCCTAACCCTAACCCAAACCCTAACCCTAATCCTAACCCTAACTCAAACCCTAACCCTAACCCTAACCCTAACCCAAACGCTAACCCTAAATCTAACCCTAACCCTAATCCTAACCCTAACCCCAACCCAAAAACTAAATCTAACAATAACCCAAACACTAACCCTAACCCTAACCCTAACCCTAACAATAACCCAAACCCTAACCCTCACCCTAAACCAAACCAAAACCCTAACACTAACTCTAATCCTAACCCTATCCCTAACCCTAACCCTAACCCTAACTCAAACCCTAACCCTAACCCTATCCCAAACCCTAAACCTAAACCTAACCCTAACCCTAACCCTAACCCTAACCCAAACCCTAACACTAACCCAAACCCTAACCCTAACCCTAAACCAAACCAAAACCCTAACCCTAACTCTAATTCTAACCCTAACCCTAACCCTAACCCTAACCCTAACCTTAACCCAAACTCTAACCCAAACCCAAACCCAAAACCTATCCCTAACCCTAACCGTAACCCTAACTCAAACTCTATCCCTAACTCTAACCCTAACTCAAAACCTAAACCAAACCCTAATCCAAACCCTAACCCAAACCCTAACAATAACCCTAACCCTAACGCTATTCCTAACACTAACCCTAACCCTAACCCAAACCCTAACCGTATTCCTAACCCTAACCCTAAACCATTACCCTAATCAATACCCTTAACATAACACTCACGCTAACCCTAAACCTAACCCAAACCCTAACACTAACCTTAACCCTAACCAAAACCCTAACCCTAACCCTAACCTTAACCCAAACCAAAACCCTAACCCTAACTCTAATCCTAACTCTAACCCTAATCAAAACCCTAACATTAACCCTAACCCTAACCCTAACCCTATACCTAACCTTAACCCTAAACCTAACCTTAAAACAAAACCTAACCGTAAATCTAACCCAAACCCTAACCCTAAGACAAACCCTAATCCTAAAACTAACCCTAACACAAATCCTAAACCTAACACTAACCCTAACCCAAACCCTAACCCTAACACTAACACTTATCCTAAGGCTAACCCAAAACCTAACCCTAAACCTAACCGAAACCAAAAGCCTAACCCTAACTCTAATCCTAACCCTAACCCTAATCCTAACCCTAACCCTAACACTAACCCAAACCCTAAACCTAACCCTAATCCTAATTCTAACCCTAACCCTAATTGTAACCCTAAACCTAACCCTAACCCACACCCAACACCTAAATCTAACCCTAACCCTAACCGAAACCCTAACTCAAAACCTAACCCTAACCCTAACCCAAACCCTAACCCTAAACCTAACCCTAACCCTTTTCCTAACCCTAACACAAACCCTAACAATAAACCTAACCCTAACCCTATTCCTACACCTAACCCTAACCCAAACCCTAACCCTAAACCTAACCCTAACCCTTTTCCTAACCCTAACACAAACCCTAACAATAATCCTAACCCTAACCCTATTCCTAAACCTAACCCTAACCCTAACTCTAACCCTAATCCTAACCCTAACCCTAACCCCAAAACTAACCCTAACCCTAACCCAAACCCTAACCCTAACACAAAACCTAATCCTAACCCTAACGCTAACCCTAACTCAAACCCTAACCCTAACCCAAACCCTAACCCTAACACTAACCATAACCCTAATCCTAAACCTAACACTAACCCTAACCCTAACCCTAACCCTAACCCTAACCCTAACCCTAACCCTAACCCTAACCCAAACCCTAACCCTTACCCAAACCCTAAACCTAAACCTAACCCTAACCCTAATCCTAACACTAACCCTAAACCAAAAACTAACCCTAACTCGAACCCTAACCCAAACCCTAATCCTCACCCTAACACTAACCCAAACCCTAAACCTAACCCTATTCCTAACCCTAACCCTAAACCTAACCTTAACCCAAACCCTAAACCAAAACCTAACCCTAACCCTAACTCAAACTCTAACCCTAACTCGAACCCTAACCCTAAGCCAAACACTAACCCAAACCCTAAAAATAACCCTAACCCTATTCCTAACCCTAACCCTAACCCAAACCCTAACCCAAATCCTAACCCTAACCTTAACCCTAACCCTAACCCTAACTCAAACACTAACCCTAACCCTAACCCAAAACCTAACACTAAACCTAATCTTAACCCTTATCCTAACCCTAAACCTAACCCAAAAAATAACACTAAACCTAAACCAAACCCTAACCCTAACCCTACCCTAATCCTAACCCTAAATCTAACCCTAAAACAAACCCAACCCCTAAACCTAACCCTAACCCTAATCCTAATTCTAACCCGAACCCAAACCATAACCCTAAGCCTAACTCAAAACCTAACCTTAAACCTAACCCAAACCAAACCCTAACTCTAACCCTAAACCTAACCCTAAAACTAATCCTAACCCTATCCCTAACCCTAACACTAACCCTAACCCAAAACCGCACCATAACCACAAACCTAACTCAAAACCTAACCTTAAACCTAACCCAAACCCAAACACTAAACCAAACCCTAACCCAAACGCTATCCCTAACCCTAACCCTAACCCTAACCCTAACTCAAACCCTAACCCTAACCCTAACCCTAACCCAAACCCTAACAATAACCCTAACCCTAACCCTAACCCTAACCCTAACCCTAACCCTCACCCTAACCCAAACCATAACAGTAACCCTAACCTTAACCCTAATGCTAAGCCTAAACCTAACTGAAACTCAAACCTAACCCTAAACCTAACCCTAACCAAAACCCTAACCCTAACACTAACCTAACCCTAACTCAAACCCTAACCATAACCCTAACCCTAACCCTAACCCAAACCCTAACCCTAACACTAACCCTAACCCTAACACTAACCCAAATCCTAACCCTAACCCTAACCCAAACCAAAACCCTAACCCTAACTCTAACTCTAATCCTAAACCTAACCCTAATCCTACCCCTAACCCTAACCCTAATCCTAACCCTAACCCTAACCCTAACCCTAACCCAACCTCTAACACTAACCCTAACCCTAACCCAAACCCTATCACTAAACCTAAACCTAACCCTAACCCTAACTCAAACCCTAACCCCAACCCTTACCCTAACTCAAACCCTAACCCTAACCCTAAACCTAACCCTAACCCAAACCCTAACTCAAATCCTTACCCTAACCCTAACCCGAACCCTAACCCTAACCCTAAACCTAACTCAAAAAATAACCCTAACCCTAACAAAAACCCTAACCCTAAACCTAACCCTAAACCTTATCCTAACCCTAAACCTAACCCAAAAAATAACACTAACCCTAAACCAAACCCTAACCCTAACCCTAACCCTAACCCTAACCCAAACCCTAACCCTTACCCAAACCCTAACCCAAACCCTAACCCTAACGCTATTCCTAACCCTAACCCTAAACCTAACCTTAACTCAAACCCTAACCCAAACCCTAACCCTAAAATTAACCCTAACTCAAACTCTAACCCTAATTCGAACCCTAACCCTAACCCAAACCCTAACCCTAACCATAAACCTAACCAAAAACCTAAACCTAACCCTCACCTTAACCCTAACACTAACCCTAACCCTAACACTAACCCAAATCCTAACCCTAACTTTAACCCAAACCAAAACCCTAAACTTAACTCTAATCCTAACCCAAACCCTAATCAAAACCCTAAAATTAAACCGAAACCTAACCCTAACCCAAAACTTAACCTAACACTAATCCTAACCATAACCCTAACCCTAATCCTAACCCTACTCCTAACCCTAACACACACCCACCCCCTACCCCTACCCCTAACCCTAACCCACACCGTAACCCTAGCCCTAACCCTAACCCTAACCCTAACCCTAACCCTAACCCTAAACCTAACCCTAACCCTAACCCTAACACTAACCCTAACCCTAACCCTAACCCTAACCCTAACCCTAAACCTAACCCTAACCTTAACCCAAACCCTAACCCTAAACCTAACCATAACCCAAACCCTAATCAAACCCTAACCCTAACCCAAACCCTAACCCTAACACTAACCCTAACTGTAATCCTAAACCTAACCCTAACCTTAACCCAAAAAGTAAACCTAACCCTAAACCTAACCCTAACCCAAAACCTAACCCTAACCCAAATCCTAATCCTAACCCTAACCCTAATGCTAAGCCTAAACTTAACTCAAACTCAAACCTAACCCTAAACCTAACCCTAACCCAAATCCTAACCCTAACACTAACCTAACCCTAACTCAAACCCTAACCATAAACCTAACCCTATCCCTAACCCAAACCCTAACCCTAACAATAACCCAAATCCTAACCCTAAACCTAAACCAAACCAAAACCCTAACCCTAACTCTAACTCTAATCCTAAACCTAACCCTAATCCTAACCCTAACAATAACCCTAATCCTAACCCTAACCCTAACCCTAACACAAACCCAACCTCTAACACTAACCCTAAGCCTAACCCAAACCCTAACCCTAAATCTAAACCTAACCCTAACCCTAACTCAAACCCTAACCCTAACCCTTACCCTAACTCAAACCCTAACCCTAACCCTAACCCTAACCCTAACCCAAACCCTAACCCAAATTCTAACAATAACCCTAACCCTAACCATAACCCTAACCCTAACCCTAACCCTAAACCAAACCAAAACCCTAACCCTAAATCTAATCCTAACCCTAACCCTAACCCTAACCCTAACCCTAACCTTAACCCAAACACTAACCCAAACCCAAACCCAAAACCTATCCCTAACCCTAACCCTAACCCTAACTCAAACTCTAACCCTAACTCTAACCCTAACTCAAAACCTAAACCAAACCCTAATCCAAACCCTAACCCAAACCCTAACAATAACCCTAACCCTAACCCTACTCCTAACACTAAACCTAACCCTAAACCTAACCCTAACCCTATTCCTAACCCTAACCCTAAACCCTTACCCTAACCAATACCCTAAACATAACCCTCACGCTAACCCTAACCCTAACCCAAACCCTAACACTAACCCTAACCAAAACCCTAACCCTAAACCTAACCCTAACCCAAACCAAAACCCTAACCCTAACTCTAATCCTAACTCTAAACCTAATCAAAACCCTAACATTAACCCTAACCCTAACCCTAACCCTATTCCTAACCTTAACCCTAAACCTAACCTTAACCCAAAACCTAACCGTAAATCTAACCCAAACCCTAACCCTAACTCAAACCCTAACCCTAAGACAAACCCTAACACTAAAACTAACCCTAACCCAAATCCTAAACCTAACACTAACCCTAACCCAAACCCTTACCCTAACACTAACACTTACCCTAAGGCTAACCCAAAACCTTACCCTAAACCTATCCGAAACCAAAAGCCTAACCCTAACTCTAACTCTCACCCTAACCCTCACCCTAACCCTAACCCTACCCCTAACCCTCACCCTACCCTACCCCTAACCCTTTTCCTAACCCTAACACAAACCATAACAATAATCCTAACCCTAACCCTATTCCTAAACCTAACCCTAACCCTAACCCTAACCCTAATCCTAACCCTAACCCTAACCCCAAAACTAAACCTAACCCTAACCCAAACCCTAACCCTAACACTAATCCTAATCCTAACCCTAACGCTAACCCTAACTCAAACCCTAACCCTAACCCAAATCCTAACCCTAATCCTAAACCTAACACTAACCCTAACCCTAACCCTAACCCTAACCCTAACCCAAACCCTAACCCTTACCCAAACCCTAGACCTAAACCTAACCCTAACCCTAATCCTAACCTTAACCCAAAAACTAACCCTAACTCGAACCCTAACCCAAACCCAAATCCTCACCCTAACGCTAACCCAAACCCTAAACTTAACCCTATTCCTAACACTAACCCTAAACCTAACCTTAACCCAAACCCTAACCCAAATTCTAACCCTAACCCTAACTCAAACTCTAAACCTAACTCGAACCCTAACCCTAACCCAAACACTAACCCAAACCCTAACAATAACCCTAACCCTATTCCTAACCCTAACCCTAACCCTAACCCTAACCCTAACCCTAACCCTAACCCTATTCCTAACCCTAACCCTAAACCCTAAGCCTAACCAATACCCTAAACATAACCTTCACGCTAATCCTAACCCTAACCCAAACCCTAACCCTAAACCTAACCAAAAACCTAAACCCAACCCTAACACAAACCCTAACCCTAACCCTATTCCTAACATTAACCATAAACCTAAACTTAACCCAAACCCTAATCCAAACCCTAACCCTAACCCTAACCCTAACCATAACCCTAACCCAAACCCTAACCCAAATCCTAACCCTATCCCTAACCCTAACCCTAACTCAAACACTAACCCTAACCCTAACCCAAAACCTAACCCTAAACCTAACCCTAAACCTTATCCTAACCCTAAACCTAACCCAAAAAATAACACTAACCCTAAACCAAACCCTAACCCTAACCCTAACCCTAACCCTTACCCAAACCCTAAACCTAAACCTAAGCCTAATCTAATCCTAACCCTATCCCTAACCCAAAAACAAACCCTAACCCTAACCCTAACCCTAACCCAAACCCTAACAATAACCCTAACCCTAACCCTAACCCTTATCCTAACCCTAAACCTAACCCAAAAAATAACACTAACCCTAAACCAAACCCTAACCCTAACCCTAACCCTAACCCTTACCCAAACCCTAAACCTAAACCAAACCCTAACCCAAACGGATCCCTAACCCTAACCCTAACCCTAACCCTAACTCAAACCCTAACCCTAACCCTAACCCTAACCCAAACCCTAACAATAACCCTAACCCTAACCCTAACCCTAACCCTAACCCTAACCCTAACCCTCACCCTAACCCAAACCATAACAGTAACCCTAACCTTAACCCTAATGCTAAGCCTAAACCTAACTGAAACTCAAACCTAACCCTAAACCTAACCCTAACCAAAACCCTAACCCTAACACTAACCTAACCCTAACTCAAACTCTAACCATAACCCTAACCCTAACCCTAACCCAAACCCTAACCCTAACACTAACCCTAACCCTAACACTAACCCAAATCCTAACCCTAACCCTAACCCAAACAAAAACCCTAACCCTAACTCTAACTCTAATCCTAAACCTAACCCTAATCCTAATCCTAACCCTAACCCTAATCCTAACCCTAACCCTAACCCTAACCCTAACCCAACCTCTAACACTAACCCTAACCCTAACCCAAACCCTATCACTAAACCTAAACCTAACCCTAACCCTAACTCAAACCCTAACCCTACCCCTTACCCTAACTCAAACCCTAACCCTAACCCTAAACCTAACCCTAACCCAAACCCTAACTCAAATCCTAACCCTAACCCTAACCCGAACCATAACCCTAACCCTAAACCTAACTCAAAAACTAACCCTAACCCTAACAAAAACCCTAACCCTAAACCTAACCCTAACCCTTATCCTAACCCTAAACCTAACCCAAAAAATAACACTAACCCTAAACCAAACCCTAACCCTAAACCTAACCCTAACCCTAACCCAAACCCTAACCCTTACCCAAACCCTAACCCAAACCCTAACCCTAACGCTATTCCTAACCCTAACCCTAAACCTAACCTTAACTCAAACCCTAACCCAAACCCTAACCCTAAAATTAACCCTAACTCAAACTCTAACCCTAATTCGAACCCTAACCCTAACCCTAACCCTAACCCTAACCCTAAACCTAACCCTAACCCTAACCCTAACACTAACCCTAACCCTAACACTAACCCAAATCCTAACCCTAACATTAACCCAAACCAAAACCCTAAACTTAACTCTAATCCTAACCCTAACCCTAATCAAAACCCTAAAATTAAACCTAACCCTAACCCTAACCCAAAACCTAAACCTAACCCTAATCCTAACCCTAACCCTAACCCTAATCCTAACCCTAACCCTAACCCTAACCCTAACACAAACCCAACCCCTAACCTAACCCTAACCCTAACCCAAACCCTAACCCTAAACCTAACCCTACCTCAAACCCTAACCCTAACCCTAACCCTAACCCAAACCCTAACCCTAAATCTAACCCTAAACCTAATCCTAACCCTAACCCTAACCCAAAAACTAACCCTAACAATAACCCAAACCCTAACCCTAACCCTAACCCTAACCCTAACCCAAACCCTAACACTAACCTAAACACTAAACCTAACACTAAATCAAACGAAAACCCTAACCCTAACTCTAATCCTAACCCTAACCCTAACCCTAACCCTAACCCTAACCCTAACTCAAACCCTAACCCTAACCCTAACCCAAACCCTAAACCTAAACCTAACCCTAACCCTAACCCTAGCCCTAACCCTAACCCAAACACTAACACTAACCCAAACCCTAACGCTAACCCTAAACCAAACCAAAACCCTAACCCTAACTCCAATCCTAACCCTAACCCTAACCCTAACCCTAACCTTAAACCAAACACTAACCCATACCCAAACCCAAAACCTATCCCTAACCCTAACCCTAACCCTAACTCAAACTCTAACCCTAACTCTAACCCTAGCTCAAAACCTAAACCAAACCCTAATCCAAACCCTAACCCCAACCATATCAATAACCCTAACCCTAACCCTATTCCTAACACTAACCCTAAACCTAACCCTAACCCTAACCCTAACCCTATTCCTAACCCTAACCCTAAACCCTTACCCTAACCAATACCCTAAACATAACTCTCACGCTAACCCTAACCCTAACATAAACCCTAACACTAACCCTAGCCCTAACCAAAATCCTAACCCTAACCCTAACCTTAACCCAAACCAAAACCCTAACCCTAACTCTAATCCTAACTCTAACCCTAATCAAAACCCTAACATTAACCCTAACCCTAACCCTAACCCTAAACCTATTCCTAACCTTAACCCTAAACCTAACCTTAACCCAAAAACTAACCGTAAATCTAACCCAAACCCTAACCCTAACTCAAACCCTAACCCTAAGACAAAACCTAACCCTAAAACTAACCCTAACCCAAATCCTAAACCTAACAATAACCCTAACCCAAACCCTAACCCTAACACTAACACTTACCCTAAGGCTCACCCAAAACCTAACCCTAAACCTAACCGAAACCAAAAGCCTAACCCTAACTCTAATCCTAACCCTAAACCTAATCCTAACCCTAACCCTAACACTAACCAAACCCTAAACCTAACCCTAATCCTAATTCTAACCCTAACCCTAATCGTAACCCTAAACCTAACCCTAACCCACACCCAACCCCTAACTCTAACCCTAACCCTAACCGAAACCATAACTCAAAACCTAACCCTAACCCTAACCCAAACTCTGAACCTAACCCTAACCCTAACCCTAACACTAACCCTAACCCTAACACTAACCCAAATCCTATCCCTAACTTTAACCCAAACCAAAACCCTAAACTTAACTCTAATCCTAACCCTAAACCTAATCCTAACCCTAACCCTAACACTAACCAAACCCTAAACCTAACCCTAATCCTAATTCTAACCCTAACCCTAATCGTAACCCTAAACCTAACCCTAACCCACACCCAACCCCTAACTCTAACCCTAACCCTAACCGAAACCATAACTCAAAACCTAACCCTAACCCTAACCCAAACTCTGAACCTAACCCTAACCCTAACCCTAACATTAACCCTAACCCTAACCCTAACCCTATTCCTAACCTTAACCCTAAACCTAACCTTAACCCAAAACCTAACTTAAATCTAACCCAAACCCTAACGCTAACTCAAACCGTAACCCTAAGACAAACCCTAACCCTAACACTAACCCTAACCCAAATCCTAAACCTAACACTAACCCTAACCCAAACCCTAACCCTAACACTAACACTTACCCTAAGTCTAACCCAAAACATAACCCTAAACCTAACCGAAACCAAAAGCCTAACCCTAAGTCTAATCCTAACCCTAACCCTAATCCTAACCCTAACCCTAACACTAACCCAAACCCTAAACCTAACCCTAATCCTAACTCTAACCCTAACCCTAATCGTAACCCTAAACCTAACCCTAACACTCACCCAACCCCTAACTCTAACCCTAACCCTAACCGAAACCCTAACTCAAACCCTAACCCTAACCCTAACCCAAACCCTAACCCTAAACCTAACCCTAACCCTTTTCCTAACCATAACACAAACCCTAACAATAATCCTAACCCTAACCCTATTCCTAAACCTAACCATAACCCTAAACCTAAGCCTAATCCTAACCCTAACCCTAACCCTAACCCTAACCCTAACCCAAACCCTAACCGTTACCCAAACCCTAAACCTAAACCTAACCCTAACCCTAATCCTAACCCTAACCCTAACCCAGAAACTAAACCTAACCCAAACCCAAACCCTAACCCTAACACTAATCCTAATCCTAACCCTAACGCTAAACCTAACTCAAACCCTAACCCTAACCCAAACCCTAACCCTAACAGTAACCATAAGCCTAATCCTAAACCTAACACTAACCCTAACGCTAACCCTAACCCTAACCCTAACCCTAACCCTAACCCAAACCCTAACCCTTATCCAAACCCTAAAGCTAAACCTAACCCTAACCCTAATCCTAACCCTAACCCTAACCCAAAAACTAAGCCTAACTCGAACCCTAAGCCAAACCCTAATCCTAACCCTAACGCTAACTCAAACCCTAAACCTAAGCCTATTCCTAACCCTAACCCTAAACCTAACCTTAACCCAAACCCTAACCCAAAACCTTACCCTAACCCTAACCCTAACTCAAACTCTAACCCTAACTCTAACCCTAACCCTAACACTAACCCTAACAATAAGCCTAAACCTAACATTAATCCTAAACCTTACAACAACCCTAACCCTAACCCTAACCCTAACCCTAAACCTAACCCTATTCCTAACACTAACCCTAACCCTAACCCCAAAGTTAACCCTAACCCTATTCCTAACCGTAACCCTAAACCCTTACCCTAACCAATACCCTAAACATAACCCGCACGCTAAGCCTAACCCTAACCCAAACCCTAACACTAACCCTAACCCTAACCCAAACCCTAACCCTAACCCTAACCCTAACCCAAACCAAAACCCTAACCCTAACTCTAATCCTAACCCTAGCCCTACTCAAAACCCTAACAGTAACCCTAACCCTAACCCTAACCCTATTCCTAACCTTAACCCTAAACCTAACCTTAACCCAAAACCTAACTTAAATCTAACCCAAACCCTAAGGCTAACTCAAACCGTAACCCTAAGACAAACCCTAACCCTAACACTAACCCTAACCCAAATCCTAAACCTAACACTAACCCTAACCCAAACCCTAACCCTAGCACTAACGCTTAGCCTAAGTCTAACCCAAAACATAAGCCTAAACCTAACCGAAACCAAAAGCCTAACCCTAAGTCTAATCCTAACCCTAACCCTAATCCTAACCCTATCCCTAATACTAACGCAAACCCTAAACCTAACCCTAATCCTAACTCTAACCCTAACCCTAATCGAAACCCTAAACCTAACCCTAACACACACCCAACCCCTAACTCTAACCCTAACCCTAACCGGAACCCTAACTCAAACCCTAACCCTAACCCTAACCCAAACCCTAACCCTAAACCTAACCCTAACCCTTTTCCTAACCATAACACAAACCCTAACAATAATCCTAACCCTAACCCTATTCCTAAACCTAACCATAACCCTAACCCTAAGCCTAATCCTAACCCTAACCCTAACCCTAACCCTAACCCTAACCCAAACCCTAACCCTTACCCAAACCCTAAACCTAAACCTAACCCTAACCCTAATCCTAACCCTAACCCTAACCCAGAAACTAAACCTAACCCTAACCCAAACCCTAACCCTAACACTAATCCTAATCCTAACCCTAATGCTAAACCTAACTCAAACCCTAACCCTAACCCAAACCCTAACCCTAACACTAACCATAAGCCTAATCCTAAACCTAACACTAACCCTAACGCTAACCCTAACCCTAACCCTAACCCTAACCCTAACCCAAACCCTAACCCTTATCCAAACCCTAAAGCTAAACCTAACCCTAACCCTAATCCTAACCCTAACCCTAACCCAAAAACTAACCCTAACTCGAACCCTAAGCCAAACCCTAATCCTAACCCTAACGCTAACTCAAACCCTAAACCTAAGCCTATTCCTAACCCTAACCCTAAACCTAACCTTAACCCAAACCCTAACCCAAAACCTAACCCTAACCCTAACCCTAACTCAAACTCTAACCCTAACTCAAACCCTAACCCTAACACAAACCCTAACAATAATCCTAAACCTAACATTATTCCTAAACCTAACAATAACCCTAACCCTAACCCTAACCCTAACCCTAAACCTAACCCTATTCCTAACACTAACCCTAACCCTAACCCCAAAGTTAACCCTAACCCTATTCCTAACCCTAACCCTAAACCCTTACCCTAACCAATACCCTAAACATAACCCGCACGCTAAGCCTAACCCTAACCCAAACCCTAACACTAACCCTCACCCTAACCCAAACCCTAACCCTAACCCTAACCCTAACCCAAACCAAAACCCTAACCCTAACTCTAATCCTAACCCTAACCCTAATCAAAACCCTAACATTAACCCTAACCCTAACCCTAACCCTATTCCTAACCTTAACCCTAAACATAACCTTAACCCAAAACCTAACTTAAATCTAACCCAAACCCTAACGCTAACTCAAACCGTAACCCTAAGACAAACCCTAACCCTAACACTAACCCTAACCCAAATCCTAAACCTAACACTAACCCTAACCCAAACCCTAACCCTAACACTAACACTTACCCTAAGTCTAACCCAAAACATAACCCTAAACCTAACCGAAACCAAAAGCCTAACCCTAAGTCTAATCCTAACCCTAACCCTAATCCTAACCCTAACCCTAACACTAACCCAAACCCTAAACCTAACCCTAATCCTAACTCTAACCCTAACCCTAATCGTAACCCTAAACCTAACCCTAACACACACCCAACCCCTAACTCTAACCCTAACCCTAACCGAAACCCTAACTCAAACCCTAACCCTAACCCTAACCCAAACCCTAACCCTAAACCTAACCCTAACCCTTTTCCTAACCATAACACAAACCCTAACAATAATCCTAACCCTAACCCTATTCCTAAACCTAACCATAACCCTAACCCTAAGCCTAAACCTAACCCTAAACCTAACCCTAACCCTAACCCTAACGCAAACCCTAACCCTTACCCAAACCCTAAACCTAAACCTAACCCTAACCGTAATCCTAACCCTAACCCTAACCCAAAAACTAAACCTAACCCTAACCCAAACCCTAACCCTAACACTAATCCTAATCCTAACCCTAACGATAACCCTAATTCAAACCCTAACCCTAACCCAAACCCTAAGCCTAACACTAACCATAACCCTAAACCTAAACCTAAAATTAACCCTAATGCTAACCCTAACCCTAACGCTAACCCTAACCCTAATCCTAACCCTAACCCTAACCTAAAAACTAACCCTAACTCGAACCCTAAGCCAAACCCTAATCCTAACCCTAACGCTAACCCAAACCCTAAACCTAAGCCTATTCCTAAACCTAACCCTAAACCTAACCTTAACCCAAACCCTATCCCAAAACCTAACCCTAACCCTAACCCTAACTCAAACTCTAACCCTAACTCGAACCCTAACCCTAACACAAACCCTAACAATAATCCTAACCCTAACATTTTTGCTAAACCTAACCCTAACCCTAACCCTAACCCTAACCCTAAACCTATTCCTAACACTAACCGTAACCCTAACCCTAAACCTAACCCTAACCCTATTCCTAACCCTAACCCTAAACCCTTACCGTAACCAATACCCTAAACATAACTCTCACGCTAACCCTAACCCTAACCCAAACCCTAACACTAACCCTAACCCTAACCCTAACCCTAACCCAAACCAAAACCCTAACCCTAACTCTAATCCTAACCCTAACCCTAATCAAAACCCTAACATTAACCCTAAGCCTAACCCTAACCCTAACCCTATTCCTAAACTTAACCCTAACCCTAACCCTAACCCAAACCCTAACCCTAACTTAAACCCTAATCCTAAGACAAACCCTAACCCTAACACTAACCCTAACCCAAATCCTAAACCTAACACTAACCCTAACCCAAACCCTAACCCTAACACTAACACTTACCCTAAGTCTAACCCAAAACCTAACCCTAAACCTAACCGAAACCAAAACCCTAACCCTAAGTCTAATCCTAACCCTAACCCTAATCCTAACCCTAACCCTAACACTAACCCAAACCCTAAAGCTAACCCTAATCCTAACTCTAAACCTAACCCTAATCGTATCCCTAAACCTAACCCTAACCCACACCCAACCCCTAACTCTAACCCTAACCCTAACCGAAACCCTAACTCAAACCCTAACCCTAAACCTAACCCAAACCCTAACCCTAAACCTAACCCTAACCCTTTTCCTAACCCTAACACAAACCCTAACAATAATCCTAACCCTAACCCTATTCCTAAACCTAACCCTAACCGTAACCCTAACCCTAATCCTAACCCTAACCCTAACCCAAAAACTAAACCTAACCCTAACCCAAATCCTAACCCTAACACTAATCCTAATCCTAACCCTAATGCTAAATCTAACTCAAACCCTAACCCTACCCCAAACCCTAACCGAAACACTAACCATAACCCTAATCCTAAACCTAACACTAACCCTAACGCTAACCCTAACCCTAACCCTAACCTTAAACCAAACCCTAACCCTTACCCAAACCCTAAACCTAAACCTAACCCTAACCCTAATCCTAACCCTAACCCTAATCCAAAAACTAACCCTAACTCGAACCCTAAGCCAAACCCTAATCCTAACCCTAACGCTAACCCAAACCCTAATCCTAAGCCTATTCCTAACCCTAACCCTAAACCTAACCTTAACCCAAACCCTAACACAATCCCTAACCCTAACCCTAACCCTAACTCAAACTCTAACCCTAACTCGAACCCTAACCCTAACACAAACCCTAACAATAATCCTAACCCTAACATTTTTCCTAACCCTAACCCTAACCTTAACCCTAACCCTAACCCTAACCCTAACCCAAAAGCTAACCCTTACACAAACACTAAACCTAAACCTAACCCAAACGCTAAACCTAACCCTAACCCTAACCCTTACAATAATCCTAACACTAATCAAAACCCTAAGCCTAACCGTAACCCTAACCCTAACCCTAACCCTAAACCTAAACCTAAGCCTAAACCTAACCCTAACCCTTATCCTAACCCTAAACCTAACCCAAAAAATAACACTAACCCTAAACCAAACCCTAACCCTAACCCTAACCCTAACCCAAACCCTAACCCTTACCCAAACCGTAACCCAACCCCTAACCCTAACGCTATTCCTAACCCTAACCCTAAACCTAACCTTAACTCAAACCCTAACCCAAACCCTAACCATAAACTTAACCCTAACTCAAACTCTAACCCTAATTCGAACCCTAACCCTAACCCAAACCTAACCCTAACCATAAACCTAACCAAAAACCTAAACCTAACCCTAACCCTAACACTAAAACTAACCCTAACCCTAACACTAACCCAAATCCTAACCCTAACATTAACCCAAACCAAAACCCTAAACTTAACTCTAATCCTAACCCTAACCCTAATCAAAACCCTAAAATTAAACCTAACCCTAACCCTATCCCAAAACCTTAACCTAACACTAATCCTATACGAAACCCGAACCCTATTCCTAACCCTAACCCTCACCCCAACACAAACCCAACCCCTAACCCTAACATTAACCCTAACCCAAAACCTAACCCTAAACCTAACCCTAACCCTAACCCTAACCCTAACCCAAACCCTAAACCTAACCCTAACCCTAACCCTAACCCTAACCCTAACCCTAACACTAACCCAAATCCTAACCCTAACATTAACCCAAACCAAAACCCTAAACTTAACTCTAATCCTAACCCTAACCCTAACACTAACCCAAACCCTAAACCTAACCCTAATCCTAACTCTAACCCTAACCCTAATCATAACCCTAAACCTAAGCCTAACACACACCCAACCCCTAACTCTAACACTAACCCTAACCGAAACCCTAACTCAAACCCTAACCCTAACCCTAACCCAAACCCTAACCCTAAACCTAACCCTAACCCTTTTCCTAACCATAACACAAACCCTAACAATAATCCTAACCCTAACCCTATTCCTAAACCTAACCATAACCCTAACCCTAAGCCTAATCCTAACCCTAACCCTAACCCTAACCCTAACCCTAACCCAAACCCTAATCCTTACCCAAACCCTAAACCTAAACCTAACCCTAACCCTAATCCTAACCCTAACCCTAACCCAGAAACTAAACCTAACCCTAACCCAAACCCTAACCCTAACACTAATCCTAATCCTAACCCTAACGCTAAACCTAACTCAAACCCTAACCCTAACCCAAACCCTAACCCTAACACTAACCATAAGCCTAATCCTAAACCTAACACTAACCCTAACGCTAACCCTAACCCTAACCCTAACCCTAACCCTAACCCAAACCCTAACCCTTATCCAAACCCTAAAGCTAAACCTAACCCTAACCCTAATCCTAACCCTAACCCTAACCCAAAAACTAACCCTAACTCGAACCCTAAGCCAAACCCTAATCCTAACCCTAACGCTAACTCATACCCTAAACCTAAGCCTATTCCTAACCCTAACCCTAAACCTAACCTTAACCCAAACCCTAACCCAAAACCTAACCCTAACCCTAACCCTAACTCAAACTCTAACCCTAACTCAAACCCTAACCCTAACACAAACCCTAACAATAATCCTAAACCTAACATTATTCCTAAACCTAACAATAACCCTAACCCTAACCCTAACCCTAACCCTAAACCTAACCCTATTCCTAACACTAACCCTAACCCTAACCCCAAAGTTAACCCTAACCCTATTCCTAACCCTAACCCTAAACCCTTACCCTAACCAATACCCTAAACATAACCCGCACGCTAAGCCTAACCCTAACCCAAACCCTAACACTAACCCTAACCCTAACCCAAACCCTAACCCTAATCCTAACCCTAACCCAAACCCTAACCCTTACCCAAACCGTAACCCAACCCCTAACCCTAACGCTATTCCTAACCCTAACCCTAAACCTAAACTTAACTCAAACCCTAACCCAAACCCTAACCATAAACTTAACCCTAACTCAAACTCTAACCCTAATTCGAACCCTAACCCTAACCCAAACCCTAACCCTAACCATAAACCTAACCAAAAACCTAAACCTAACCCTAACCCTAACCCTAACACTAACCCTAACCCTAACACTAACCCAAATCCTAACCCTAACATTAACCCAAACCAAAACCCTAAACTTAACTCTAATCCTAACCCTAACCCTAATCAAAACCCTAAAATTAAACCTAACCCTAACCCTAACCCAAAACCTAAAACTAACCCTAATCCTAAACGTAACCCTAACCCTAATCCTAACCCTAACCCTAACCCTAACACAAACCCAACCCCTAAACCTAACACTAACCCTAACCCAAAACCTAACCCTAAACCTAACCCTAACCCTAACCCTAACCCTAACCCAAACCCTAAACCTAACCCTAACCCTAACCCTAACCCTAACCCTAACCCTAACACTAACCCAAATCCTAACCCTAACATTAACCCAAACCAAAACCCTAAACTTAACTCTAATCCTAACCCTAACCCTAACACTAACCCAAACCCTAAACCTAACCCTAGTCCTAACTCTAACCCTAACCCTAATCATAACCCTAAACCTAACCCTAACACACACCCAACCCCTAACTCTAACCCTAACCCTAACCGAAACCCTAACTCAAACGCTAACCCTAACCCTAACCCAAACCCTAACCCTAAACCTCACCCTAACCCTTTTCCTAACCATAACACAAACCCTAACAATAATCCTAACCCTAACCCTATTCCTAAACCTAACCATAACCCTAACCCTAAGCCTAATCCTAACCCTAACCCTAACCCTAACCCTAACCCTAACCCAAACCCTAACCCTTACCCAAACCCTAAACCTAAACCTAACCCTAACCCTAATCCTATCCCTAACCCTAACCCAGAAACTAAACCTAACCCTAACCCAAACCCTAACCCTAACACTAATCCTAATCCTAACCCTAACGCTAAACCTAACTCAAACCCTAACCCTAACCCAAACCCTAACCCTAACACTAACCATAAGCCTAATCCTAAACCTAACACTAACCCTAACGCTAACCCTAACCCTAACCCTAACCCTAACCCTAACCCAAACCCTAACCCTTATCCAAACCCTAAAGCTAAACCTAACCCTAACCCTAATCCTAACCCTAACCCTAACCCAAAAACTAACCCTAACTCGAACCCTAAGCCAAACCCTAATCTTAACCCTAACGCTAACTCATACCCTAAACCTAAGCCTATTCCTAACCCTAACCCTAAACCTAACCTTAACCCAAACCCTAAACCAAACCCTAACCCTAACCCTAACCCTAGCCCAAACCAAAACCCTAACCCTAACTCTAATCCTAACCCTAACCCTAATCAAAACCCTAACATTAACCCTAACCCTAACCCTAACCCTATTCCTAACCTTAACCCTAAACCTAACCTTAACCCAAAACCTAACTTAAATCTAACCCAAACCCTAACGCTAACTCAAACCGTAACCCTAAGACAAACCCTAACCCTAACACTAACCCTAACCCAAATCCTAAACCTAACCCTAACCCTAACCCAACCCCTAACCCTAACACTAACACTTACCCTAAGTCTAACCCAAAACATAACCCTAAACCTAACCGAAACCAAAAGCCTAACCCTAAGTCTAATCCTAACCCTAACCCTAATCCTAACCCTAACCCTAACACTAACCCAAACCCTAAACCTAACCCTAATCCTAACTCTAACCCTAACCCTAATCGTAACCCTAAACCTAACCCTAACACACACCCAACCCCTAACTCTAACCCTAACCCTAACCGAAACCCTAACTCAAACCCTAACCCTAACCCTAACCCAAACCCTAACCCTAAACCTAACCCTAACCCTTTTCCTAACCATAACACAAACCCTAACAATAATCCTAACCCTAACCCTAACCCTATTCCTAAACCTAACCATAACCCTAACCCTAAGCCTAATCCTAACCCTAACCCTAACCCTAACCCTAACCCTAACCCAAACCCTAACCCTTACCCAAACCCTAAACCTAAACCTAACCCTAACCCTAATCCTAACCCTAACCCTAACACAGAAACTAAAACTAACCCTAACCCAAACCCTAACCCTAACACTAATCCTAATCCTAACCCTAACGCTAAACCTAACTCAAACCCTAACCCTAACCCAAACCCTAACCCTAACACTAACCATAAGCCTAATCCTAAACCTAACACTAACCCTAACGCTAACCCTAACCCTAACCCTAACCCTAACCCTAACCCAAACCCTAACCCTTATCCAAACCCTAAAGCTAAACCTAACCCTAACCCTAATCCTTACCCTAACCCTAACCCAAAAACTAACCCTAACTCGAACCCTAAGCCAAACCCTAATCCTAACCCTAACGCTAACTCAAACCCTAAACCTAAGCCTATTCCTAACCCTAACCCTAAACCTAACCTTAACCCAAACCCTAACCCAAAACCTAACCCTAACCCTAACCCTAACTCAAACTCTAACCCTAACTCAAACCCTAACCCTAACACAAACCCTAACAATAATCCTAAACCTAACATTATTCCTAAACCTAACAATAACCCTAACCCTAACCCTAACCCTAACCCTAAACCTAACCCTATTCCTAACACTAACCCTAACCCTAACCCCAAAGTTAACCCTAACCCTATTCCTAACCCTAACCCTAAACCCTTACCCTAAACAATACCCTAAACATAACCCGCACGCTAAGCCTAACCCTAACCCAAACCCTAACACTAACCCTAACCCTAACCCAAACCCTAACCCTAACCCTAACCCTAACCCAAACCAAAACCCTAACCCTAACTCTAATCCTAACCCTAACCCTAATCAAAACCCTAACATTAACCCTAACCCTAACCCTAACCCTATTCCTAACCTTAACCCTAAACCTAACCGTAACCCAAAACCTAACTTAAATCTAACCCAAACCCTAACGCTAACTCAAACCGTAACCCTAAGACAAACCCTAACCCTAACACTAACCCTAACCCAAACCCTAACCCTAACACTAACACTTACCCTAAGTCTAACCCAAAACATAACCCTAAACCTAACCGAAACCAAAAGCCTAACCCTAAGTCTAATCCTAACCCTAACCCTAATCCTAACCCTAACCCTAACACTAACCCAAACCCTAAACCTAACCCTAATCCTAACTCTAACCCTAACCCTAATCGTAACCCTAAACCTAACCCTAACACACACCCAACCCCTAACTCTAACCCTAACCCTAACCGAAACCCTAACTCAAACCCTAACCCTAACCCTAACCCAAAACCTAACCCTAAACCTAACCCTAACCCTTTTCCTAACCATAACACAAACCCTAACAATAATCCTAACCCTAACCCTATTCATAAACCTAACCATAACACTAACCCTAAGCCTAAACCTAACCCTAACCCTAACCCTAACCCTAACCCTAACCCAAACCCTAACCCCAACCCAAACCCTAAACCTAAACCTAACCCTAACCGTAATCCTAACCCTAACCCTAACCCAAAAACTAAACCTAACCCTAACCACACCCTAACCCTAACACTAATCCTAATCCTAACCCTAACGATAACCCTAATTCAAACCCTAACCCTAACCCAAACCCTAACCCTAACACTAACCATAACCCTAAACCTAAACCTAAAATTAACCCTAACGCTAACCCTAATCCTAACGCTAACCCTAACCCTAATCCTAACCCTAACCCTAACCTAAAAACTAACCCTAACTCGAACCCTAAGCCAAACCCTAATCCTAACCCTAACGCTAACCCAAACCCTAAACCTAAGCCTAGTCCTAAACCTAACCCTAAACCTAACCTTAACCCAAACCCTAACCCAAAACCTAACCCTAACCGTAACCCTAACTCAAACTCTAACCCTAACTCGAACCCTAAACCTAACACAAACCCTAACAATAATCCTAACCCTAACATTTTTGCTAAACCTAACCCTAACCCTAACCCTAACCCTAACCCTAAACCTATTCCTAACACTAACCCTAACCCTAACCCTAAACCTAACCCTAACCCTATTCCTAACCCTAACCCTAAACCCTTACCGTAACCAATACCCTAAACATAACCCTCACGCTAACCCTAACCCTAACCCAAACCCTAACACTAACCCTAACCCTAACCCAAACCCTAACCCTAACCCTAACCCTAACCCAAACCAAAACCCTAACCCTACCTCTAATCCTAACCCTAACCCTAATCAAAACCCTAACATTAACCCTAAGCCTAACCCTAACCCTAACCCTATTCCTAAACTTAACCCTAAACCTAACCTTAACCCAAAACCTAACCGTAAATCTAACCCAAACCCTAACCCTAACTCAAACCCTAATCCTAAGACAAACCCTAACCCTAACACTAACCCTAACCCAAATCCTAAACCTAACACTAACCCTAACCCAAACCCTAACCCTAACACTAACACTTACCCTAAGTCTAACCCAAAACCTAACCCTAAACCTAACCGAAACCAAAACCCTAACCCTAAGTCTAATCCTAACCCTAACCCTAATCCTAACCCTAACCCTAACACTAACCCAAACCCTAAAGCTAACCCTAATCCTAACTCTAAACCTAACCCTAATCGTATCCCTAAACCTAACCCAAACCCACACCCAACCCCTAACTCTAACCCTAACCCTAACCGAAACCCTAACACAAACCCTAACCCTAAACCTAACCCAAACCCTAACCCTAAAGCTAACCCTAACCCTTTTCCTAACCCTAACACAAACCCTAACAATAATCCTAACCCTAACCCTATTCCTAAACCTAACCCTAACCGTAACCCTAACCCTAATCCTAACCCTAACCCTAACCCAAAAACTAAACCTAACCCTAACCCAAATCCTAACCCTAACACTAATCCTAATGCTAACCGTAATGCTAAATCTAACTCAAACCCTAACCCTACCCCAAACCCTAACCGAAACACTAACCATAACCCTAATCCTAAACCTAACACTAACCCTAACGCTAACCCTAACCCTAACCCTAACCTTAAACCAAACCCTAACCCTTACCCAAACCCTAAACCTAAACCTAACCCTAACCCTAATCCTAACCCTAACCCTAATCCAAAAACTAACCCTAACTCGAACCCTAAGCCAAACCCTAATCCTAACCCTAACGCTAACCCAAACCCTAATCCTAAGCCTATTCCTAACCCTAACCCTAAACCTAACCTTAACCCAAACCCTAACACAATCCCTAACCCTAACCCTAACCCTAACTCAAACTCTAACCCTAACTCGAACCCTAACCCTAACACAAACCCTAACAATAATCCTAACCCTAACATTTTTCCTAACCCTAACCCTAACCTTAACCCTAACCCTAACCCTAACCCTAACCCAAAAGCTAACCCTTACACAAACACTAAACCTAAACCTAACCCTAACCCTAACCCTAACCCTAACCCTAACCCTAACCCTAACCCTAACCCTAATCAAAACCCTAACCCTAACCGTAACCCTAACCCTAACCCTAACCCTAAACCTAAACCTAACCCTAAACCTAACCCTAACCCTTATCCTAACCCTAAACCTAACCCAAAAAATAACACTAACCCTAAACCAAACCCTAACCCTAACCCTAACCCTAACCCAAACCCTAACCCTTACCCAAACCGTAACCCAACCCCTAACCCTAACGCTATTCCTAACCCTAACCCTAAACCTAAACTTAACTCAAACCCTAACCCAAACCCTAACCATAAACTTAACCCTAACTCAAACTCTAACCCTAATTCGGACCCTAACCCTAACCCAAACCCTAACCCTAACCATAAACCTAACCAAAAACCTAAACCTAACCCTAACCCTAACACTAACACTAACCCTAACCCTAACACTAACCCAAATCCTAACCCTAACATTAACCCAAACCAAAACCCTAAACTTAACTCTAATCCTAACCCTAACCCTAATCAAAACCCTAAAATTAAACCTAACCGTAACCCTAACCCAAAACCTAAACCTAACCCTAATCCTAAACGTAACCCTAACCCTAATCCTAACCCTAACCCTAACCCTAACACAAACCCAACCCCTAAACCTAACACTAACCCTAACCCAAAACCTAACCCTAAACCTAACCCTAACCCTAACCCTAACCCTAACCCAAACCCTAAACCTAACCCTAACCCTAACCCTAACCCTAACCCTAACCCTAACACTAACCCAAATCCTAACCCTAACATTAACCCAAACCAAAACCCTAAACTTAACTCTAATCCTAACCCTAACCCTAACACTAACCCAAACCCTAAACCTAACCCTAATCCTAACTCTAACCCTAACCCTAATCATATCCCTAAACCTAACCCTAACACACACCCAACCCCTAACTCTAACCCTAACCCTAACCGAAACCCTAACTCAAACCCTAACCCTAACCCTAACCCAAACCCTAACCCTAAACCTAACCCTAACCCTTTTCCTAACCATAACACAAACCCTAACAATAATCCTAACCCTAACCCTATTCCTAAACCTAACCATAACCCTAACCCTAAGCCTAATCCTAACCCTAACCCTAACCCTAACCCTAACCCTAACCCAAACCCTAACCCTTACCCAAACCCTAAACCTAAACCTAACCCTAACCCTAATCCTATCCCTAACCCTAACCCAGAAACTAAACCTAACCCTACCCCAAACCCTAACCCTAACACACATCCTAATCCTAACCCTAACGCTAAACCTAACTCAAACCCTAACCCTAACCCAAACCCTAACCCTAACACTAACCATAAGCCTAATCCTAAACCTAACACTAACCCTAACGCTAACCCTAACCCTAACCCTAACACTAACCCTAACTCAAACCCTAACCCTTATCCAAACCCTAAAGCTAAACCTAACCCTAACCCTAATCCTAACCCTAACCCTAACCCAAAAACTAACCCTAACTCGAACCCTAAGCCAAACCCTAATCTTAACCCTAACGCTAACTCAAACCCTAAACCTAAGCCTATTCCTAACCCTAACCCTAAACCTAACCTTAACCCAAACCCTAACCCAAACCCTAACCCTAACCCTAACCCTAACCCAAACCAAAACCCTAACCCTAACTCTAATCCTAACCCTAACCCTAATCAAAACCCTAACATTAACCCTAACCCTAACCCTAACCCTATTCCTAACCTTAACCCTAAACCTAACCTTAACACAAAACCTAACTTAAATCTAACCCAAACCCTAACGCTAACTCAAACCGTAACCCTAAGACAAACCCTAACCCTAACACTAACCCTAACCCAAATCCTAAACCTAACACTAACCCTAACCCAAACCCTAACCCTAACACTAACACTTACCCTAAGTCTAACCCAAAACATAACCCTAAACCTAACCGAAACCAAAAGCCTAACCCTAAGTCTAATCCTAACCCTAACCCTAATCCTAACCCTAACCCTAACATTAACCCAAACCCTAAACCTAACCCTAATCCTAACTCTAACCCTAACCCTAATCGTAACCCTAAGCCTAACCCTAACACACACCCAACCCCTAACTCTAACCCTAACCCTAACCGAAACCCTAACTCAAACCCTAACCCTAACCCTAACCCAAACCCTAACCCTAAACCTAACCCTAACCCTTTTCCTAACCATAACACAAACCCTAACAATAATCCTAACCCTAACCCTAACCCTATTCCTAAACCTAACCATAACCCTAACCCTAAGCCTAATCCTAACCCTAACCCTAACCCTAACCCTAACCCTAACCCAAACCCTAACCCTTACCCAAACCCTAAACCTAAACCTAACCCTAACCCTAATCCTAACCCTAACCCTAACCCAGAAACTAAACCTAACCCTAACCCAAACCCTAACCCTAACACTAATCCTAATCCTAACCCTAACGCTAAACCTAACTCAAACCCTAACCCTAACCCAAACCCTAACCCTAACACTAACCATAAGCCTAATCCTAAACCTAACACTAACCCTAACGCTAACCCTAACCCTAACCCTAACCCTAACCCTAACCCAAACCCTAACCCTTATCCAAACCCTAAAGCTAAACCTAACCCTAACCCTAATCCTAACCCTAACCCTAACCCAAAAACTAACCCTAACTCGAACCCTAAGCCAAACCCTAATCCTAACCCTAACGCTAACTCAAACCCTAAACCTAAGCCTATTCCTAACCCTAACCCTAAACCTAACCTTAACCCAAACCCTAACCCAAAACCTAAACCTAACCCTAACCCTAACTCAAACTCTAACCCTAACTCAAACCCTAACCCTAACACAAACCCTAACAATAATCCTAAACCTAACATTATTCCTAAACCTAACAATAACCCTAACCCTAACCCTAACCCTAACCCTAAACCTAACCCTATTCCTAACACTAACCCTAACCCTAACCCCAAAGTTAACCCTAACCCTATTCCTAACCCTAACCCTAAACCCTTACCCTAAACAATACCCTAAACATAACCCGCACGCTAAGCCTAACCCTAACCCAAACCCTAACACTAACCCTAACCCTAACCCAAACCCTAACCCTAACCCTAACCCTAACCCAAACCAAAACACTAACCCTAACTCTAATCCTAACCCTAACCCTAATCAAAACCCTAACATTAACCCTAACCCTAACCCTAACCCTATTCCTAACCTTAACCCTAAACCTAACCGTAACCCAAAACCTAACTTAAATCTAACCCAAACCCTAACGCTAACTCAAACCGTAACCCTAAGACAAACCCTAACCCTAACACTAACCCTAACCCAAACCCTAACCCTAACACTAACACTTACCCTAAGTCTAACCCAAAACATAACCCTAAACCTAACCGAAACCAAAAGCCTAACCCTAAGTCTAATCCTAACCCTAACCCTAATCCTAACCCTAACCCTAACACTAACCCAAACCCTAAACCTAACCCTAATCCTAACTCTAACCCTAACCCTAATCGTAACCCTAAACCTAACCCTAACACACACCCAACCCCTAACTCTAACCCTAACCCTAACCGAAACCCTAACTCAAACCCTAACCCTAACCCTAACCCAAAACCTAACCCTTAACCTTACCCTAACCCTTTCCCTAACCATAACACAAACCCTAACAATAATCCTAACCCTAACCCTATTCATAAACCTAACCATAACACTAACCCTAAGCCTAAACCTAACCCTAACCCTAACCCTAACCCTAACCCTAACCCAAACCCTAACCCTTACCCAAACCCTAAACCTAAACCTAACCCTAACCGTAATCCTAACCCTAACCCTAACCCTAACCCAAAAACTAAACCTAACCCTAACCAAACCCTAACCCTAACACTAATCCTAATCCTAACCCTAACGATAACCCTAATTCAAACCCTAACCCTAACCCAAACCCTAACCCTAACACTAACCATAACCCTAAACCTAAACCTAAAATTAACCCTAACGCTAACCCTAATCCTAACGCTAACCCTAACCCTAATCCTAACCCTAACCCTAACCTAAAAACTAACCCTAACTCGAACCCTAAGCCAAACCCTAATCCTAACCCTAACGCTAACCCAAACCCTAAACCTAAGCCTATTCCTAAACCTAACCCTAAACCTAACCTTAACCCAAACCCTAACCCAAAACCTAACCCTAACCGTAACCCTAACCTAAACTCTAACCCTAACTCGAACCCTAACCCTAACACAAACCCTAACAATAATCCTAACCCTAACATTTTTGCTAAACCTAACCCTAACCCTAACCCTAACCCTAACCCTAAACCTATTCCTAACACTAACCCTAACCCTAACCCTAAACCTAACCCTAACCCTATTCCTAACCCTAACCCTAAACCCTTACCGTAACCAATACCCTAAACATAACCCTCACGCTAACCCTAACCCTAACCCAAACCCTAACACTAACCCTAACCCTAACCCAAACCCTAACCCTAACCCTAACCCTAACCCAAACCAAAACCCTAACCCTACCTCTAATCCTAACCCTAACCCTAATCAAAACCCTAACATTAACCCTAAGCCTAACCCTAACCCTAACCCTATTCCTAAACTTAACCCTAAACCTAACCTTAACCCAAAACCTAACCGTAAATCTAACCCATACCCTAACCCTAACTCAAACCCTAATCCTAAGACAAACCCTAACCCTAACACTAACCCTAACCCAAATCCTAAACCTAACACTAACCCTAACCCAAACCCTAACCCTAACACTAACACTTACCCTAAGTCTAACCCAAAACCTAACCCTAAACCTAACCGAAACCAAAACCCTAACCCTAAGTCTAATCCTAACCCTAACCCTAATCCTAACCCTAACCCTAACACTAACCCAAACCCTAAAGCTAACCCTAATCCTAACTCTAAACCTAACCCTAATCGTATCCCTAAACCTAACCCTAACCCACACCCAACCCCTAACTCTAACCCTAACCCTAACCGAAACCCTAACTCAAACCCTAACCCTAAACCTAACCCAAACCCTAACCCTAAACCTAACCCTAACCCTTTTCCTAACCCTAACACAAACCCTAACAATAATCCTAACCCTAACCCTATTCCTAAACCTAACCCTAACCGTAACCCTAACCCTAATCCTAACCCTAACCCTAACCCAAAAACTAAACCTAACCCTAACCCAAATCCTAACCCTAACACTAATCCTAATCCTAACCCTAATGCTAAATCTAACTCAAACCCTAACCCTACCCCAAACCCTAACCGAAACACTAACCATAACCCTAATCCTAAACCTAACACTAACCCTAACGCTAACCCTAACCCTAACCTTAAACCAAACCCTAACCCTTACCCAAACCCTAAACCTAAACCTAACCCTAACCCTAATCCTAACCCTAACCCTAATCCAAAAACTAACCCTAACTCGAACCCTAAGCCAAACCCTAATCCTAACCCTAACGCTAACCCAAACCCTAATCCTAAGCCTATTCCTAACCCTAACCCTAAACCTAACCTTAACCCAAACCCTAACACAATCCCTAACCCTAACCCTAACCCTAGCTCAAACTCTAACCCTAACTCGAACCCTAACCCTAACACAAACCCTAACAATAATCCTAACCCTAACATTTTTCCTAACCCTAACCCTAACCCTAACCCTAACCCTAACCCTAACCCTAACCCAAAAGCTAACCCTTACACAAACACTAAACCTAAACCTAACCCTAACCCTAACCCTAACCCTAACCCTAACCCTAACCCTAATCAAAACCCTAACCATAACCGTAACCCTAACCCTAACCCTAACCCTAAACCTAAACGTAACCCTAAACCTAACCCTAACCCTTATCCTAACCCTAAACCTAACCCAAAAAATAACACTAACCCTAAACCAAACCCTAACCCTAACCCTAACCCTAACCCAAACCCTAACCCTTACCCAAACCGTAACCCAACCCCTAACCCTAACTCTATTCCTAACCCTAACCCTAAACCTAACCTTAACTCAAACCCTAACCCAAACCCTAACCATAAACTTAACCCTAACTCAAACTCTAACCCTAATTCGAACCCTAACCCTAACCCAAACCTAACCCTAACCATAAACCTAACCAAAAACCTAAACCTAACCCTAACCCTAACACTAAAACTAACCCTCAACCTAACACTAACCCAAATCCTAACCCTAACATTAACCCAAACCAAAACCCTAAACTTAACTCTAATCCTAACCCTAACCCTAATCAAAACCCTAAAATTAAACCTAACCCTAACCCTAACCCAAAACCTAAACCTAACCCTAATCCTAAACGTAACCCTAACCCTAATCCTAACCCTAACCCTCACCCCAACACAAACCCAACCCCTAACCCTAACATTAACCCTAACCCAAAACCTAACCCTAAACCTAACCCTAACCCTAACCCTAACCCTAACCCAAACCCTAAACCTAACCCTAACCCTAACCCTAACCCTAACCCTAACCCTAACACTAACCCAAATCCTAACCCTAACATTAACCCAAACCAAAACCCTAAACTTAACTCTAATCCTAACCCTAACCCTAACACTAACCCAAACCCTAAACCTAACCCTAATCCTAACTCTAACCCTAACCCTAATCATAACCCTAAACCTAACCCTAACACACACCCAACCCCTAACTCTAACACTAACCCTAACCGAAACCCTAACTCAAACCCTAACCCTAACCCTAACCCAAACCCTAACCCTAAACCTAACCCTAACCCTTTTCCTAACCATAACACAAACCCTAACAATAATCCTAACCCTAACCCTATTCCTAAACCTAACCATAACCCTAACCCTAAGCCTAATCCTAACCCTAACCCTAACCCTAACCCTAACCCTAACCCAAACCCTAATCCTTACCCAAACCCTAAACCTAAACCTAACCCTAACCCTAATCCTAACCCTAACCCTAACCCAGAAACTAAACCTAAACCTAACCCAAACCCTAACCCTAACACTAATCCTAATCCTAACCCTAACGCTAAACCTAACTCAAACCCTAACCCTAACCCAAACCCTAACCCTAACACTAACCATAAGCCTAATCCTAAACCTAACACTAACCCTAACGCTAACCCTAACCCTAACCCTAACCCTAACCCTAACCCAAACCCTAACCCTTATCCAAACCCTAAAGCTAAACCTAACCCTAACCCTAATCCTAACCCTAACCCTAACCCAAAAACTAACCCTAACTCGAACCCTAAGCCAAACCCTAATCCTAACCCTAACGCTAACTCATACCCTAAACCTAAGCCTATTCCTAACCCTAACCCTAAACCTAACCTTAACCCAAACCCTAACCCAAAACCTAACCCTAACCCTAACCCTAACTCAAACTCTAACCCTAACTCAAACCCTAACCCTAACACAAACCCTAACAATAATCCTAAACCTAACATTATTCCTAAACCTAACAATAACCCTAACCCTAACCCTAACCCTAAACCTAACCCTATTCCTAACACTAACCCTAACCCTAACCCCAAAGTTAACCCCAACCCTATTCCTAACCCTAACCCTAAACCCTTACCCTAACCAATACCCTAAACATAACCCGCACGCTAAGCCTAACCCTAACCCAAACCCTAACACTAACCCTAACCCTAACCCAAACCCTAACCCTAATCCTAACCCTAACCCAAACCCTAACCCTTACCCAAACCGTAACCCAACCCCTAACCCTAACGCTATTCCTAACCCTAACCCTAAACCTAAACTTAACTCAAACCCTAACCCAAACCCTAACCATAAACTTAACCCTAACTCAAACTCTAACCCTAATTCGAACCCTAACCCTAACCCAAACCCTAACCCTAACCATAAACCTAACCAAAAACCTAAACCTAAACCTAACCCTAACCCTAACACTAACCCTAACCCTAACACTAACCCAAATCCTAACCCTAACATTAACCCAAACCAAAACCCTAAACTTAACTCTAATCCTAACCCTAACCCTAATCAAAACCCTAAAATTAAACCTAACCCTAACCCTAACCCAAAACCTAAACCTAACCCTAATCCTAAACGTAACCCTAACCCTAATCCTAACCCTAACCCTAACCCTAACACAAACCCAACCCCTAAACCTAACACTAACCCTAACCCAAAACCTAACCCTAAACCTAACCCTAACCCTAACCCTAACCCTAACCCAAACCCTAAACCTAACCCTAACCCTAACCCTAACCCTAACCCTAACCCTAACACTAACCCAAATCCTAACCCTAACATTAACCCAAACCAAAACCCTAAACTTAACTCTAATCCTAACCCTAACCCTAACACTAACCCAAACCCTAAACCTAACCCTAGTCCTAACTCTAACCCTAACCCTAATCATAACCCTAAACCTAACCATAACACACACCCAACCCCTAACTCTAACCCTAACCCTAACCGAAACCCTAACTCAAACCCTAACCGTAACCCTAACCCAAACCCTAACCCTAAACCTAACCCTAACCCTTTTCCTAACCATAACACAAACCCTAACAATAATCCTAACCCTAACCCTATTCCTAAACCTAACCATAACCCTAACCCTAAGCCTAATCCTAACCCTAACCCTAACCCTAACCCTAACCCTAACCCAAACCCTAACCCTTACCCAAACCCTAAACCTAAACCTAACCCCAACCCTAATCCTATCCCTAACCCTAACCCAGAAACTAAACCTAACCCTAACCCAAACCCTAACCCTAACACTAATCCTAATCCTAACCCTAACGCTAAACCTAACTCAAACCCTAACCCTAACCCAAACCCTAACCCTAACACTAACCATAAGCCTAATCCTAAACCTAACACTAACCCTAACGCTAACCCTAACCCTAACCCTAACCCTAACCCTAACCCAAACCCTAACCCTTATCCAAACCCTAAAGCTAAACCTAACCCTAACCCTAATCCTAACCCTAACCCTAACCCAAAAACTAACCCTAACTCGAACCCCAAGCCAAACCCCAATCTTAACCCTAACGCTAACTCAAACCCTAAACCTAAGCCTATTCCTAACCCTAACCCTAAACCTAACCTTAACCCAAACCCTAACCCAAACCCTAACCCTAACCCTAACCCTAACCCAAACCAAAACCCTAACCCTAACTCTAATCCTAACCCTAACCCTAATCAAAACCCTAACATTAACCCTAACCCTAACCCTAACCCTATTCCTAACCTTAACCCTAAACCTAACCTTAACCCAAAACCTAACTTAAATCTAACCCAAACCCTAACGCTAACTCAAACCGTAACCCTAAGACAAACCCTAACCCTAACACTAACCCTAACCCAAATCCTAAACCTAACACTAACCCTAACCCAAACCCTAACCCTAACACTAACACTTACCCTAAGTCTAACCCAAAACATAACCCTAAACCTAACCGAAACCAAAAGCCTAACCCTAAGTCTAATCCTAACCCTAACCCTAATCCTAACCCTAACCCTAACACTAACCCAAACCCTAAACCTAACCCTAATCCTAACTCTAACCCTAACCCTAATCGTAACCCTAAACCTAACCCTAACACACACCCAACCCCTAACTCTAACCCTAACCCTAACCGAAACCCTAACTCAAACCCTAACCCTAACCCTAACCCAAACCCTAACCCTAAACCTAACCCTAACCCTTTTCCTAACCATAACACAAACCCTAACAATAATCCTAACCCTAACCCTAACCCTATTCCTAAACCTAACCATAACCCTAACCCTAAGCCTAATCCTAACCCTAACCCTAACCCTAACCCTAACCCTAACCCAAACCCTAACCCTTACCCAAACCCTAAACCTAAACCTAACCCTAACCCTAATCCTAACCCTAACCCTAACCCAGAAACTAAACCTAACCCTAACCCAAACCCTAACCCTAACACTAATCCTAATCCTAACCCTAACGCTAAACCTAACTCAAACCCTAACCCTAACCCAAACCCTAACCCTAACACTAACCATAAGCCTAATCCTAAACCTAACACTAACCCTAACGCTAACCCTAACCCTAACCCTAACCCTAACCCTAACCCAAACCCTAACCCTTATCCAAACCCTAAAGCTAAACCTAACCCTAACCCTAATCCTAACCCTAACCCTAACCCAAAAACTAACCCTAACTCGAACCCTAAGCCAAACCCTAATCCTAACCCTAACGCTAACTCAAACCCTAAACCTAAGCCTATTCCTAACCCTAACCCTAAACCTAACCTTAACCCAAACCCTAACCCAAAACCTAACCCTAACCCTAACCCTAACTCAAACTCTAACCCTAACTCAACCCCTACCCCTAACACAAACCCTAACAATAATCCTAAACCTAACATTATTCCTAAACCTAACAATAACCCTAACCCTAACCCTAACCCTAACCCTAAACCTAACCCTATTCCTAACACTAACCCTAACCCTAACCCCAAAGTTAACCCTAACCCTATTCCTAACCCTAACCCTAAACCCTTACCCTAAACAATACCCTAAACATAACCCGCACGCTAAGCCTAACCCTAACCCAAACCCTAACACTAACCCTAACCCTAACCCAAACCCTAACCCTAACCCTAACCCTAACCCAAACCAAAACCCTAACCCTAACTCTAATCCTAACCCTAACCCTAATCAAAACCCTAACATTAACCCTAACCCTAACCCTAACCCTATTCCTAACCTTAACCCTAAACCTAACCGTAACCCAAAACCTAACTTAAATCTAACCCAAACCCTAACGCTAACTCAAACCGTAACCCTAAGACAAACCCTAACCCTAACACTAACCCTAACCCAAACCCTAACCCTAACACTAACACTTACCCTAAGTCTAACCCAAAACATAACCCTAAACCTAACCGAAACCAAAAGCCTAACCCTAAGTCTAATCCTAACCCTAACCCTAATCCTAACCCTAATACTAACACTAAGCCAAAGCCTAAACCTAACGCTAATCCTAACTCTAACCCTAAGCCTAATCGTAACCCTAAACCTAACCCTAACACACGCGCAACCCCTAACTTTAACCCTAACCCTAACCGAAACCCTAACTCAAACCCTAACCCTAACCCTAACCCAAAACCTAACCCTAAACCTAACCCTAACCCTTTTCCTAACCATAACACAAACCCTAACAATAATCCTAACCCTAACCCTATTCATAAACCTAACCATAACACTAACCCTAAGCCTAAACCTAACCCTAACCCTAACCCTAACCCTAACCCTAACCCAAACCCTAACCCTTACCCAAACCCTAAACGTAAACCTAACCCTAACCGGAATCCTAACCCTAACCCTAACCCAAAAACTAAACCTAACCCTAACCAAACCCTAACCCTAACTCTAATCCTAATCCTAACCCTAACGATAACCCTAATTCAAACCCTAACCCTAACCCAAACCCTAACCCTAACACTAACCATAACCCTAAACCTAAACCTAAAATTAACCCTAACACTAACCCTAAACCTTACCTCTACCCCAACCCTAATCCTAACCCTAACCCTAACCTAAAAACTAACCCTAACTCGAACCCTAAGCCAAACCCTAATCCTAACCCTAACGCTAACCCAAACCCTAAACCTAAGCCTATTCCTAAACCTAACCCTAAACCTAACCTTAACCCAAACCCTAACCCAAAACCTAACCCTAACCGTAACCCTAACTCAAACTCTAACCCTAACTCGAACCCTAACCCTAACACAAACCCTAACAATAATCCTAACCCTAACATTTTTGCTAAACCTAACCCTAACCCTAACCCTAACCCTAACCCTAAACCTATTCCTAACACTAACCCTAACCCTAACCCTAAACCTAACCCTAACCCTATTCCTAACCCTAACCCCAAACCCTTACCCTTACCAATACCCTAAACATCAACCTCACGCTAACCCTAACCCTAACCCAAACCCTAACACTAACCCTAACCCTAACCCAAACCCTAACCCTAACCCTAACCCTAACCCAAACCAAAACCCTAACCCTACCTCTAATCCTAACCCTAACCCTAATCAAAACCCTAACATTAACCCTAAGCCTAACCCTAACCCTAACCCTATTCCTAAACTTAACCCTAAACCTAACCTTAACCCAAAACCTAACCGTAAATCTAACCCAAACCCTAACCCTAACTCAAACCCTAATCCTAAGACAAACCCTAACCCTAACACTAACCCTAACCCAAATCCTAAACCTAACACTAACCCTAACCCAAACCCTAACCCTAACACTAACACTTACCCTAAGTCTAACCCAAAACCTAACCCTAAACCTAACCGAAACCAAAACCCTAACCCTAAGTCTAATCCTAACCCTAACCCTAATCCTAACCCTAACCCTAACACTAACCCAAACCCTAAAGCTAACCCTAATCCTAACTCTAAACCTAACCCTAATCGTATCCCTAAACCTAACCCTAACCCACACCCAACCCCTAACTCTAACCCTAACCCTAACCGAAACCCTAACTCAAACCCTAACCCTAAACCTAACCCAAACCCTAACCCTAAACCTAACCCTAACCCTTTTCCTAACCCTAACACAAACCCTAACAATAATCCTAACCCTAACCCTATTCCTAAACCTAACCCTAACCGTAACCCTAACCCTAATCCTAACCCTAACCCTAACCCAAAAACTAAACCTAATCCTAACCCAAATCCTAACCCTAACACTAATCCTAATCCTAACCCTAATGCTAAACCTAACTCAAACCCTAACCCTACCCCAAACCCTAACCGAAACACTAACCATAACCCTAATCCTAAACCTAACACTAACCCTAACGCTAACCCTAACCCTAACCCTAACCTTAAACCAAACCCTAACCCTTACCCAAACCCTAAACCTAAACCTAACCCTAACCCTAATCCTAACCCTAACCCTAATCCAAAAACTAACCCTAACTCGAACCCTAAGCCAAACCCTAATCCTAACCCTAACGCTAACCCAAACCCTAATCCTAAGCCTATTCCTAACCCTAACCCTAAACCTAACCTTAACCCAAACCCTAACACAATCCCTAACCCTAGCCCTAACCCTAACTCAAACTCTAACCCTAACTCGTACCCTAACCCTAACACAAACCCTAACAATAATCCTAACCCTAACATTTTTCCTAAACCTAACCCTAACCCTAACCCTAACCCTAACCCTAACCCAAAAGCTAACCCTTACCCAAACACTAAACCTAAACCTAACCCTAACCCTAACCCTAACCCTAACCCTAACCCTAACCCTAATCAAAACCCTAACCCTAACCATAACGCTAACCCTAACCCTAACCCTAATCCTAACCCTAACCCTACACCTAACCTTAACCCTTCCCCTAACCCTAGACCTACCCCAACAAATAACACTAACCCTAAACCAA
This sequence comes from Eospalax fontanierii, assembly GCA_035773235.1. NCBI lineage: Eukaryota > Metazoa > Chordata > Mammalia > Rodentia > Spalacidae > Eospalax > Eospalax fontanierii. The sequence goes on along the minus strand of JAJHUQ010000035.1, from coordinate 9,185,072 downwards.
ACCCCAACCCAAACCCTAACCCTAACCCTAACCCAAACCCTAACCATTACCCAAACCGTAACCCAACCCCTAACCCTAACGCTATTCCTAACCCTAAACCTAACCTTAACTCAAACCCTAACCCAAATCCTAACCATAAACTTAACCCTAACTCAAACTCTAACCCTAATTCGAACCCTAACCCTAACCCAAACCCTAACCCTAACCATAAACCTAACCAAAAACCTAAACCTAACCCTAACCCTAACCCTAACACTAACCCTAACCCTAACACTAACCCAAATCCTAACCCTAACATTAACCCAAACCAAAACCCTAAACTTAACTCTAGTCCTAACCCTAACCCTAATCAAAACCCTAAAATTAAACCTAACCCTAACCCTAACCCAAAACCTAAACCTAACCCTAATCCTAACCGTAACCCTAACCCTAATCCTAACCCTAACCCTAACCCTAACACAAACCCAACCCCTAAACCTAACCCTAACCCTAACCCAAAACCTAACCCTAAACCTAACCCTAACCCTAACCCTAACCCTAACCCTAACCCTAACCCTAACACTAAACCTAACCCTAACCCTAACCCTAACCCTAACCCTAACGCTAACACTAACCCAAATCCTAACCCTAACATTAACCCACACCGAACTCCTAAACTTAACTCTAATCCTAACCCTAACCCTAATCAAAACCCTAAAATTAAACCTAACCCTAACCCTAACCCAAAACCTAAACCTAACCCTAATCCTAACCCTAACCCTAACCCTAATCCTAACCCTAACCCTAACCCTAACACAAACCCAACCCCTAAACCTAACCCTAACCCTAACCCAAACCCTAAACTTAAACCTAACCCTAACTCAAATCCTAACCCTAACCCTAACCCTAACCCAAACCCTAACCCTAAATCTAACCCTAAACCTAATCCTAACCCTAACCCTAACCCAAAAACTAACCCTAACAATAACCCAAACCCTAACCCTAACCCTAACCCTAACCCTAACCCTAACCCAAACCCTAACACTAACCTAAACCCTAACCCTAACCCTAAATCAAACCAAAACCCAAACCCTAACTCTAATCCTAACCCTAACCCTAACCCTAACCCTAACCCTAACCCTAACCCTAACCCTAACTCAAACCCTAAGCCTAACCCTAACCCAAACCCTAAACCTAAACCTAACCCTAACCATAACCCTAGCCCTAACCCTAACCCAAACACTAACACTAACCCAAACTCTAACCCTAACCCTAACCCAAACCCTGAACCTAAACCTAACCCTAACCCTAACCCTAACCCTAACCCAAACCCTAACCCTAACCCAAACCCTAACCCTAACCCTAACCCTAAATCTAATCCTAACCCTAACCCTAACCCAAACCCTAACCCTAACCTTAACCCAAACACTAACACATACCCAAACCCAAAACCTATCCCTAACCCAAACCCTAACCCTAACTCAAACTCTAACCCTAACTCTAACCCTAGCTCAAAACCTAAACCAAACCCTAATCCAAACCCTAACCCAAACCATAACAATAACCCTAACCCTAACCCTATTCCTAACACTAACCCTAACCCTAACCCTTACCCTAACCCTAACCCTATTCCTAACCCTAACCATAAACCCTTACCCTAACCAATACCCTAAACATAACTCTCACGCTAACCCTAACCCTAACCCAAACCCTAACACTAACCCTAAACCTAACCCTAACCCTAACCCTAACCCTATTCCTAACCTTAACCCTAAACCTAACCGTAAACCAAAAACTAACCGTAAATCTAACCCAAACCCTAACCCTAACTCAAACCCTAACCCTAAGACAAGACCTAACCCTAAAACTAACCCTAACCCAAATCCTAAACCTAACACTAACCCTAACCCAAACCCTAACCCTAATACTAACACTTACCCTAAGGCTAACACTAAACCTAACCGAAACCAAAAGCCTAACCCTAACTCTAATCCTAACCCTAACCCTAATCCTAACCCTAACCCTAACACTAACCCAAACCCTAAACCTAACCCTAATCCTAATTCTAACCCTAACCCTAATCGTAACCCTAAACCTAACCCTAACACACACCCAACCCCTAACTCTAACCCTAACCCTAACCGAAACCCTAACTCAAAACCTAACCCTAACCCTAACCCAAACCCTAACCCTAAACCTACCCCTAACCCTTTTCCTAACCCTCACACAAACCCTAACAATAATCCTAACCCTAACCATAACCCCAAAACTAACCCTAACCCTAACCCTAACCCTAACCCTAACACTAATCCTAATCCTAACCCTAACGCTAACCCTAACTCAAACCCTAAGCTTAACCCAAACCCTAACCCTTACCCAAACCCTAAATCTAAACCTAACCCTAACCCTAATCCTAACCCTAACCCTAACTCAAAAACTAACCCTAACTCGAACCCTAACCCAAACCCTAATCCTCACCCTAACATTAACTCAAACCCTAAACCTAACCCTATTCCTAACCCTAACCCTAAACCTAACCTTAACCCAAACCCTAACCCAAAACCTAACCCTAACCCTAACTCAAACTCTAACCCTAACTCGAACCCTAACCCTAACCCAAACACTAACCCAAACCCTAACAATAACCCTAACCCTATTCCTAACACTAACCCTAACCCTAACCCTAACCCTAACCCTAACCCTTTCCCTATTCCTAACCCTAACCCTAAACCCTAAGCCTAACCAATACCATAAACATAACCTTCACGCTAACCCTAACCCTAACCCAAACCCTAAACCTAAACCTAACCAAAAACCTAAACCTAACCCTAAACCAAAACCTAACCCTAACCCTACTCCTAACATTAACCCTAAACATAAACTTAACCCAAACCCTAACCCAAACCCTAACCCTATCCCTAACCCTAACCACAACCCTAACCCAAACCCTAACCCAAATCCTAACCCTAACCCTAACGCTAACCCTAACCCTAACCCTAACCCTAACTCAAACACTAACCCTAACCCTAATCCAAAACCTAACCCTAAACCTAACCCTAACCCTTATACTAACCCTATACCTAACCCAAAAATAACACTAACCCTAAACCAAACCCTAACCCTAACCCTAACCCAAACCCTTACCCAAACCCTAAACCTAAACCTAACCCTAATCTAATCCTAACCCTAACCCTAACCCAAACCCTAACCCTAACCCTATTCCTAACCCTAACCCTAAACCTAACCTTAACCCAAACCCTAACCCACACCCTAACCCTAAACTTAACCCTAACTCAAACTCTAACCCTAACTCTAACCTTAACCCTAACCCAAACACTAACCCAAACCCTAACAATAACCCTAACATTATTCCTAACACTAACCCTAACCCTAACCCTAACCTAACCCTAACCCTATTCCTAACCCTAACCCTAAACCCTAAGCCTAACTAATACCCTAAACATAAACTTCACGCTAATCCTAACCCTAACCCAAACCCTAACCCTAACACTAATCCTAATCCTAACCCTAACGATAACCCTAATTCAAACCCTAACCCTAACCTAAACCCTAACCCTAACACTAACCATAAACCTAAACCTAAACCTAAAATTAACCCTAACGCTAACCCTAACCCTAATCCTAACCCTAACCCTAAGCTAAAAACTAACCCTAACTCGAACCCTAAGCCAAACCCTAATCCTAACCCTAACTCTAACCCAAACCCTAAACCTAAGCCTATTCCTAAACCTAACCCTAAACCTAACCTTAACCCAAACCCTAACCCAAAACCTAACCCTAACCCTAACCCTAACCCTAACTCAAACTCTAACCCTAACTCGAACCCTAACCCTAACACAAACCCTAACAATAATCCTAACCCTAACATTTTTGCTAAACCTAACCCTAACCCTAACCCTAACCCTAACCCTAAACCTATTCCTAACACTAACCGTAACCCTAACCCTAAACCTAACCCTAACCCTATTCCTAACCCTAACCCTAAACCCTTACCGTAACCAATACCCTAAACATACCCCTCACGCTAACCCTAACCCTAACCCAAACCCTAACACTAACCCTAACCCTAACCCAAACCCTAACGCTAACCCTAACCCTAACCCTAACCCTAACCCTATTCCTAAACTTAACCCTAAACCTAACCTTAACCCAAAACCTAACCGTAAATCTAACCCAAACCCTAACCCTAACTCAAACCCTAATCCTAAGACAAACCCTAACCCTAACACTAACCCTAACCCAAATCCTAAACCTAACACTAACCCTAAACCAAACCCTAACCCTAACACTAATACTTACCCTAAGTCTAACCCAAAACCTAACCCTAAACCTAACCGAAACCAAAACACTAACCCTAAGTCTAATCCTAAACCTAACCCTAATCCTAACCCTAACCCTAACACTAACCCAAACCCTAAAGCTAACCCTAATCCTAACTCTAAACCTAACCCTAATCGTATCCCTAAACCTAACCCTAACCCACACCCAACATCTAACTCTAACCCTAACACTAACCGAAACCCTAACTCAAACCCTAACCCTAAACCTAACCCAAACCCTAACCCTAAACCTAACCCTAACCCTTTTCCTAACCCTAACACAAACCCTAACAATAATCCTAACCCTAACCCTATTCCTAAACCTAACCCTAACCGTAACCCTAACCCTAATCCTAACCCTAACCCTAACCCAAAAACTAAACCTAACCCTAACCCAAATCCTAACCCTAACACTAATCCTAATCCTAACCCTAATGCTAAACCTAACTCAAACCCTAACCCTACCCCAAACCCTAACCGAAACACTAACCATAACCCTAATCCTAAACCTAACACTAACCCTAACGCTAACCCTAACCCTAACCCTAACCTTAACCCAAACCCTAACCCTTACCCAAACCCTAACCCTAACCCTAACCCTAACCCTAACTCAAACCCTAAGCCTAACCCTAACCCAAACCCTAAACCTAAACCTAACCCTAACCATAACCCTAGCCCTAACCCTAACCCAAACACTAACACTAACCCAAACTCTAACCCTAACCCTAACCCAAACCCTGAACCTAAACCTAACACTAACCCTAACCCTAACCCTAACCCTAACCCAAACCCTGAACCTAAACCTAACCCTATCCCTAACCCCAACCCTAACCCCAACCCTTACACTAACCCTAATCCCAACCCCCATCCTCACCCTAAACCAAACCAAAACCCTAACCCTAAATCTAATCCTAACCCTAACCCTAACCCAAACCCTAACCCTAACCTTAACCCAAACACTAACCCGTACCCAAACCCAAAACCTATCCCTAACCCAAACCCTAACCCTAACTCAAACTCTTACCCTAACTCTAACCCTAGCTCAAAACCTAAACCAAACCCTAATCCAAACCCTAACCCAAACCATAACAATAACCCTAACCCTAACCCTATTCCTAACACTAACCCTAACCCTAACCCTTACCCTAACCCTAACCCTATTCCTAACCCTAACCATAAACCCTTACCCTAACCAATACCCTAAACATAACTCTCACGCTAACCCTAACCCTAACCCAAACCCTAACACTAACCCTAAACCTAACCCTAACCCTAACCCTAACCCTATTCCTAACCTTAACCCTAAACCTAACCGTAAACCAAAAACTAACCGTAAATCTAACCCAAACCCTAACCCTAACTCAAACCCTAACCCTAAGACAAAACCTAACCCTAAAACTAACCCTAACCCAAATCCTAAACCTAACACTAACCCTAACCCAAACCCTAACCCTAAGACTAGCACTTACCCTAAGGCTGACACTAAACCTAACCGACCCCAACAGCCTACCCCTAAGTCTAATCCTAACCCTAACCCTAATCCTAACCCTACCCCTAACACTAACCCAAACCCTAAACCTAACCCTAATCCTAATTCTAACCCTAACACTAATCGTAACCCTAAACCTAACCCTAACACACACCCAACCCCTAACTCTAACCCTAACCCTAACCGAAACCCTAACTCAAAACCTAACCCTAACCCTAACCCAAACCCTAACCCTAAACCTACCCCTAACACTTTTCCTAACCCTCACACAAACCCTAACAATAATCCTAACCCTAACCATAACCCCAAAACTAACCCTAACCCTAACCCTAACCCTAACCCTAACACTAATCCTAATCCTAACCCTAACGCTAACCCTAACTCAAACCCTAAGCTTAACCCAAACCCTAACCCTTACCCAAACCCTAAATCTAAACCTAACCCTAACCCTAATCCTAACCCTAACCCTAACTCAAAAACTAACCCTAACTCGACCCCTAACCCAAACCCTAATCCTCACCCTAACATTAACTCAAACCCTAAACCTAACCCTATTCCTAACCCTAACCCTAAACCTAACCTTAACCCAAACCCTAACCCAAAACCTAACCCTAACCCTAACTCAAACTCTAACCCTAACTCGAACCCTAACCCTAACCCAAACACTAACCCAAACCCTAACAATAACCCTAACCCTATTCCTAACACTAACCCCAACCCTAACCCTCACCCCAACCCTAACCCTTCCCCTATTCCTAACCCTAACCCTAAACCCTAAGCCTAACCAATACCCTAAACATAACCTTCACGCTAACCCTAACCCTAACCCAAACCCTAAACCTAAACCTAACCAAAAACCTAAACCTAACCCTAAACCAAACCCTAACCCTAACCCTACTCCTAACATTAACCCTGAACATAAACTTAACCCAAACCCTAACCCAAACCCTAACCTTATCCCTAACCCTAACCACAACCCTAACCCAAACCCTAACCCAAATCCTAACCCTAACCCTAACCCTAACCCTAACCCTAACCCTAACTCAAACACTAACCCTAACCCTAATCCAAAACCTAACCCTAAACCTAACCCTAACCCTTATACTAACCCTATACCTAACCCAAAAATAACACTAACCCTAAACCAAACCCTAACCCTAACCCTAACCCAAACCCTTACCCAAACCCTAAACCTAAACCTAACCCTAATCTAATCCTAACCCTAACCCTAACCCAAACCCTAACCCTAACCCTATTCCTAACCCTAACCCTAAACCTAACCTTAACCCAAACCCTAACCCACACCCTAACCCTAAACTTAACCCTAACTCAAACTCTAACCCTAACTCTAACCTTAACCCTGACCCAAACACTAACCCAAACCCTCACAATAACCCTAACATTATTCCTAACACTAACCCTAACCCTAACCCTATCCTAACCCTAACCCTACTCCTAACCCTAACCCTAAACCCTAAGCCTAACTAATACCCTAAACATAAACTTCACGCTAACCCTAACCCTAACCCAAACCCTAACCCTAACACTAATCCTAATCCTAACCCTAACGATAACCCTAATTCAAACCCTAACCCTAACCTAAACCCTAACCCTAACACTAACCATAACCCTAAACCTAAACCTAAAATTAACCCTAACGCTAACCCTAACCCTAATCCTAACCCTAACCCTAACCTAAAAACTAACCCTAACTCGAACCCTAAGCCAAACCCTAATCCTAACCCTAACTCTAACCCAAACCCTAAACCTAAGCCTATTCCTAAACCTAACCCTAAACCTAACCTTAACCCAAACCCTAACCCAAAACCTAACCCTAACCCTAACCCTAACTCAAACTCTAACCCTAACTCGAACCCTAACCCTAACACAAACCCTAACAATAATCCTAACCCTAACATTTTTGCTAAACCTAACCCTAACCCTAACCCAAAACCTAACCCTAAACCTATTCCTAACACTAACCCTAACCCTAACCCTAAACCTAACCCTAACCCTATTCCTAACCCTAACCCTAAACCCTTACCGTAACCAATACCCTAAACATAACCCTCACGCTAACCCTAACCCTAACCCAAACCCTAACACTAACCCTAACCCTAACCCAAACCCTAACGCTAACCCTAACCCTAACCCTAACCCTAACCCTATTCCTAAACTTAACCCTAAACCTAACCTTAACCCAAAACCTAACCGTAAATCTAACCCAAACCCTAACCCTAACTCAAACCCTAATCCTAAGACAAACCCTAACCCTAACACTAACCCTAACCCAAATCCTAAACCTAACACTAACCATAAACCAAACCCTAACCCTAACACTAATACTTACCCTAAGTCTAACCCAAAACCTAACCCTAAACCTAACCGAAACCAAAACACTAACCCTAAGTCTAATCCTAAACCTAACCCTAATCCTAACCCTAACCCTAACACTAACCCAAACCCTAAAGCTAACCCTAATCCTAACTCTAAACCTAACCCTAATCGTATCCCTAAACCTAACCCTAACCCACACCCAACCTCTAACTCTAACCCTAACACTAACCGAAACCCTAACTCAAACCCTAACCCTAAACCTAACCCAAACCCTAACCCTAAACCTAACCCTAACCCTTTTCCTAACCCTAACACAAACCCTAACAATAATCCTAACCCTAACCCTATTCCTAAACCTAACCCTAACCGTAACCCTAACCCTAATCCTAACCCTAACCCTAACCCAAAAACTAAACCTAACCCTAACCCAAATCCTAACCCTAACACTAATCCTAATCCTAACCCTAATGCTAAACCTAACTCAAACCCTAACCCTACCCCAAACCCTAACCGAAACACTAACCATAACCCTAATCCTAAACCTAACACTAACCCTAACGCTAACCCTAACCCTAACCCTAACCTTAACCCAAACCCTAACCCTTACCCAAACCCTAACCCTAACCCTAACCCTAACCCTAACTCAAACCCTAAGCCTAACCCTAACCCAAACCCTAAACCTAAACCTAACCCTAACCATAACCCTAGCCCTAACCCTAACCCAAACACTAACACTAACCCAAACTCTAACCCTAACCCTAACCCAAACCCTGAACCTAAACCTAACACTAACCCTAACCCTAACCCTAACCCTAACCCAAACCCTGAACCTAAACCTAACCCTAACCCTAACCCTAACCCTAACCCAAACCGTAACACTAACCCAAACCCTAACCCTAACCCTAACCCTAAACCAAACCAAAACCCTAACCCTAAATCTAATCCTAACCCTAACCCTAACCCAAACCCTAACCCTAACCTTAACCCAAACACTAACCCATACCCAAACCCAAAACCTATCCCTAACCCAAACCCTAACCCTAACTCAAACTCTAACCCTAACTCTAACCCTAGCCCAAAACCTAAACCAAACCCTCATCCAAACCCTACCCCAAACCATACCAATAACCCTAACCCTAACCCTATTCCTAACACTACACCTAACCCTAACCCTTACCCTAACCCTAACCCTATTCCTAACCCTAACCATAAACCCTTACCCTAACCAATACCCTAAACATAACTCTCACGCTCACCCTAACCCTAACCCAAACCCTAACACTAATCCTAAACCTAACCCTAACCCTAACCCTAACCCTATTCCTAACCTTATCCCTAAAGCTAAGCGTAAACCAAAAACTAACCGTAAATCTAACACAAACCCTAACCCTAACTCAAACCCTAACCCTAAGACAAAACCTAACCCTAAAACTAACCCTAACCCAAATCCTAAACCTAACACTAACCCTAACCCAAACCCTAACCCTAATACTAACACTTACCCTAAGGCTAACACTAAACCTAACCGAAACCAAAAGCCTAACCCTAACTCTAATCCTAACCCTAACCCTAATCCTAACCCTAACCCTAACACCAACCCAAACCCCAAACCTAACCCTAATCCTAACTCTAACCCTAACACTAATCGTAACCCTAAACCTAACCCTAACACACACCCAACCCCTAACTCTCACCCTAACCGTAACCGAAACCCTAACTCAAAACCTAACCCTAACCCTAACCCAAACCCTAAACTAAACCTACCCCTAACCCTTTTCCTAACCCTCACACAAACCCTAACAATAATCCTAACCCTAACCATAACCCCAAAACTAACCCTAACCCTAACCCTAACCCAATCCCTAACTCTACTCCTACTCCTAACCCTAACGCTCACCCTAACTCAAACCCTAAGCTTAACCCAAACCCTAACCCTTACCCAAACCCTAAATCTAAACCTAACCCTAACCCTAATCCTAACCCTAACCCTAACTCAAAAACTAACCCTAACTCGAACCCTAACCCAAACCTTAATCCTCACCCTAACATTAACTCAAACCCTAAACCTAACCCTATTCCTAACCCTAACCCTAAACCTAACCTTAACCCAAACCCTAACCCAAAACCTAACCCTAACCCTAACTCAAACTCTAACCCTAACTCGAACCCTAACCCTAACCCAAACACTAACCCAAACCCTAACAATAACCCTAACCCTATTCCTAACACTAACCCTCACCCTAACCCTAACCCTAACCCTAACCCTTTCCCTATTCCTAACCCTAACCCTAAACCCTAAGCCTAACCAATACCCTAAACATAACCTTCACGCTAACCCTAACCCTAACCCAAACCCTAAACCTAAACCTAACCAAAAACCTAAACCTAACCCTAAACCAAACCCTAACCCTAACCCTACTCCTAACATTAACCCTAAACATAAACTTAACCCAAACCCTAACCCAAACCCTAACCCTATCCCTAACCCTAACCACAACCCTAACCCAAACCCTAACCCAAATCCTAACCCTAACCCTAACCCTAACCCTAACCCTAACTCAAACACTAACCCTAACCCTAATCCAAAACCTAACCCTAAACCTAACCCTAACCCTTATACTAACCCTATACCTAACCCAAAAATAACACTAACCCTAAACCAAACCCTAACCCTAACCCTAACCCAAACCCTTACCCAAACCCTAAACCTAAACCTAACCCTAATCTAATCCTAACCCTAACCCTAACCCAAACCCTAACCCTAACCCTATTCCTAACCCTAACCCTAAACCTAACCTTAACCCAAACCCTAACCCACACCCTAACCCTAAACTTAACCCTAACTCAAACTCTAACCCTAACTCTAACCTTAACCCTAACCCAAACACTAACCCAAACCCTAACAATAACCCTAACATTATTCCTAACACTAACCCTAACCCTAACCCTAACCTAACCCTAACCCTATTCCTAACCCTAACCCTAAACCCTAAGCCTAACTAATACCCTAAACATAAACTTCACGCTAACCCTAACCCTTACCCAAACCCTAACCCTAACACTAATCCTAATCCTAACCCTAACGATAACCCTAATTCAAACCCTAACCCTAACCTAAACCCTAACCCTAACACTAACCATAACCCTAAACCTAAACCTAAAATTAACCCTAACGCTAACCCTAACCCTAATCCTAACCCTAACCCTAACCTAAAAACTAACCCTAACTCGAACCCTAAGCCAAACCCTAATCCCAACCCTAACTCTAACCCAAACCCTAAACCTAAGCCTATTCCTAAACCTAACCCTAAACCTAACCTTAACCCAAACCCTAACCCAAAACCTAACCCTAACCCTAACCCTAACTCAAACTCTAACCCTAACTCGAACCCTAACCCTAACACAAACCCTAACAATAATCCTAACCCTAACATTTTTGCTAAACCTAACCCTAACCCTAACCCTAACCCTAACCCTAAACCTATTCCTAACACTAACCCTAACCCTAACCCTAAACCTAACCCTAACCCTATTCCTAACTCTAACCCTAACCCCTTACCGTAACCAATACCCTAAACATAACCCTCACGCTAACCCTAACCCTAACCCAAACCCTAACACTAACCCTAACCCTAACCCAAACCCTAACGCTAACCCTAACCCTAACCCTAACCCTAAACCTATTCCTAAACTTAACCCTAAACCTAACCTTAACCCAAAACCTAACCGTAAATCTAACCCAAACCCTAACCCTAACTCAAACCCTAATCCTAAGACAAACCCTAACCCTAACACTAACCCTAACCCAAATCCTAAACCTAACACTAACCCTAAACCAAACCCTAACCCTAACACTAATACTTACCCTAAGTCTAACCCAAAACCTAACCCTAAACCTAACCGAAACCAAAACACTAACCCTAAGTCTAATCCTAAACCTAACCCTAATCCTAACCCTAACCCTAACACTAACCCAAACCCTAAAGCTAACCCTAATCCTAACTCTAAACCTAACCCTAATCGTATCCCTAAACCTAACCCTAACCCACACCCAACCTCTAACTCTAACCCTAACACTAACCGAAACCCTAACTCAAACCCTAACCCTAAACCTAACCCAAACCCTAACCCTAAACCTAACCCTAACCCTTTTCCTAACCCTAACACAAACCCTAACAATAATCCTAACCCTAACCCTATTCCTAAACCTAACCCTAACCGTAACCCTAACCCTAATCCTAACCCTAACCCTAACCCAAAAACTAAACCTAACCCTAACCCAAATCCTAACCCTAACACTAATCCTAATCCTAACCCTAATGCTAAACCTAACTCAAACCCTAACCCTACCCCAAACCCTAACCGAAACACTAACCATAACCCTAATCCTAAACCTAACACTAACCCTAACGCTAACCCTAACCCTAACCCTAACCTTAACCCAAACCCTAACCCTTACCCAAACCCTAACCCTAACCCTAACCCTAACCCTAACTCAAACCCTAAGCCTAACCCTAACCCAAACCCTAAACCTAAACCTAACCCTAACCATAACCCTAGCCCTAACCCTAACCCAAACACTAACACTAACCCAAACTCTAACCCTAACCCTAACCCAAACCCTGAACCTAAACCTAACACTAACCCTAACCCTAACCCTAACCCTAACCCAAACCCTGAACCTAAACCTAACCCTAACCCTAACCCTAACCCTAACCCAAACCCTAACACTAACCCAAACCCTAACCCTAACCCTAACCCTAAACCAAACCAAAACCCTAACCCTAAATCTAATCCTAACCCTAACCCTAACCCAAACCCTAACCCTAACCTTAACCCAAACACTAACCCATACCCAAACCCAAAACCTATCCCTAACCCAAACCCTAACCCTAACTCAAACTCTAACCCTAACTCTAACCCTAGCTCAAAACCTAAACCAAACCCTAATCCAAACCTTAACCCAAACCATAACAATAACCCTAACCCTAACCCTATTCCTAACACTACACCTAACCCTAACCCTTACCCTAACCCTAACCCTATTCCTAACCCTAACCATAAACCCTTACCCTAACCAATACCCTAAACATAACTCTCACGCTAACCCTAACCCTAACCCAAACCCTAACACTAACCCTAAACCTAACCCTAACCCTAACCCTAACCCTATTCCTAACCTTAACCCTAAACCTAACCGTAGACCAAAAACTAGCGGTAAATCTAACCCAAACCCTAACCCTAACTCAAACCCTAACCCTAAGACAAAACCTAACCCTAAAACTAACCCTAACCCAAATCCTAAACCTAACACTAACCCTAACCCAAACCCTAACCCTAATACTAACACTTACCCTAAGGCTAACACTAAACCTACCCGACACCAAAACCCTAACCCTAACTCTACTCCTAACCCTAACCCTAATCCTAACCCTAACCCTAACACTAACCAAAACCCTAAACCTAACCCTAATTCTAATTCTAACCCTAACCCTAATCGTAACCCTAAACCTAACCCTAACACACACCCAACACCTAACTCTAACCCTAACCGAAACCCTAACTCAAAACCTAACCCTAACCCTAACCCAAACCCTAACCCTAAACCTACCCCTAACCCTTTTCCTAACCCTCACACAAACCCTAACAATAATCCTAACCCTAACCATAACCCCAAAACTAACCCTAACCCTAACCCTAACCCTAACCCTAACACTAATCCTTATCCTAACCCTAACGCTAACCCTTACTCAAACCCTAAGCTTTACCCAAACCCTAACCCTTACCCAAACCCTAAATCTAAACCTAACCCTAACCCTAATCCTAACCCTAACCCTAACTCAAAAACTAACCCTAACTCGAACCCTAACCCAAACCCTAATCCTCACCCTAACGTTAACTCAAACCCTAAACCTAACCCTATTCCTAACCCTAACCCTAAACCTAACCTTAACCCAAACCCTAACCCAAAACCTAACCCTAACCCTAACTCAAACTCTAACCCTAACTCGAACCCTAACCCTAACCCAAACACTAACCCAAACCCTAACAATAACCCTAACCCTATTCCTAACACTAACCCTAACCCTAACCCTAACCCTAACCCTAACCCTTTCCCTATTCCTAACCCTAACCCTAAACCCTAAGCCTAACCAATACCCTAAACATAACCTTCACGCTAACCCTAACCCTAACCCAAACCCTAAACCTAAACCTAACCAAAAACCTAAACCTAACGCTAAACCAAACCCTAACCCTAACCCTACTCCTAACATTAACCCTAAACATAAACTTAACCCAAACCCTAACCCAAACCCTAACCCTATCCCTAACCCTAACCACAACCCTAACCCAAACCCTAACCCAAATCCTAACCCTAACCCTAACCCTAACCCTAACCCTAACCCTAACTCAAACACTAACCCTAACCCTAATCCAAAACCTAACCCTAAACCTAACACTAACCCTTATACTAACCCTATACCTAACCCAAAAATAACACTAACCCTAAACCAAACCCTAACCCTAACCCTAACCCAAACCCTTACCCAAACCCTAAACCTAAACCTAACCCTAATCTAATCCTAACCCTAACCCTAACCCAAACCCTAACCCTAACCCTATTCCTAACCCTAACCCTAAACCTAACCTTAACCCAAACCCTAACCCACACCCTAACCCTAAACTTAACCCTAACTCAAACTCTAACCCTAACTCGAACCTTAACCCTAACCCAAACACTAACCCAAACCCTAACAATAACCCTAACATTATTCCTAACACTAACCCTAACCCTAACCCTAACCTAACCCTAACCCTATTCCTAACCCTAACCCTAAACCCTAAGCCTAACTAATACCCCAAACAAAAACTACACGCAAACCCGAACCCTAACCCAAACCCTAACCCTAACACTAATCCTAATCCTAACCCTAACGATAACCCTAATTCAAACCCTAACCCTAACCTAAACCCTAACCCTAACACTAACCATAACCCTAAACCTAAACCTAAAATTAACCCTAACGCTAACCCTAACCCTAATCCTAACCCTAACCCTAACCTAAAAACTAACCCTAACTCGAACCCTAAGCCAAACCCTAATCCTAACCCTAACTCTAACCCAAACCCTAAACCTAAGCCTATTCCTAAACCTAACCCTAAACCTAACCTTAACCCAAACCCTAACCCAAAACCTAACCCTAACCCTAACCCTAACTCAAACTCTAACCCTAACTCGAACCCTAACCCTAACACAAACCCTAACAATAATCCTAACCCTAACATTTTTGCTAAACCTAACCCTAACCCTAACCCTAACCCTAACCCTAAACCTATTCCTAACACTAACCCTAACCCTAACCCTAAACCTAACCCTAACCCTATTCCTAACCCTAACCCTAAACCCTTACCGTAACCAATACCCTAAACATAACCCTCACGCTAACCCTAACCCTAACCCAAACCCTAACGCTAACCCTAACCCTAACCCTAACCCTAACCCTATTCCTAAACTTAACCCTAAACCTAACCTTAACCCAAAACCTAACCGTAAATCTAACCCAAACCCTAACCCTAACTCAAACCCTAATCCTAAGACAAACCCTAACCCTAACACTAACCCTAACCCAAATCCTAAACCTAACACTAACCCTAAACCAAACCCTAACCCTAACACTAATACTTACCCTAAGTCTAACCCAAAACCTAACCCTAAACCTAACCGAAACCAAAACACTAACCCTAAGTCTAATCCTAAACCTAACCCTAATCCTAACCCTAACCCTAACACTAACCCAAACCCTAAAGCTAACCCTAATCCTAACTCTAAACCTAACCCTAATCGTATCCCTAAACCTAACCCTAACCCACACCCAACCACTAACTCTAACCCTAACACTAACCGAAACCCTAACTCAAACCCTAACCCTAAACCTAACCCAAACCCTAACCCTAAACCTAACCCTAACCCTTTTCCTAACCCTAACACAAACCCTAACAATAATCCTAACCCTAACCCTATTCCTAAACCTAACCCTAACCGTAACCCTAACCCTAATCCTAACCCTAACCCTAACCCAAAAACTAAACCTAACCCTAACCCAAATCCTAACCCTAACACTAATCCTAATCCTAACCCTAATGCTAAACCTAACTCAAACCCTAACCCTACCCCAAACCCTAACCGAAACACTAACCATAACCCTAATCCTAAACCTAACACTAACCCTAACGCTAACCCTAACCCTAACCCTAACCTTAACCCAAACCCTAACCCTAACTCTAACACTAACCCTAACCCTAACCCAAAAGCTAACCCTTACCCAAACCCTAAACCTAAACCTAACCCTAACCCTAATCCTAACCCTAACCCTAATCCAAAAACTAACCCTAACCCTAACCCTAAAACAAACCCTAATCCTAACCCTAACGCTAACCCAAACCCTAATCCTAAGCCTATTCCTAACCCTAACCCTAAACCTAACCTTAACCCAAACCCTAACACAATCCCTAACCCTAACCCTAACCCTAACTCAAACTCTAACCCTAACTCGAACCCTAACCCTAACACAAACCCTAACAATAATCCTAACCCTAACATTTTTCCTAAACCTAACCCTAACCCTAACCCTAACCCTAACCCTAACCCTAACCCTAACCCTAACCCTAACCCTAACCCAAAAGCTAACCCTTACCCAAACACTAAACCTAAACCTAACCCTAACCCTAACCCTAACCCTAACCCTAACCCTAACCCTAACCCTAACCCTAATCAAAACCCTAACCCTAACCCTAACCCTAACCCTAACCCTAACCCTAACCCTAACCCTAACCCTAAACCTAAACCTAACCCTAAACCTAACCCTAACCAAAACCCTAACCCTAACACTAACCTAACCCTAACTCAAACCCTAACCATAACCCTAACCCTAACCCTAACCCAAACCCTAACCCTAAAACTAACCCTAACCCTAACACTAACCCAAATCCTAACCCTAAACCTAACCCAAACCAAAACCCTAACCCTAACTCTAACTCTAATCCTAAACCTAACCCTAATCCTAACCCTAACCCTAACCCTAATCCTAACCCTAACCCTAACCCTAACCCTAACCCAACCTCTAACACTAACCCTAACCCTAACCCAAACCCTATCACTAAACCTAAACCTAACCCTAACCCTAACTCAAACCCTAACCCTAACCCTTACCCTAACTCAAACCCTAACCCTAACCCTAAACCTAACCGTAACCCAAACCCTAACCCAAATCCTAACCCTAACCCTAACCCTAACCATAACCCTAACCCTAACCCTAACTCAAACACTAACCCTAACCCTAACAAAAACCCTAACCCTAAACCTAACCCTAACCCTTATCCTAACCCTAAACCTAACCCAAAAAATAACACTAACCCTAAACCAAACCCTAACCCTAACCCTAACCCTAACCCTAACCCAAACCCTAACCCTTACCCAAACCGTAACCCAACCCCTAACCCTAACGCTATTCCTAACCCTAACCCTAAAACTAACCTTAACTCAAACCCTAACCCAAACCCTAACCATAAACTTAACCATAACTCAAACTCTAACCCTAATTCGAACCCTAACCCTAACCCAAACCCTAACCCTAACCATAAACCTAACCAAAAACCTAAACCTAACCCTAACCCTAACCCTAACACTAACCCTAACCCAAATCCTAACCCTAACATTAACCCAAACCAAAACCCTAAACTTAACTCTAATCCTAACCCTAACCCTAATCAAAACCCTAAAATTAAATCTAACCCTAACCCTAACCCAAAACCTAAACCTAACCCTAATCCTAACCGTAACCCTAACCCTAATCCTAACCCTAACCCTAACCCTAACACAAACCCAACCCCTATACCTAACCCTAACCCTAACCCAAAACCTAACCCTAAACCTAACCCTAAACCTAACCCTAACCCTAACTCTAACCCTAACCCTAACCCTAAACCTAACCCTAACCCTAAACCTAACACTAACCCTAACCCTAACACTAACCCAAATCCTAACCCTAACATTAACCCAAACCAAAACCCTAAACTTAACTCTAATCCTAACCCTAACCCTAATCAAAACCCTAAAATTAAACCTAACCCTAACCCTAACCCAAAACCTAAACCTAACCCTAATCCTAACCCTAACCCTAACCCTAATCCTAACCCTAACCCTAACCCTAACACAAACCCAACCCCTAAACCTATCCCAAACCCTAACCCAAACCCTATACCTAAACCTAACCGTAACTCAAACCCTAACCCTAACCCTAACCCTAACCCAAACCCTAACCCTAAATCTAACCCTAACCCTAACCCTAACCCTAACCCTAACCCAAAACCCTAACCCTAACTCTAATCCTAACCCTAACCCTAACCCTAACCCTAACCCTAACCCTAACCCTAACCTTAACTCAAACCGTAAGCCTAACCCTAACCCAAACGCTAAACCTAAACCTAACCCTAACCCTAAACCTAGCCCTAACACTAACCCAAACACTAACCCTAACCCTAACCCTAACCCTAACCGAAACCCTAACTCAAAACCTAACCCTAACCCTAACCCAAACCCTAACCCTAAAGCTACCCCTAACCCTTTTCCTAACCCTCAGACAAACCCTAACAATAATCCTAACCCTAACCCTAACCCCAAAACTAACCCTAACCTTAACCCTAACCCTAACCCTAACACTAATCCTAATCCTAACCCTAACGCTAACCCTAACTCAAACCCTAACCCTAACCCAAACCCTAACCCTTACCCAAACCCTAACCCTTAACCTATCCCTTACCCTTTTCCTAACCCTAACCCTAACTCAAAAACTAACCCTAACTCGAACCCTAACCCAAACCCTAATCCTCACCCTAACGTTAACTCAAACCCTAAACCTAACCCTATTCCTAACCCTAACCCTAAACCTAACCTTAACCCAAACCCTAACCCAAAACCTAACCCTAACCCTAACTCAAACTCTAACCCTAACTCGAAACCTAACCCTAACCCAAACACTAACCCAAACCCTAACAATAACCCTAACCCTATTCCTAACCCTAACCCCAACCCTAACCCTAACCCTAACCCTAACCCTTTCCCTATTCCTAACCCTAACCCTAAACCCTAAGCCTAACCAATACCCTAAACATAACCTTCACGCTAACCCTAACCCTAACCTAAACCTAACCAAAAACCTAAACCTAACCCTAAACCAAACCCTAACCCTAACCCTACTCCTAACATTAACCCTAAACATAAACTTAACCCAAACCCTAACCCAAACCCTAACCCTATCCCTAACCCTAACCACAACCCTAACCCAAACCCTAACCCAAATCCTAACCCTAACCCTAACCCTAACCCTAACCCTAACCCTAACCCTAACTCTAACACTAATCCTAACCCTAATCCAAAACCTAAACCTAAACCTAACCCTAACCCTTATACTAACCCTAAACCTAACCCAAAAAATAACACTAACCCTAAACCAAACCCTAACCCTAACCCTACCCTAATCCTAACCCTAACCCTAACCCTAACACAAACCCAACCCCTAACCCTAACCCTAAACCTAATCCCAATTCTAACCCGAACCCAAACATTAACCCTAACCCTAACCCTAACCCTAAACCTAACCCTAAACCAAACCCTAACTCTAACCCTAAACCTAACCCTAACCCTAATCCTAACCCTATCCCTAACCCTAACACTAACCCTAACCCAAAACCACACCATAACCACAAACCTAACTCAAAACCTAACCTTAAACCTAACCCAAACCCAAACCCTAACCCTAACCTTAACACTAAACCAAACCCTAAACCTAACCCTAAACCAAACCCTAACACTAACACTAACCTAACCCTAACTCAAACCCTAACCATAACCCTAACCCTAACCCTAACCCAAACCCTAACCCTAACACTAACCCTAACCCTAACACTAACCCAAATCCTAACCCTAACCCTAACCCAAACCAAAACCCTAACCCTAACTCTAACTCTAATCCTAAACCTAACCCTAATCCTAACCCTAACCCTAACCCTAATCCTAACCCTAACCCTAACCCTAACACAAACCCAACCTCTAACACTAACACAAACCCTAACCCAAAACCTAACCCTAAAACTAAACCTAACCCTAACCCTAACTCAAACCCTAACCCTAACCCTTACCCTACCTCAAACGCTGACCCTAACCCTAACCCTAACCCTAACCCAAACCCTAACCCAAATTCTAACCCTAACCCTAACCCTACCCATAACCCTTACCCTAAACCTAACTCAAACACTAACCCTAACCCTAACAAAAAACCTAACCCTAAACCTAACCCTAACACTTATCCTAACCCTAAACGTAACCCAAAAAATAACACTAACCCTAAACCAAACCCTAACCCTAACCCTAACCCTAACCATAACCCAAACCCTAACCCTTACCCAAACCCTAAACCTAAACCTAACCCTAACCCGAATCCTAACCCTAACCCTAACCCAAAAACTAACCCTAACTCGAACCCTAAGCCAAACCCTAATCCTAACCCTAACGCTAACCCAAACCTTAAACCTAAGCCTATTCCTATCCCTAACCCTAAACCTAACCTTATCCCAAACCCTAACACAATCCCTAACCCTAACCCTAACCCTAAATCAAACTCTAACCCTAACTCGAACTCTAACCCTAACCCAAACACTAACCCAAACCCTAATATTAACCCTAACCCTATTCCTATCAGTAACCCTAAACCTAAACTTAACCCTATTCCTAACCCTAACCCTAAACCCTAAACCTAACCAATACCCTAAACATAACCTTCACGATAACCCTAACCCTAACCCAAACCCTAACCCTAACCATAAACCTAACCAAAAACCTAGACCTAATCGTAACCCTAACCCAAACCCAAACCCAAACCGTAACACTAACCCTAACCCTAACACTAACCCAAATCCTATCCCTAACATTAACCCAAACCAAAACCCTAAACCTAACTCTAATCCTAACCCTAACCCTAATCAAAACTCTATCATTAAACCTAACCCTAAACCTAACCCAAAACCTAAACCTAACCCTAATCCTAACCCTAACCCAAACCCTGATCCTAACCCTAACCCTAACCCAAACCCTGACCCTAACCCTATTCGTAACCATAACCCTAAACCTAACCTTAACCGAAACACTAACCCAAACCCTAACCCAAACCCTATCCCTAACCCTAACCCTAATCCTAACCCTAACTCAAACCCTAACCCTAACCCTAACACTAACACTAACCCTAACCCTAACCCTAATCCTAACCCAAACCCTAACCCTAACCCTAACCCTCACCCTAACCCAAACCATAACACTAACCCTAACCTTAACCCTAATGCTAAGCCTAAACCTAACTCAACTCAAACCTAAACCTAAACCTAACCCTAACCAGAACCCTAACCCTAACACTAACCTAACCCTAACTCAAACCCTAACCATAACCCTAACCCTAACCCTAACCCAAACCCTAACCCTAACACTAACCCTAACCCTAACACTAACCCAAATCCTAACCCTAACCCTAACCCAAACCAAAACCCTAACCCTAACTCTAACTCTAATCCTAAACCTAACCCTAATCCTAACCCTAACCCTAACCCTAATCCTAACCCTAACCCTAACCGAACCTCTCACACTAACCCTCCCCCTAACCCAAACCCTAACCCTAAACCTAAACCTAACCCAACCCCTAACCCAAACCCTAACCCTAACCCTTACCCTAACTCAAACCCTAACCCTAACACTAAAACTAACCCTAACCCAAACCCTAACCCAAATCCTAACCCTAACCCTAACCATAACCATAACCATAACCCTAACCCTAACCCTAACTCAAACACTAACCCTAACCCTAACAAAAACCCTAACCCTAAACCTAAAACTAACCCTTATCCTAACCCTAAACCTAACCCAAAAAATAACACTAACCCTAAACCAAAACCTAACCCTAACCCTAACCCTAACCCTAACCCTAGCCCTAACCCTATTCCTAACCCTAACCCTAAACCTAACCTTAACCCATGCCCTAACCCGAACCCTAACCAGAAACTTAACCCTAACTCAAACTCTAACCCTAATTCGAACCATAACCCTAACCCAAACCCTAACCCTAACCACAAACCTAACCAAAAACCTAAACCTAACCCTAACCCTACCCCTAACACTAACCCTAACCCTAACACTAACCCAAATCCTAACCCTAACATTAACCCAAACAAAAACCCTAAACTTAACTCTAATCCTAACCCAACTCTAATCAAAACCCTAAAATTAATCCTAACCCTAACCCTAACCCTAATCCTAACCCTAACCCTAACCCTAACACAAACCCAACCCCTAAACCTAACCCTAAACCTAACCCAAACCCTAACCCTAAACGTAACCCTAACCCTAACCCTAACCCTAACCCTAACCCTAACCCTAAACCTAACCCTAACCCTAACCCTAACACTAACCCAAATCCTAACCCTAACATTAACCCAAACCAAAACCCTAAACTTAACTCTAATCCTAACCCTAACCCTAATCAAAACCCTAAAATTAAACCTAACCCTAACCCTAACCCAAAACCTAAACCCAACCCTAATCCTAACCCTAACCCTAACCCTAATCCTAACCCTAACCCTAACCCTAACACAAACCCAACCCCTAAACCTAACCCTAACCCTAACCCAAACCCTAACCCTAAACCTAAACCTACCTCAAACCCTACCCCTAACCCTAAACCTAACCCAAACCCTAACCCTAAATCTAACCCTAAACCTAATCCTAACCCTAACCCTAACCCAAAAACTAACCCTAACAATAACCCAAACCCTAACCCTAACCCTAACCCTAACCCTAACCCAAACCCTAACACTAACCTAAACACTAAACCTAACCCTAAATCAAACGAAAACCCTAACCCTAACTCTAATCCTAACCCTAACCCTAAACCTAACCCTAACCCTAACCCTAACCCTAACTCAAACCCTAACCCTAACCCTAACCCAAACCCTAAACCTAAACCTAACCCTAACCCTAACCCTAGCCCTAACCCTAACCCAAACACTAACACTAACCCAAACCCTAACGCTAACCCTAAACC
The DNA here is from genome assembly GCA_035773235.1 of Eospalax fontanierii. Taxonomy (NCBI): domain Eukaryota; kingdom Metazoa; phylum Chordata; class Mammalia; order Rodentia; family Spalacidae; genus Eospalax; species Eospalax fontanierii. The sequence continues at coordinate 9,161,784 of JAJHUQ010000035.1, read as the reverse complement.
AAAACAAAACCCTAACCCTAACTCCAATCCTAACCCTAACCCTAACCCTAACCCTAACCTTAACCCAAACACTAACCCATACCCAAACCCAAAACCTATCACTAACCCTAACCCTAACCCTAACTCAAACTCTAACCCTAACTCTAACCCTAGCTCAAAACCTAAACCAAACCCTAATCCAAACCCTAACCCAAACCAAAACAATAACCCTAACCCTAACCCTATTCCTAACACTAACCCGAAACCTAACCCTAACCCTAACCCTAACCCTATTCCTAACCCTAACCCTAAACCCTTACCCTAACCAATACCCTAAACATAACTCTCACGCTAACCCTAAACCTAACATAAACCCTAACACTAACCCTAGCCCTAACCAAAACCCTAACCCTAACCCTAACCTTAACCCAAACCAAAACCCTAACCCTAACTCTAATCCTAACTCTAACCCTAATCAAAACCCTAACATTAACCCTAACCCTAACCCTAACCCTATTCCTAACCTTAACCCTAAACCTAACCTTAACCCAAAAACTAACCGTAAATCTAACCCAAACTCTAACCCTAACTCAAACCCTAACCCTAAGACAAAACCTAACCCTAAAACTAACCCTAACCCAAATCCTAAACCTAACAATAACCCTAACCCAAACCCTAACCCTAACACTAACACTTACCCTAAGGCTCACCCAAAACCTAACCCTAAACCTAACCGAAACCAAAAGCCTAACCCTAACTCTAATCCTAACCCTAAACCTAATCCTAACCCTAACCCTAACACTAACCAAACCCTAAACCTAACCCTAATTCTAATTCTAACCCTAACCGTAATCGTAACCCTAAACCTAACCCTAACCCACACCCAACCCCTAACTCTAACCCTAACCCTAACCGAAACCATAACTCAAAACCTAACCCTAACCCTAACCCAAACCCTAACCCTAACCCTAACCCTAACCCTTTTCCTAACCCTAACACAAACCCTAACAATAATCCTAACCCTAACCCTAACCCCAAAACTAACCTTAACCCTAACCCAAACCCTAACCCTAACTCTAATCCTAGTCCTAACCCTAACGCTAACCCTAACTCAAACCCTAACCCCAACCCAAACCCCAAACCTAACCCTAACCCTAACCCTAACCCCATCCCCTACCCTAACCCTACCCCAGACCCTAACCCTCCCCCAAACCCTACACCTAACCCTAACCCTAACCCTACCCCTACCCCTCACCCTAAACCTAACCGAAACCAAAAGCCTAACACTAACTCTAATCCTAACCCTAACCCTAATCCTAACCCTAACCCTAACACTAACCCAAACCCTAAACCTAACCCTAATCCTAATTCTTACCCTAACCCTAATCGTAACCCTAAACCTAACACTAACCCACACCCAACACCTAAATCTAACCCTAACCCTAACCGAAACCCTAACTCAAAACCTAACCCTAACCCTAATACAAACCCTAACCCAAAACCTAACCCTAACCCTTTTCCTAACCCTAACACAAACCCTAAAAATAATCCTAACCCTAACCCTATTCCTAAACCTAACCCTAACCCAAACCCTAACCCTAAACCTAACCCTAACCCTTTTCCTAACCCTAACACAAACCCTAACAATAATCCTAACCCTAACCCTATTCCTAAACCTAACCCTAACCCTAACCCTAACCCTAATCCTAACCCTAACCCTAACCCCAAAACTAACCCTAACCCTAACCCAAACCCTAACCCTAACACTAAACCTAATCCTAACCCTAACGCTAACCCTAACTCAAACCCTAACCCTAACCCAAACCCTAACCCTAACACTAACCATAACCCTAATCCTAAACCTAACACTAACCCTAACCCTAACCCTAACCCTAACCCTAACCCTAACCCTAACCCAAACCCTAACCCTTACCCAAACCCTAAACCTAAACCTAACCCTAACCCTAATCCTAACACTAACCCTAACCCAAAAACTAACCCTAACTCGAACCCTAACCCAAACCCTAATCCTCACCCTAACACTAACCCAAACCCTAAACCTAACCCTATTCCTAACCATAACCCTAAACCTATCCTTAACCCAAACCCTAACACAAAACCTAACCCTAACCCTAACTCAAACTCTAACCCTAACTCGAACCCTAACCCTAAGCCAAACACTAACCCAAACCCTAACAATAACCCTAACCCTATTCCTAACCCTAACCCTAACCCAAACCCTAACTCAAACTCTAACCCTAACTCGAACCCTAACCCTAAGCCAAACACTAACCCAAACCCTAACCCAAAACCTAACACTAAACCTAACCTTAACCCTTATCCTAACCCTAAACCTAATCCAAATAATAACACTAACCCTAAACCAAACCCTAACCCTAACCCTACCCTAATCCTAACCCTAACCCTAACCCTAACACAAACCCAACCCCTAAACCTAACCCTAACCCTAATCCTAATTCTAACCCGAACCCAAACCATAACCCTAACCCTAACCCTAAACCTAACATTAAACCTAACCCTAAACCAAACCCAAATTCTAACCAAAACACTAACCCTAACCGTAATCCTAAACCTAACCCTAACCTTAACCCAATAAGTAAACCTAAACCAAAACCTAACCCTAACCCTAAATCAAACACTAACCCTAACCCTAACCCAAAACCTAACCCTAACCCTAACCCTAACCCTAACCCTAACCCTAACCCTAACCCTAAACCTAACCGAAACCAAAAGCCTAACACTAACTCGAATCCTAACCCTAACCCTAATCCTAACCCTAACCCTAACACTAACCCAAACCCTAAACCTAACCCTAATCCTAATTCTAACCCTAACCCTAATCGTAACCCTAAACCTAACCCTAACCCACACCCAACACCTAAATCTAACCCTAACCCTAACCGAAACCCTAACTCAAAACCTAACCCTAACCCTAACCGAATCCCTAACCCTAAACCTAACCCTAACCCTTTTCCTAACCCTAACACAAACCCTAACAATAATCCTAACCCTACCCTATTCCTAAACCTAACCCTAACCCAAACCCTAACCCTAAACCTAACCCTAACCCTTTTCCTAACCCTAACACAAACCCTAACAATAATCCTAACCCTAACCCTATTCCTAAACCTAACCCTAACCCTAACCCTAACCCTAATCCTAACCCTAACCCTAACCCCAAACCTAACCCTAACCCTAACCCAAACCCTAACCCTAACACTAAACCTAATCCTAACCCTAACGCTAACCCTAACTCAAACCCTAACCCTAACCCAAACCCTAACTCTAACACTAACCATAACCCTAATCCTAAACCTAACACTAACCCTAACCCTAACCCTAACCCTAACCCTAACCCTAACCCAAACCCTAACCCTTACCCAAACCCTAAACCTAAACCTAACCCTAACCCTAATCCTAACACTAACCCTAACCCAAAAACTAACCCTAACTCGAACCCTAACCCAAACCCTAATCCTCACCCTAACACTAACCCAAACCCTAAACCTAACCCTATTCCTAACCCTAACCCTAAACCTAACCTTAACCCAAACCCTAACCCAAAACCTAACCCTAACCCTAACTCAAACTCTAACCCTAACTCGAAACCTAACCCTAAGCCAAACACTAACCCAAACCCTAACAATAACCCTAACCCTATTCCTAACCCTAACCCTAACCCAAACCCTAACCCAAATCCTAACCCTAACCCTAACCCTAACCCTAACCCTAACTCAAACACTAACCCTAACCCTAACCCCACACCTAACACTAAACCTAAACTTAACCCTTATCCTCACCCTAAACTAACCCAAAAAATAACACTAACCCTAAACCAAACCCTAACCCTAACCCTACCCTAATCCTAACCCTAACCCTAACCCTAACACAAACACAACCCCTAATCCTAACCCTAACCCTAATCCTAATTCTAACCCGAACCCAAACCATAACCCTAACCCTAACCCTAAACCTAACATTAAACCTAAACCTAAACCAAACCCAAACTCTAACCCTAACACTAACCCTAACCGTAATCCTAAACCTAACCCTAACCTTAACCCAAAAAGTAAACCTAAACCAAAACCTAACCCTAACCCTAAATCAAACACTAACCCTAACCCTAACCCAAAACCTAACCCTAAACCTAACCCTAACCCTTATCCTAACCCTATACCTAACCAAAAAATAACACTAACCCTAAACCAAACCCTAGCCCTTACCCTAACCCTAACCCTAACCCTTACCCAAACCCTAAACCTAAACCTCACCCTAATCTAATCCAAACCCTAACCCAAACCCAAACCCTAACCCTAACCCTATTCCTAACCCTACCCCTAAACCTAACCTTAACCCAAACCCTAACCCACACCCTAACCCTAAACTTAACCCTAACTCAAACTCTAACCCTAACTCGAACCTTAACCCTAACCCAAACACTAACCCAAACCCTAACAATAACCCTAACACTATTCCTAACCCTAACCCTAACCCTAACCCTAACCCTAACCCTATTCCTAACCCTAACCCTAAACCCTAAGCCTAACCAATACCCTAAACATAACCTTCACGCTAACCCTAACCCTAACCCAAACCCTAACCCTAACCCTAAACCTAACGAAAAACCTAAACCTAACCCTAACCCTAATCCTAACCCTAACCCTAACCCTAACCCAAACCCTAACCCTAACACTAACCCTAACCCTAACACTAACCCAAATCCTAACCCTAACATTAACCCAAACCAAAACCCTAAACCTAACTCTAATCCTAACTCTAACCCTAATCAAAATCCTAACATTAAACCTAACCCTAACCCTAACCCAAAACCTAAACCTAACCCTAATCCTAACCCTAACCCTAAACTTAATCCTAACCCTAACGATAACCCTAACACAAACCCAACCCCTAACCCTAACCCTAACCCTAATCCTAATTCTAAACCGAACCCAAACCATAACCCTAACCCTAACCCTAACCCAAAACCTAAACCTAACACTAACCCTAACCCTAAACCAAACCCTAACTCTAACCCTAAACCTAACCCTAACCCTAATCCTAACCCTATCCCTAACCCTAACACTAACCCTAACCCAAAACCACACCGTAACCACAAACCTAACTCATACCCTAAACTTAATCCTAACCCAAATCCAAACCCTTACCTTAACCCTAAACCAAACCCTAAACCTAAACCGTTACCCTTACCCTAACCCTAACCCTATTGCTAACCCTAACCCTAACCCTAACCTTAACCCAAACCCTAACCCTAAACCTAACCCTAACCCAAATCCTAATCAAACCCAAATCCTAACCCAAATCCTAACCCTAACACTAACCCTAACCGTAATCCTAAACCTAACCCTAACCTTAACCCAAAAAGTAAACCTAACCCTAAACCTAACCCTAACCCAAAACCTAACCCTTACCCAAATCCTAATCCTAACCCTAACCCTAATGCTAAGCCTAAACCTAACTCAAACTAAAACCTAACCCTAAACCTAACCCTAACCCAAACCCTAACCCTAACACTAACCTAACCCTAACTCAAACCCTAACCATAACCCTAACCCTAACACTAACCCTAACCCTAACACTAACCCAAATCCTAATCCAAACCCTAACCCAAACCAAAACCCTAACCCTAACTCTAACTCTAATCCTAAACCTAACCCTAATCCTAACCCTAACCCTAACCCTAACAAAAACCCAAACTCTAACACTAACCCTAACCCTAACCCAAACCCTAACCCTAAATCTAAACCTAACACTAACCCTAACTCAAACCCTAACCCTAACCCTTACCCTAACTCAAACCCTAACCCTAACCCTAACCCTAACCCTAACCCAACGCCTAAACCAAATCCTAACCCTAACCCTAACCCTAACCCTAACCCTAACCCTAACCCTAACCCAAACACTAACCAAATCCTAACAATAACCCTAACCCTAACCCTATTCCTAACACTAACCCTAACCCTAACCCTAACCGTAAACCTATTCCTAACCCTAACCCTAAACCCTAACCCTAACCAATACCCTAAACAAAACCTTCACGCTAACCCTAACCCTAACCCAAAACCTAACCCTAACCCTAAACCTAACCAAAAACCTAAACTTATCCCTAACCAAACCCTAACCCAAACCCTAACCCTAACACTACCCCTAACCCTAACACTAACCCAAATCCTAACCCTAACATTAACCCAAACCAAAACCCTAAACTTAACTCTAATCCTAACCCTAACCCTAATCAAAACCCTAACATTTAACCTAAGCCTAACCCTAACCCAAAACCTAAACCTAACCCTAATCCTAACCCTAAATCTAACCCTAATCCTAACCCTAACACTAACCCTAACACAAACCCAACCCCTAACCCTAACCCTAACCCTAACCCAAACCCTAACCATAATCCTAACCCTAACTCAAACCCTAACCCTAACCCTAACCCTACCCCAAACCCTAACCCTAAATCTAACCCTAACCCTAATCCTAACCCTAACCCCAACCCAAAAACTAACCCTAACAATAACCCAAACACTAACCCTAACCCTAACCCTAACCCTAACACTAACCCAAACCCTAACCCTAACCCTAAACCAAACCAAAACATTAACACTAACTCTAATCCTAACCCTAACCCTAACCCTAACCCTAACCCTAACTCAAACCCTAACCCTAACCCTAACCCAAACCCTAAACCTAAACCTAAACCTAATCCTAACCCTAACCCTACCCCTAACCCTAACCCTAAACCAAACCAAATCCCTAACCCTAACTCTAATTCTAACCCTAACCCTAACCCTAACCCTAACCCTAACCTTAACCCAAACACTAACCCAAACCCAAACCCAAAACCTATCCCTAACCCTAACCCTAACCCTAACTCAAACTCTATCCCTAACTCTAACCCTAACTCAAAACCTAAACCAAACCCTAATCCAAACCCTAACCCAAACCCTAACAATAACACTAACCCTAACGCTATTCCTAACACTAACCCTAACCCTAACCCAAACCCTAACCGTATTCTAACCCTAACCCTAAACCATTACCCTAATCAATACCCTAAACATAACCCTCACGCTAAGCCTAACCCTAACCCAAACCCTAACACTAACCTTAACCCTAACCAAAACCCAAACCCTAACCCTAACCTTAACCCAAACCAAAACCCTAACCCTAACTCTAATCCTAACTCTAACCCTAATCAAAACCCTAACATTAACCCTAACCCTAACCCTAACCCTATTCCTAACCTTAACCCTAAACCTAACCTTAACCCAAAACCTAACCGTAAATCTAACCCAAACCCTAAACCTAACTCAAAACCTAACCCTAAGACAAACCCTAACCCTAAAACTAACACTAACACAAATCCTAAACCTAACACTAACCCTAACCCAAACCCTAACCCTAACACTAACACTTACCCTAAGGCTAACCCAAAACCTAACCCTAAACCTAACCGAAACCAAAAGCCTAACCCTAACTCTAATCCTAACCCTAACCCTAATCCTAACCCTAACCCTAACACTAACCCAAACCCTAAACCTAACCCTAATCCTAATTCTAACCCTAACCCTAATTGTAACCCTAAACCTAACCCTAACCCACACCCAACACCTAAATCTAACGCTAACCCTAACCGAAACCCTAACTCAAAACCTAACCCTAACCCTAACCCAAACCCTAACCCTAAACCTAACCCTAACCCTTTTCCTAACCCTAACACAAACCCTAACAATAATCCTAACCCTAACCCTATTCCTAAACCTAACCCTAAACCAAACCCTAACCCTAAACCTAACCCTAATCCTTTTCCTAACCCTAACACAAACCCTAACAATAATCCTAACCCTAACCCTATTCCTAAACCTAACCCTAACCCTAATCCTAACCCTAATCCTAACCCTAACCCTAACCCCAAAACTAACCCTAACCCTAACCCAAACCCTAACCCTAACACTAAACCTAATCATAACCCTAACGCTAACCCTAACTCAAACCCTAACCCTAACCCAAACCCTAATCCTAACACTAACCATAACCCTAATCCTAAACCTAACACTAACCCTAACCCTATCCCTAACCCTAACCCTAACCCTAACCCTAACCCAAACTCTAACCCTTACCCAAACCCTAAACCTAAACCTAACCCTAACCCTAATCCTAACACTAACCCTAACCCAAAAACTAACCCTAACTCGAACCCTAACCCAAACCCTAATCCTCACCCTAACACTAAACCAAACCCTAAACCTAACCCTATTCCTAACCCTAACCCTAAACCTAACCTTAACCCAAACCCTAACCCAAAACCTAACCCTAACCCTAACTCAAACTCTAACCCTAACTCGAACCCTAACCCTAAGCCAAACACTAACCCAAACCCTAAAAATAACCCTAACCCTATTCCTAACCCTAACCCTAACCCAAACCCTAACCCAAATCCTAACCCTAACCCTAACCCTAACCCTAACCCTAACCCAAACCCTAACCCTTACCCAAACCCTAATCCTAAACCTAACCCTAACACTAACCCTAACACAAAAACTAACCCTAACTCGAACCCTAACCCAAACCCTAATCCTCACCCTAACACTAACCCAAACCCTAAACCTAACCCTATTCCTAACCCTAACCCTAAACCTAACCTTAACCCAAACCCTAACCCAAAACCTAACCCTAACCCTAACTCAAACTCTAACCCTAACTCGAACCCTAACCCTAAGAGAAACACTAACCCAAACCCTAAAAATACCCTAACCCTATTCCTAACCCTAACCCTAACCCAAACCCTAACCCAAATCCTAACCCTAACCCTAACCCTAACCCTAACCCTAACCCTAACTCAAACATTAACCCTAACCCTAACCCAAAACCTAACACTAAACCTAACCTTAACCCTTATCCTAACCCTAAACCTAACCCAAAAAATAACACTAACCCTAAACCAAACCCTAACCCTAACCCTACCCTAATCCTAACCCTAACCCTAACGCTAACACAAACCCAAACCCTAAACCTAACCCTAACCCTAATCCTAATTCTAACCCGAACCCAAACCATAACCCTAACCCTAACCCTAAACCTAACATTAAACCTAACCCTAAACCAAACCCTAACTCTAACCATAAACCTAACCCTAACCCTAATCCTAACCCTATCCCTAACCCTAACACTAACCCTAACCCAAAACCGCACCGTAACCACAAACCTAACTCAAAACCTAACCTTAAACCTAACCCAAACCCAAACACTAACCCTAACTTTAACCCTAAACCAAACCCTAAACCTAACCCTAAACCTAACCCTAACCCAAACCCTAACCCTAACACTAACCTAACCCTAACTCAAACCCTAACCATAACCCTAACCCTAACCCTAACCCAAACCCTAACCCTAACCCTAACACTAACCCTAACCCTAACACTACCCCAAATCCTAACCCTAACCCTAACCCAAACCAAAACCCTAACCCTAACTCTAACTCTAATCCTAAACCTAACCCTAATCCTAACTCTAACCCTAACCCTAATCTTAACCCTAACCGTAACCGTAACACAAACCCAACCCCTAACCCTAACCCTAACCCTAATCCTAATTCTAACCCGAACCCAAACCATAACCCTAACTCTAAACTTCACCCAAAACCTAAACCTAACACTAACCCTAACCCTAAATAAACCCTAACTCTAACCCTAAACCTAACCCTAACCCTAATCCTAACCCTATCCATAACCCTAACACTAACCCTAACACAAAACCACACCGTAACCACAAACCTAACTCATACCCTAACCTCAAACCTACCCCAAACCCAAACCCTAACCTTAACCCTAAAACAAATCCTAAAACTAAACCCTAACCCAAACCTAACCCTAACCCTATTCCTAACCCTAACCCTAACCCTAACCTTAACCCAAAACCTAACCCTAAACCTAACCCTAACCCAAACCCTAACCCTAAACCTAACCCAAAAAAAAACACTAACCCTAAACCAAACCCTAACCCTAACCCTACCCTAATCCTAACCCTAAACCTAACCCTAACACAAACCCAACCCCTAAACCTAACCCAAACCCTAATCCTAATTCTAACCCGAACCCAAACCATAACCCTAACCCTAACCCTAAACCTAACATTAAACCTAACCCTAAACCAAACCCTAACTCTAACCCTAAACCTAACCCTAACCCTAATCCTAACCCTATCCCTAACCCTAACCCTAAAACCTAACCCTAACCCTAAATCAAACACTAACCCTAACCCTAACCCAAAACCTAACCCTAAACCTAACCCTAACCCTTATCCTAACCCTAAACCTAACCAAAAAATAACACTAACCCTAAACCAAACCCTAACCCTAACCCTAACCCTAACCCTAACCCTTACCCAAACCCTAACCTAAACCTCACCCTAATCTAATCCTAACCCTAACCCTAACCCAAACCCTAACCCTAACCCTATTCCTAACCCTACCCCTAAACCTAAACTTAACCCAAACCCTAACCCACACCCTAACCCTAAACTTAACCCTAACTCAAACTCTAACCCTAACTCGAACCTTAACCCTAAACCAAACACTAACCCAAACCCTAACAATAACCCTAACACTATTCCTAACCCTAACCCTAACCCTAACCCTAACCCTATTCCTAACCCTAACACTAAACCCTAAGCCTAACCAATACCCTAAACATAACCTTCACGCTAAACCTAACCCTAAACCAAACCCCAACCCTAACCCTAAACCTAACCAAAAACCTAAACCTAACCCTAACCCTAACCCTAACCCAAACCCTAACCCTAACACTAACCCTAACCCTAACACTAACCCAAATCCTAACCCTAACATTAACCCAAACCAAAACCCTAAACCTAACTCTAATCCTAACTCTAACCTTAATCAAAATCCTAACATTAAACCTTACCCTAACCCTAAGCCAATACTTAAAACTATCTCTAATGCTACCCCTAACCCTAATCTTAACCCTTACCCTAACCCTAACCCTAACACAAACCCAACCCCTAACCCTAACCCTAACCCTAATCCTAATTCTAACCCGAACCCAAACCATAACCCTAACCCTAACCCTAACCCTAAACCTAAACCTAACATTAACCCTAACCCTAAACCAAACCCTAACTCTAACCCTAACCTAACCCTAACCCTAATACTAACCCTATCCCTAACCCTAACACTAACCCTAACCCAAAACCACACCGTAACCACAAACCTAACTCAAAACCTAACCTTAAACCTAACCCAAACCCAAACCCTAACCCTAACCTTAACCCTAAACCAAACCCTAAACCTAACCCTAACCCAAACCCTAACCCTAACACTAACATAACCCCAACTCAAATCCTAACCATAACCCTAACCCTAACCCTAACCCAAACCCTAACCCTAACTCTAATCCTAACCCTAACACTAACCCAAATCCTAACCCTAACCCTAACCCAAACCAAAACCCTAACCCTAACTCTAACTCTAATCCTAAACCTAACCCTAATCCTAACTCTAACCCTAACCCTAATCCTAACCCTAACCCTAACCCTAACACAAACCCAACCCCTAACCCTAACCCTAACCCTAATCCTAATTCTAACCCGAACCCAAACCATAACCCTAACCCTAAACTTAACCCAAAACCTAAACCTAACACTAACCCTAACCCTAAACCAAACCCTAAATCTAACCCTAAACCTAACCCTAACCCTAATCCTAACCCTATCCCTAACCCTAACACTAACCCTAACCCTAACCCTAACACTAACCCTAACCCTAACACTAACCCAAATCCTAACCCTTACATTAACCCAAACCAAAACACAAAACCTAACTCTAATCCTAACCCTAACCCTAATCAAAACCCTAACATTAAACCTAACCCTAACCCTAACCCAAAACCTAAACCTAACCCTAATCCTAACCCTAACCCTAACCCTAATCCTAACCCTAACCCTAACCCTAACACAAACCCAACCCCTAACCCTAACCCTAACCCTAATCCTAAATCTAACCAGAACCCAAACCATAACCCTAACCCTAACCCAAACCCTAACCCAAACCCTAACAATAACCCTAACGCTAACCCTATTCCTAACACTAACCCTAACCCTAACCCTAAACCTATTCCTAAACCCTAACCCTAAACCCTAACCCTAACCAATACCCTAAACAAAACCTTCACGCTAACCCTAACCCTAACCGAATTCCTAACCCTAACCCTAAACCCTTACCCTAACCAATACCATAAACATAACCCTCACGCTAACCCTAACCCTAACCCAAACCCTAACCCTAACCCTAACCCTAACCAAAACCCTAACCCTAACCCTAACCTTAACCCAAACCAAAACCCTAACCCTAACTCTAATCCTAACTCTAACCCTAATCAAAACCCTAACATTAACCCTAACCCTAACCCTAACCCTATTCCTAACCTTAAACCTAAACCTAACCTTAACTCAAAACCTAACCGTAAATCTAAACCAATCCCTAACCCTAACTGAAACCTTAACCCTAAGACAAACCCTAACCCTAAAACTAACCCTAACCCAAATTCTAAACCTAACACTAACCCTAACCCAAACCCTAACCCTAACACTAACACTTACCCTAAGGCTAACCCAAAACCTAAACCTAAACCTAACCGAAACCAAAAGCCTAACCCTAACTCTAATCCTAACCCTAACACTAATCCTAACCCTAACCCTAACACTAACCCAAACCCTAAACCTAACCCTAATCCTAATTCTAACCCTAACCCTAATCGTAACCCTAAACCTAACCCTAACCCACACCCAACTCCTAACTCTAAACCTAACCCTATCCGAAACCCTAACTCAAAACCTAACCCTAACCCTAACCCAAACCCTAACCCTAAACCTAACCCTAACCCTTTTCCTAACCCTAACACAAACTCTAACAATAATCCTAACCCTAAAACTATTCCTAAACCTAACCCTAACCCAAAACCTAACCCTAAACCTAACCCTAACCCTTTTCCTAACCCTAACACAAACCCTAACAATAATCCTAACCCTAACCCTATTCCTAAACCTAACCCTAACCCTAACCCTAACCCTAATCCTAACCCTAACCCTAACCCTAATCCTAACCCTAACCCTAACCCCAAAACTAACCCTAACCCTAACCCAAACCCTAACCCTAACACTAAGCCTAATCCTTACCCTAACGCTAACCCTAGCTCATACCCTAGCCCTAACCCAACACCTAACTCTAACACTAACCATAACCCTAATCCTAAACCTAACACTAACGCTAACCCTAAACCTAACCCTAACCCTAACCCTAACCCTAACCCTAATCCTAACCCTTACCCAAACCCTAAACCTAAACCTAACCCTAACCCTAATCCTAACCCTAACCCTAACCCAAAAACTAACCCTAACTCGAACCCTAACCCAAACCCTAATCCTCACCCTAACGCTAACCCAAACCCTAAACCTAACCCTATTCCTAACCCTAACCCTAAACCTAACCTTAACCCAAACCCTAACCCAAAACCTAACCCTAACCCTAACTCAAACTCTAACCCTAACTCGAACCCTAAACCTAACCCGAACGCTAACCCAAACCCTAACAATAACCCTAACCCTATTCGTAACACTAACCCTAACCCTAACCCTAACCCTAACCCTAACCCTAACCCTAACCCTATTCCTAACCCTAACCCTAAACCCTAAGCCTAACCAATACTCTAAACATAACCTTCACACTAAACCTAACCCTAACCCAAACCATAACCATAAACCTAACCAAAAACCTAAACCTAACCCTAAACCAAACCCTAACCCTAACCCTATTCCTAACATTAACCCTAAACCTAAACTTAACCCAAACCCTAACCCAAACCCTAACCCTAACCCTAACCCAAACCCTACCCCTAAACCTAAACTTAACCCAAACCCTAACCCACACCCTAACCCTAAACTTAACCCTAACTCAAACTCTAACCCTAACTCGAACCTTAACCCTAACCCAAACACTAACCCAAACCCTAACAATAACCCTAACACTATTCCTAACCCTAACCCTAACCCTAACCCTAACCCTATTCCTAACCCTAACACTAAACCCTAAGCCTAACCAATACCCTAAACATAACCTTCACGCTAAACCTAACCCTAAACCAAACCCCAACCCTAACCCTAAACCTAACCAAAAACCTAAACCTAACCCTAACCCTAACCCTAACCCAAACCCTAACCCTCACACTAACCCTAACCCTAACACTAACCCAAATCCTAACCCTAACATTAACCCAAACCAAAACCCTAAACCTAACTCTAATCCTAACTCTAACCCTAATCAAAATCCTAACATTAAACCTAACCCTAACCCTAACCCAAAACCTAAACCTATCCCTAATCCTAACCCTAACCCTAAACTTAATCCTAACCCTAACCCTAACCCTAACACAAACCCAACCCCTAACCCTAACCCTAACCCTAATCCTAATTCTAACCCGAACCCAAACCATAACCCTAACCCTAACCCTAACCCTAAACCTAAACCTAACATTAACCCTAACCCTAAACCAAACCCTAACTCTAACCCTAACCTAACCCTAACCCTAATACTAACCCTATCCCTAACCCTAACACTAACCCTAACCCAAAACCACACCGTAACCACAAACCTAACTCAAAACCTAACCTTAAACCTAACCCAAACCCAAACCCTAACCCTAACCTTAACCCTAAACCAAACCCTAAACCTAACCCTAACCCAAACCCTAACCCTAACACTAACATAACCCTAACTCAAATCCTAACCATAACCCCAACCCTAACCCTAACCCAAACCCTACCCCTAACTCTAATCCTACCCCTAACACTAACCCAAATCCTAACCCTAACCCTAACCCAAACCAAAACCCTAACCGTAACTCTAACTCTAATCCTAAACCTTACCCTAATCCTAACTCTAACCCTAACCCTAATCCTAACCCTAACCCTAACCCTAACACAAACCCAACCCCTAACCCTAACCCTAACCCTAATCCTAATTCTAACCCGAACCCAAACCATAACCCTAACCCTAAACTTAACCCAAAACCTAAACCTAACACTAACCCTAACCCTAAACCAAACCCTAAATCTAACCCTAAACCTAACCCTAACCCTAATCCTAACCCTATCCCTAACCCTAACACTAACCCTAACCCTAACCCTAACACTAACCCTAACCCTAACACTAACCCAAATCCTAACCCTTACATTAACCCAAACCAAAACACAAAACCTAACTCTAATCCTAACCCTAACCCTAATCAAAACCCTAACATTAAACCTAACCCTAACCCTAACCCAAAACCTAAACCTAACCCTAATCCTAACCCTAACCCTAACCCTAATCCTAACCCTAACCCTAACCCTAACACAAACCCAACCCCTAACCCTAACCCTAACCCTAATCCTAAATCTAACCAGAACCCAAACCATAACCCTAACCCTAACCCAAACCCTAACCCAAACCCTAACAATAACCCTAACGCTAACCCTATTCCTAACACTAACCCTAACCCTAACCCTAAACCTATTCCTAAACCCTAACCCTAAACCCTAACCCTAACCAATACACTAAACAAAACCTTCAGGCTAACCCTAACCCTAACCGAATTCCTAACCCTAACACTAAACCCTTACCCTACCCAATACCATAAACATAACCCTCACGCTAACCCTAACCCTAACACAAACCCTAACCCTAACCCTAACCCTAACCAAAACCCTAACCCTAACCCTAACCTTAACCCAAACCAAAACCCTAACCCTAACTCTAATCCTAACTCTAACCCTAATCAAAACCCTAACATTAACCCTAACCCTAACCCTAACCCTATTCCTAACCTTAAACCTAAACCTAACCTTAACTCAAAACCTAACCGTAAATCTAAACCAATCCCTAACCCTAACTGAAACCTTAACCCTAAGACAAACCCTAACCCTAAAACTAACCCTAACCCAAATTCTAAACCTAACACTAACCCTAACCCAAACCCTAACCCTAACACTAACACTTACCCTAAGGCTAACTCAAAACCTAAACCTAAACCTAACCGAAACCAAAAGCCTAACCCTAACTCTAATCCTAACCCTAACACTAATCCTAACCCTAACCCTAACACTAACCCAAACCCTAAACCTAACCCTAATCCTAATTCTAACCCTAACCCTAATCGTAACCCTAAACCTAACCCTAACCCACACCCAACTCCTAACTCTAAACCTAACCCTATCCGAAACCCTAACTCAAAACCTAACCCTAACCCTAACCCAAACCCTAACCCTAAACCTAACCCTAACCCTTTTCCTAACCCTAACACAAACTCTAACAATAATCCTAACCCTAAAACTATTCCTAAACCTAACCCTAACCCAAAACCTAACCCTAAACCTAACCCTAACCCTTTTCCTAACCCTAACACAAACCCTAACAATAATCCTAACCCTAACCCTATTCCTAAACCTAACCCTAACCCTAACCGTAACCCTAATCCTAACCCTAACCCTAACCCTAATCCTAACCCTAACCCTAACCCCAAAACTAACCCTAACCCTAACCCAAACCCTAACCCTAACACTAATCCTAATCCTAACCCTAACGCTAACCCTAACTCAAACCCTAACCCTACCCCAAACCCTAACCCTAACCCTAACCATAACCCTAATCCTAAAGCTAACACTACCGCTAACCCTAAGCCTAAGCCTAACCCTAACCCTAACCCAAACCCTAATCCTAACCCTTACCCAAACCCTAAACCTAAACCTAACCCTAACCCTAATCCTAACCCTAACCCTAACCCAAAAACTAACCCTAACTCGAACCCTAACCCAAACCCTAATCCTCACCCTAACGCTAACCCAAACCCTAACCCTCACCCTATTCCTAACCCTAACCCTAAACCTAACCTTAACCCAAACCCTAACCCAAAACCTAACCCTAACCCTAACTCAAACTCTAACCCTAACTCGAACCCTAAACCTAACCCGAACGCTAACCCAAACCCTAACAATAACCCTAACCCTATTCGTAACACTAACCCTAACCCTAACCCTAACCCTAACCCTAACCCTAACCCTAACCCTATTCCTAACCCTAACCCTAAACCCTAAGCCTAACCAATACTCTAAACATAACCTTCACACTAAACCTAACCCTAACCCAAACCATAACCATAAACCTAACCAAAAACCTAAACCTAACCCTAAACCAAACCCTAACCCTAACCCTATTCCTAACATTAACCCTAAACCTAAACTTAACCCAAACCCTAACCCAAACCCTAACCCTAACCCTAACCCAAACCCTAACCCAAATCCTAACCCTAACCCTAACCCTAACCCTAACCCTAACTCAAACACTAACCCTAACCCTAACCCAAAACCTAACCCTAAACCTAACCCTAACCCTTATCCTAACCCTAAACCTAACCCAAAATATAACACTAACCCTAAACCAAACCCTAACCCTAACCCTACCCTAATCCTAACCCTAACCCTAACCCTAACACAAACCCAACCCCTAACCCTAACCCTAACCCTAATCCCAATTCTAACCCGAACCCAAACCATAACCCTAACCCTAACCCTAACCCTAAACCTAACCCTAAACCAAACCCTAACTCTAACCCTAAACCTAACCCTAACCCTAATCCTAACCCTATCCCTTACCCTAACACTTACCCTAACCCAAAACCACAACCTAACCACAAACCTAACTCAAAACCTAACCTTAAACCTAACCCAAACCCAAACCCTAACCCTAACCTTAACCCTAAACCAAACCCTAAACCTAACCCTAACCCAAACCCTAACACTAACACTAACCTAACCCTAACTCAAACCCTAACCATAACCCTAACCCTAACCCTAACCCAAACCCTAACCCTAACACTAACCCTAACCCTAACACTAACCCAAATCCTAACCCTAACCCTAACACAAACCAAAACCCTAACCCTAACTCTAACACTAATCCTAAACCTAACCCTAATCCTAACCCTAACCCTAACCCTAATCCTAACCCTAACCCTAACCATAACACAAACCCAACCTCTAACACTAACACAAACCCTAACCCTAACCCTAACCCTAATCCTAAACCTAACCCTAACCCTAACCCTAACCCTAACCCTAACCCTTACCCTACCTCAAACGCTGACCCTAACCCTAACCCTAACCCTAACCCAAACCCTAACCCAAATTCTAACCCTAACCCTAACCCTACCCATAACCCTAACCCTAACTCAAACACTAACCCTAACCCTAACAAAAACCCTAACCCTAAACCTAACCCTAACCCTTATCCTAACCCTAAACCTAACCTAAAAAATAACACTAACCCTAAACCAAACCCTAACCCTAACCCTAACCCTAACCATAACCCAAACCCTAACCCTTACCGAAACCCTAAACCTAAACCTAACCCTAACCCGAATCCTAACCCTAACCCTAACCCAAAAACTAACCCTAACTCGAACCCTAAGCCAAACCCTAATCCTAACCCTAACGCTATCCCAAACCCTAAACCTAAGCCTATTCCTAACCCTAACCCTAAACCTAACCTTATCCCAAACCCTAACACAATCCCTAACCCTAACCCTAACACCAAATCAAACTCTAACCCTAACTCGAACTCTAACCCTAACCCAAACACTAACCCAAACACTAATATTAACCCTAACCCTATTCCTAACACTAACCCTAAACCTAAACCTAACCCTATTCCTAACCCTAACACTAAACCCTAACCCTAACCAATACCCTAAACATAACCTTCACGATAACCCTAACCCTAACCCAAACCCTAACCCTAACCATAAACCTAACCAAAAACCTAAACCTAATCGTAACCCTAACCCTAAACCAAACCCAAACCGTAACACTAACCCTAACCCTAACACTAACCCAAATCCTATCCCTAACATTAACCCAAACCAAAACCCTAAACCTAACTCAAAACCTAACCCTAAGACAAACCCTAACCCTAAAACTAACACTAACACAAATCCTAAACCTAACACTAACCCTAACCCAAACCCTAACCCTAACACTAACACTTACCCTAAGGCTAACCCAAAACCTAACCCTAAACCTAACCGAAACCAAAAGCCTAACCCTAACTCTAATCCTAACCCTAACCCTAATCCTAACCCTAACCCTAACACTAACCCAAACCCTAAACCTAACCCTAATCCTAATTCTAACCGTAACCCTAATTGTAACCCTAAACCTAACCCTAACCCACACCCAACACCTAAAACTAACCCTAACCCTAACCGAAACCCTAACTCAAAACCTAACCCTAACCCTAACCCAAACCCTAACCCTAAACCTAACCCTAACCCTTTTCCTAACCCTAACACAAACCCTAACAATAATCCTAACCCTAACCCTATTCCTAAACCTAACCCTAAACCAAAGCCTAACCCTAAACCTAACCCTAATCCTTTTCCTAACCCTAACACAAACCCTAACAATAATCCTAACCCTAACCCTATTCCTAAACCTAACCCTAACCCTAATCCTAACCCTAACCCTAACCCTAACCCTAACCCCAAAACTAACCCTAACCCTAACCCAAACCCTAACCCTACCCCTAAACCTAGTCATAACCCTCACCCTACCCCTCACTCAAACCCTAACCCTACCCCAAACCCTAATCCTACCACTAACCATAACCCTAATCCTAAACCTAACACTAACCCTAACCCTAACCCTAACCCTAACCCTAACCCTAACCCTAACCCAAACCCTAACCCTTACCCAAACCCTAAACCTAAACCTAACCCTAACCCTAATCCTAACACTAACCCTAACCCAAAAACTAACCCTAACTCGAACCCTAACCCAAACCCTAATCCTCACCCTAACACTAAACCAAACCCTAAACCTAACCCTATTCCTAACCCTAACCCTAAACCTAACCTTAACCCAAACCCTAACCCAAAACCTAACCCTAACCCTAACTCAAACTCTAACCCTATCTCGAACCCTAACCCTAAGCCAAACACTAACCCAAACCCTAAAAATAACCCTACCCCTATTCCTAACCCTACCCCTAACCCAAACCCTAACCCACATCCTACCCCTAACCCTAACCCTAACCCTAACCCTAACCCAAACCCTAACCCTTACCCAAACCCTAATCCTAAACCTAACCCTAACACTAACCCTAACACAAAAACTAACCCTAACTCGAACCCTAACCCAAACCCTAATCCTCACCCTAACACTAACCCAAACCCTAAACCTAACCCTATTCCTAACCCTAACCCTAAACCTAACCTTACCCCAAACCCTAACCCAAAACCTAACCCTAACCCTAACTCAAACTCTAACCCTAACTCGAACCCTAACCCTAAGCCAAACACTAACCCAAACCCTAAAAATACCCTAACCCTATTCCTAACCCTAACCCTAACCCAAACCCTAACCCAAATCCTAACCCTAACCCTCACCCTAGCCTTAACCCTAACCCTAACTCAAATATTAACCCTAACCCTAACCCAAAACCTAACACTAAACCTAACCTTAACCCTTATCCTAACCCTAAACCTAACCCAAAAAATAACACTAACCCTAAACCAAACCCTAACCCTAACCCTACCCTAATCCTAACCCTAACCCTAGCGCTAACACAAACCCAAACCCTAAACCTAACCCTAACCCTAATCCTAATTCTAACCCGAACCCAAACCATAACCCTAACCCTAACCCTAAACCTAACATTAAACCTAACCCTAAACCAAACCCTAACTCTAACCATAAACCTAACCCTAACCCTAATCCTAACCCTATCCCTAACCCTAACACTAACCCTAACCCAAAACCGCACCGTAACCACAAACCTAACTCAAAACCTAACCTTAAACCTAACCCAAACCCAAACACTAACCCTAACTTTAACCCTAAACCAAACCCTAAACCTAACCCTAAACCTAACCCTAACCCAAACCCTAACCCTAACACTAACCTAACCCTAACTCAAACCCTAACCATAACCCTAACCCTAACCCTAACCCAAACCCTAACCCTAACCCTAACACTAACCCTAACCCTAACACTAACCCAAATCCTAACCCTAACCCTTACCCAAACCAAAACCCTAACCCTCACTCTAACTCTAATCCTAAACCTAACCCTAATCCTAACTCTAACCCTAACCCTAATCTTAACCCTAACCGTAACCGTAACACAAACCCAACCCCTAACCCTAACCCTAACCCTAATCCTAATTCTAACCCGAACCCAAACCATAACCCTAACTCTAAACTTCACCCAAAACCTAAACCTAACACTAACCCTAACCCTAAATAAACCCTAACTCTAACCCTAAACCTAACCCTAACCCTAATCCTAACCCTATCCATAACCCTAACACTAACCCTAACACAAAACCACACCGTAACCACAAACCTAACTCATACCCTAACCTTAAACCTAACCCAAACCCAAACCCTAACCTTAACCCTAAAACAAATCCTAAAACTAAACCCTAACCCAAACCTAACCCTAACCCTATTCCTAACCCTAACCCTAACCCTAACCTTAACCCAAAACCTAACCCTAAACCTAACCCTAACCCAAACCCTAACCCTAAACCTAACCCAAAAAAAAACACTAACCCTAAACCAAACCCTAACCCTAACCCTACCCTAATCCTAACCCTAAACCTAACCCTAACACAAACCCAACCCCTAAACCTAAGCCAAACCCTAATCCTAATTCTAACCCGAACCCAAACCATAACCCTAACCCTAACCCTAAACCTAACATTAAACCTAACCCTAAACCAAACCCTAACTCTAACCCTAAACCTAACCCTAACCCTAATCCTAACCCTATCCCTAACCCTAACCCTAAAACCTAACCCTAACCCTAAATCAAACACTAACCCTAACCCTAACCCAAAACCTAACCCTAAACCTAACCCTAACCCTTATCCTAACCCTAAACCTAACCAAAAAATAACACTAACCCTAAACCAAACCCTAACCCTAACCCTAACCCTAACCCTAACCCTTACCCAAACCCTAACCTAAACCTCACCCTAATCTAATCCTAACCCTAACCCTAACCCAAACCCTAACCCTAACCCTATTCCTAACCCTACCCCTAAACCTAAACTTAACCCAAACCCTAACCCACACCCTAACCCTAAACTTAACCCTAACTCAAACTCTAACCCTAACTCGAACCTTAACCCTAACCCAAACACTAACCCAAACCCTAACAATAACCCTAACACTATTCCTAACCCTAACCCTAACACTAACCCTAACCCTATTCCTAACCCTAACACTAAACCCTAAGCCTAACCAATACCCTAAACATAACCTTCACGCTAAACCTAACCCTAAACCAAACCCCAACCCTAACGCTAAACCTAACCAAAAACCTAAACCTAACCCTAACCCTAACCCTAACCCTAACCCTAACCCTAACACTAACACTAACCCTAACACTAACCCAAATCCTAACCCTAACATTAACCCAAACCAAAACCCTAAACCTAACTCTAATCCTAACTCTAACCCTAATCAAAATACTAACATTAATTCTAACCCTAACCCTAACCCCAAACCTAAACCTATCTCTAATCCTTACCCTACCCCTAAACTTTTGCCTTACCCTAACCCTTACCCTAACACAAACCCAACCCCTAACCCTAACCCTAACCCTAATCCTAATTCTAACCCGAACCCAAACCATAACCCTAACCCTAACCCTAACCCTAAACCTAAACCTAACATTACCCCTAACCCTAAACCAAACCCTAACTCTAACCCTAACCTAACCCTAACCCTAATACTAACCCTATCCCTAACCCTAACACTAACCCTAACCCAAAACCACACCGTAACCACAAACCTAACTCAAAACCTAACCTTAAACCTAACCCAAACCCAAACCCTAACCCTAACCTTAACCCTAAACCAAACCCTAAACCTAACCCTAACCCAAACCCTAACCCTAACACTAACATAACCCTAACTCAAATCCTAACCATAACCCTAACCCTAACCCTAACCCAAACCCTAACCCTAACTCTAATCCTAACCCTAACACTAACCCAAATCCTAACCCTAACCCTAACCCAAACCAAAACCCTAACCCTAACTCTAACTCTAATCCTAAACCTAACCCTAATCCTAACTCTAACCCTAACCCTAAGCCTAACCCTAACCCTAACCCTAACACAAACCCAACCCCTAACCCTAACCCTAACCCTAATCCTAATTCTAACCCGAACCCAAACCATAACCCTAACCCTAAACTTAACCCAAAACCTAAACCTAACACTAACCCTAACCCTAAACCAAACCCTAAATCTAACCCTAAACCTAACCCTAACCCTAATCCTAACCCTATCCCTAACCCTAACACTAACCCTAACCCTAACCCTAACACTAACCCTAACCCTAACACTAACCCAAATCCTAACCCTTACATTAACCCAAACCAAAACACAAAACCTAACTCTAATCCTAACCCTAACCCTAATCAAAACCCTAACATTAAACCTAACCCTAACCCTAACCCAAAACCTAAACCTAACCCTAATCCTAACCCTAACCCTAACCCTAATCCTAACCCTAACCCTAACCCTAACACAAACCCAACCCCCAACCCTAACCCTAACCCTAATCCTAAATCTAACCAGAACCCAAACCATAACCCTAACCCTAACCCAAACCCTAACCCAAACCCTAACAATAACCCTAACGCTAACCCTATTCCTAACACTAACCCTAACCCTAACCCTAAACCTATTCCTAAACCCTAACCCTAAACCCTAACCCTAACCAATACCCTAAACAAAACCTTCACGCTAACCCTAACCCTAACCGAATTCCTAACCCTAACCCTAAACCCTTACCCTAACCAATACCATAAACATAACCCTCACGCTAACCCTAACCCTAACCCAAACCCTAACCCTAACCCTAACCCTAACCAAAACCCTAACCCTAACCCTAACCTTAACCCAAACCAAAACCCTAACCCTAACTCTAATCCTAACTCTAACCCTAATCAAAACCCTAACATTAACCCTAACCCTAACCCTAACCCTATTCCTAACCTTAAACCTAAACCTAACCTTAACTCAAAACCTAACCGTAAATCTAAACCAATCCCTAACCCTAACTGAAACCTTAACCCTAAGACAAACCCTAACCCTAAAACTAACCCTAACCCAAATTCTAAACCTAACACTAACCCTAACCCAAACCCTAACCCTAACACTAACACTTACCCTAAGGCTAACCCAAAACCTAAACCTAAACCTAACCGAAACCAAAAGCCTAACCCTAACTCTAATCCTAACCCTAACACTAATCCTAACCCTAACCCTAACACTAACCCAAACCCTAAACCTAACCCTAATCCTAATTCTAACCCTAACCCTAATCGTAACCCTAAACCTAACCCTAACCCACACCCAACTCCTAACTCTAAACCTAACCCTATCCGAAACCCTAACTCAAAACCTAACCCTAACCCTAACCCAAACCCTAACCCTAAACCTAACCCTAACCCTTTTCCTAACCCTAACACAAACTCTAACAATAATCCTAACCCTAAAACTATTCCTAAACCTAACCCTAACCCAAAACCTAACCCTAAACCTAACCCTAACCCTTTTCCTAACCCTAACACAAACCCTAACAATAATCCTAACCCTAACCCTATTCCTAAACCTAACCCTAACCCTAACCCTAACCCTAATCCTAACCCTAACCCTAACCCTAATCCTAACCCTAACCCTAACCCCAAAACTAACCCTAACCCTAACCCAAACCCTAACCCTAACACTAATCCTAATCCTAACCCTAACGCTAACCCTAACTCAAACCCTAACCCTAACCCAAACCCTAACCCTAACACTAACCATAACCCTAATCCTAAACCTAACACTAACGCTAACCCTAAACCTAACCCTAACCCTAACCCTAACCCTAACCCTAATCCTAACCCTTACCCAAACCCTAAACCTAAACCTAACCCTAACCCTAATCCTAACCCTAACCCTAACCCAAAAACTAACCCTAACTCGAACCCTAACCCAAACCCTAATCCTCACCCTAACGCTAACCCAAACCCTAAACCTAACCCTATTCCTAACCCTAACCCTAAACCTAACCTTAACCCAAACCCTAACCCAAAACCTAACCCTAACCCTAACTCAAACTCTAACCCTAACTCGAACCCTAAACCTAACCCGAACGCTAACCCAAACCCTAACAATAACCCTAACCCTATTCGTAACACTAACCCTAACCCTAACCCTAACCCTAACCCTAACCCTAACCCTAACCCTATTCCTAACCCTAACCCTAAACCCTAAACCTAACCAATACTCTAAACATAACCTTCACACTAAACCTAACCCTAACCCAAACCATAACCATAAACCTAACCAAAAACCTAAACCTAACCCTAAAGCAAACCCTAACCCTAACCCTATTCGTAACATTAACCCTAAACCTAAACTTAAGCCAAACCCTAACCCAAACCCTAACCCTAACCCTAACCCAAACCCTAACCCAAATCCTAACCCTAACCCTAACCCTAACCCTAACCCTAACTCAAACACTAACCCTAACCCTAACCCAAAACCTAACCCTAAACCTAACCCTAACCCTTATCCTAACCCTAAACCTAACCCAAAATATAACACTAACCCTAAACCAAACCCTAACCCTAACCCTACCCTAATCCTAACCCTAACCCTAACCCTAACACAAACCCAACCCCTAACCCTAACCCTAACCCTAATCCCAATTCTAACCCGAACCCAAACCATAACCCTAACCCTAACCCTAACCCTAAACCTAACCCTAAACCAAACCCTAACTCTAACCCTAAACCTAACCCTAACCCTAATCCTAACCCTATCCCTAACCCTAACACTAACCCTAACCCAAAACCACAACGTAACCACAAACCTAACTCAAAACCTAACCTTAAACCTAACCCAAACCCAAACCCTAACCCTAACCTTAACCCTAAACCAAACCCTAAACCTAACCCTAACCCAAACCCTAACACTAACACTAACCTAACCCTAACTCAAACCCTAACCATAACCCTAACCCTAACCCTAACCCAAACCCTAACCCTAACACTAACCCTAACCCTAACACTAACCCAAATCCTAACCCTAACCCTAACCCAAACCAAAACCCTAACCCTAACTCTAACTCTAATCCTAAACCTAACCCTAATCCTAACCCTAACCCTAACCCTAATCCTAACCCTAACCCTAACCATAACACAAACCCAACCTCTAACACTAACACAAACCCTAACCCTAACCCTAACCCTAAATCTAAACCTAACCCTAACCCTAACTCAAACCCTAACCCTAACCCTTACCCTACCTCAAACGCTGAACCTAACCCTAACCCTAACCCTAACCCAAACCCTAATCCAAATTCTAACCCTAACCCTAACCCTACCCATAACCCTAACCCTAACTCAAACACTAACCCTAACCCTAACAAAAACCCTAACCCTAAACCTAACCCTAACCCTTATCCTAACCCTAAACCTGACCTAAAAAATAACACTGACCCAAAACCAAACCCTAACCCTAACCCTAACCCTAACCATAACCCAAACCCTAACCCTTACCGAAACCCTAAACCTAAACCTAACCCTAACCCGAAACCTAACCCTAACCCTAACCCAAAAACTAACCCTAACTCGAACCCTAAGCCAAACCCTAATCCTAACCCTAACGCTATCCCAAACCCTAAACCTAAGCCTATTCCTAACCCTAACCCTAAACCTAACCTTATCCCAAACCCTAACACAATCCCTAACCCTAACCCTAACCCTAAATCAAACTCTAACCCTAACTCGAACTCTAACCCTAACCCAAACACTAACCCAAACACTAATATTAACCCTAACCCTATTCCTAACACTAACCCTAAACCTAAACCTAACCCTATTCCTAACCCTAACCCTAAACCCTAACCCTAACCAATACCCTAAACATAACCTTCACGATAACCCTAACCCTAACCCAAACCCTAACCCTAACCATAAACCTAACCAAAAACCTAAACCTAATCGTAACCCTAACCCTAAACCAAACCCAAACCGTAACACTAACCCTAACCCTAACACTAACCCAAATCCTATCCCTAACATTAACCCAAACCAAAACCCTAAACCTAACTCAAAACCTAACCCTAAGACAAACCCTAACCCTAAAACTAACACTAACACAAATCCTAAACCTAACACTAACCCTAACCCAAACCCTAACCCTAACACTAACACTTACCCTAAGGCTAACCCAAAACCTAACCCTAAACCTAACCGAAACCAAAAGCCTAACCCTAACTCTAATCCTAACCCTAACCCTAATCCTAACCCTAACCCTAACACTAACCCAAACCCTAAACCTAACCCTAATCCTAATTCTAACCCTAACCCTAATTGTAACCCTAAACCTAACCCTAACCCACACCCAACACCTAAATCTAACCCTAACCCTAACCGAAACCCTAACTCAAAACCTAACCCTAACCCTAACCGAAACCCTAACCCTAAGCCCAACCCTAACCCTTTTCCTAACCCTAACACAAACCCTAACAATAATCCTAACCCTAACCCTATTCCTAAACCTAACCCTAAACCAAACCCTAACCCTAAACCTAACCCTAATCCTTTTCCTAACCCTACCACAAACCCTAACAATAATCCTAACCCTAACCCTATTCCTAAACCTAACCCTAACCCTAATCCTAACCCTAATCCTAACCCTAACCCTAACCCCAAAACTAACCCTAACCCTAACCCAAACCCTAACCCTAACACTAAACCTAATCATAACCCTAACGCTAACCCTAACTCAAACCCTAACCCTAACCCAAACCCTAATCCTAACACTAACCATAACCCTAATCCTAAACCTAACACTAACCCTAACCCTATCCCTAACCCTAACCCTAACCCTAACCCTAACCCAAACCCTAACCCTTACCCAAACCCTAAGCCTAAACCTAACCCTAACCCTAATCCTAACACTAACCCTAACCCAAAAACTAACCCTAACTCGAACCCTAACCCAAACCCTAATCCTCACCCTAACGCTAAACCAAACCCTAAACCTAAACCTATTCCTAACCCTAACCCTAAACCTAACCTTAACCCAAACCCTAACCCAAAACCTAACCCTAACCCTAACTCAAACTCTAACCCTATCTCGAACCCTAACCCTAAGCCAAACACTAACCCAAACCCTAAAAATAACCCTAACCCTATTCCTAACCCTAACCCTAACCCAAACCCTAACCCAAATCCTAACCCTAACCCTAACCCTAACCCTAACCCTAACCCAAACCCTAACCCTTACCCAAACCCTAATCCTAAACCCAACCCTTACACTAACCCTAACACAAAAACTAACCCTAACTCGAACCCTAACCCAAACCCTAATCCTCACCCTAACACTAACCCAAACCCTAAACCTAACCCTATTCCTAACCCTTACCCTAAACCTAACCTTAACCCAAACCCTAACCCAAAACCTAACCCTAACCCTAACTCAAACTCTAACCCTAACTCGAACCCTAACCCTAAGCCAAACACTAACCCAAACCCTAAAAATACCCTAACCCTATTCCTAACCCTAACCCTAACCCAAACCCTAACCCAAATCCTAACCCTAACCCTAACCCTAACCCTAACCCTAACCCTAACTCAAACATTAACCCTAACCCTAACCCAAAACCTAACACTAAACCTAACCTTAACCCTTATCCTAACCCTAAACCTAACCCAAAAAATAACACTAACCCTAAAACAAACCCTAACCCTAACCCTACCCTAATCCTAACCCTAACCCTAGCGCTAACACAAACCCAAACCCTAAACCTAACCCTAACCCTAATCCTAATTCTAACCCGAACCCAAACCATAACCCTAACCCTAACCCTAAACCTAACATTAAACCTAACCCTAAACCAAACCCTAACTCTAACCATAAACCTAACCCTAACCCTAATCCTAACCCTACCCCCAACCCTAACACCAACCCTAACCCAAAACCGCACCGTAACCACAAACCTAACTCAAAACCTAACGTTAAACCTAACCCAAACCCAAACACTAACCCTAACTTTAACCCTAAACCAAACCCTAAACCTAGCCCTAAACCTAACCCTAACCCAAACCCTAACCCTAACACTAACCTAACCCTAACTCAAACCCTAACCATAACCCTAACCCTAACCCTAACCCAAACCCTAACCCTAACCCTAACACTAACCCTAACCCTAACACTAACCCAAATCCTAACCCTAACCCTAACCCAAACCAAAACCCTAACCCTAACTCTAACTCTAATCCTAAACCTAACCCTAATCCTAACTCTAACCCTAACCCTAATCTTAACCCTAACCGTAACCGTAACACAAACCCAACCCCTAACCCTAACCCTAACCCTAATCCTAATTCTAACCCGAACCCAAACCATAACCCTAACTCTAAACTTCACCCAAAACCTAAACCTAACACTAACCCTAACCCTAAATAAACCCTAACTCTAACCCTAAACCTAACCCTAACCCTAATCCTAACCCTATCCATAACCCTAACACTAACCCTAACACAAAACCACACCGTAACCACAAACCTAACTCATACCCTAACCTTAAACCTAACCCAAACCCAAACCCTAACCTTAACCCTAAAACAAATCCTAAAACTAAACCCTAACCCAAACCTAACCCTAACCCTATTCCTAACCCTAACCCTAACCCTAACCTTAACCCAAAACCTAACCCTAAACCTAACCCTAACCCAAACCCTAACCCTAAACCTAACCCAAAAAAAAACACTAACCCTAAACCAAACCCTAACCCTAACCCTACCCTAATCCTAACCCTAAACCTAACCCTAACACAAACCCAACCCCTAAACCTAACCCAAACCCTAATCCTAATTCTAACCCGAACCCAAACCATAACCCTAACCCTAACCCTAAACCTAACATTAAACCTAACACTAAACCAAACCCTAACTCTAACCCTAACCCTACCCCTAACCCTACTCCTAACCCTATCACAAACCCTAAACCTAAAACCTAACCCTAACCCTAAATCAAACACTAACCCTAACCCTAACCCAAAACCTAAACCTAAACCTAACCCTAACCCTTATCCTAACCCTAAACCTAACCAAAAAATAACACTAACCCTAAACCAAACCCTAACCCTAACCCTAACCCTAACCCTAACCCTTACCCAAACCCTAACCTAAACCTCACCCTAATCTAATCCTAACCCTAACCCTAACCCAAACCCTAACCCTAACCCTATTCCTAACCCTACCCCTAAACCTAAACTTAACCCAAACCCTAACCCACACCCTAACCCTAAACTTAACCCTAACTCAAACTCTAACCCTAACTCGAACCTTAACCCTAACCCAAACACTAACCCAAACCCTAACAATAACCCTAACACTATTCCTAACCCTAACCCTAACCCTAACCCTAACCCTATTCCTAACCCTAACACTAAACCCTAAGCCTAACCAATACCCTAAACATAACCTTCACGCTAAACCTAACCCTAAACCAAACCCCAACCCTAACCCTAAACCTAACCAAAAACCTAAACCTAACCCTAACCCTAACCCTAACCCAAACCCTAACCCTAACACTAACCCTAACCCTAACACTAACCCAAATCCTAACCCTAACATTAACCCAAACCAAAACCCTAAACCTAACTCTAATCCTAACTCTAACCCTAATCAAAATCCTAACATTAAACCTAACCCTAACCCTAACCCAAAACCTAAACCTATCCCTAATCCTAACCCTAACCCTAAACTTAATCCTAACCCTAACCCTAACCCTAACACAAACCCAACCCCTAACCCTAACCCTAACCCTAATCCTAATTCTAACCCGAACCCAAACCATAACCCTAACCCTAACCCCAACCCTAAACCTAAACCTAACATTAACCCTAACCCTAAACCAAACCCTAACTCTAACCCTAACCTAACCCTAACCCTAATACTAACCCTATCCCTAACCCTAACACTAACCCTAACCCAAAACCACACCGTAACCACAAACCTAACTCAAAACCTAACCTTAAACCTAACCCAAACCCAAACCCTAACCCTAACCTTAACCCTAAACCAAACCCTAAACCTAACCCTAACCCAAACCCTAACCCTAACACTAACATAACCCTAACTCAAATCCTAACCATAACCCTAACCCTAACCCTAACCCAAACCCTAACCCTAACTCTAATCCTAACCCTAACACTAACCCAAATCCTAACCCTAACCCTAACCCAAACCAAAACCCTAACCCTAACTCTAACTCTAATCCTAAACCTAACCCTAATCCTAACTCTAACCCTAACCCTAATCCTAACCCTAACCCTAACCCTAACACAAACCCAACCCCTAACCCTAACCCTAACCCTAATCCTAATTCTAACCCGAACCCAAACCATAACCCTAACCCTAAACTTAACCCAAAACCTAAACCTAACACTAACCCTAACCCTAAACCAAACCCTAAATCTAACCCTAAACCTAACCCTAACCCTAATCCTAACCCTATCCCTAACCCTAACACTAACCCTAACCCTAACCCTAACACTAACCCTAACCCTAACACTAACCCAAATCCTAACCCTTACATTAACCCAAACCAAAACACAAAACCTAACTCTAATCCTAACCCTAACCCTAATCAAAACCCTAACATTAAACCTAACCCTAACCCTAACCCAAAACCTAAACCTAACCCTAATCCTAACCCTAACCCTAACCCTAATCCTAACCCTAACCCTAACCCTAACACAAACCCAACCCCTAACCCTAACCCTAACCCTAATCCTAAATCTAACCAGAACCCAAACCATAACCCTAACCCTAACCCAAACCCTAACCCAAACCCTAACAATAACCCTAACGCTAACCCTATTCCTAACACTAACCCTAACCCTAACCCTAAACCTATTCCTAAACCCTAACCCTAAACCCTAACCCTAACCAATACCCTAAACAAAACCTTCACGCTAACCCTAACCCTAACCGAATTCCTAACCCTAACCCTAAACCCTTACCCTAACCAATACCATAAACATAACCCTCACGCTAACCCTAACCCTAAGCCAAACCCTAACCCTAACCCTAACCCTAACCAAAACCCTAACCCTAACCCTAACCTTAACCCAAACCAAAACCCTAACCCTAACTCTAATCCTAACTCTAACCCTAATCAAAACCCTAACATTAACCCTAACCCTAACCCTAACCCTATTCCTAACCTTAAACCTAAACCTAACCTTAACTCAAAACCTAACCGTAAATCTAAACCAATCCCTAACCCTAACTGAAACCTTAACCCTAAGACAAACCCTAACCCTAAAACTAACCCTAACCCAAATTCTAAACCTAACACTAACCCTAACCCAAACCCTAACCCTAACACTAACACTTACCCTAAGGCTAACCCAAAACCTAAACCTAAACCTAACCGAAACCAAAAGCCTAACCCTAACTCTAATCCTAACCCTAACACTAATCCTAACCCTAACCCTAACACTAACCCAAACCCTAAACCTAACCCTAATCCTAATTCTAACCCTAACCCTAATCGTAACCCTAAACCTAACCCTAACCCACACCCAACTCCTAACTCTAAACCTAACCCTATCCGAAACCCTAACTCAAAACCTAACCCTAACCCTAACCCAAACCCTAACCCTAAACCTAACCCTAACCCTTTTCCTAACCCTAACACAAACTCTAACAATAATCCTAACCCTAAAACTATTCCTAAACCTAACCCTAACCCAAAACCTAACCCTAAACCTAACCCTAACCCTTTTCCTAACCCTAACACAAACCCTAACAATAATCCTAACCCTAACCCTATTCCTAAACCTAACCCTAACCCTAACCCTAACCCTAATCCTAACCCTAACCCTAACCCTAATCCTAACCCTAACCCTAACCCCAAAACTAACCCTAACCCTAACCCAAACCCTAACCCTAACACTAATCCTAATCCTAACCCTAACGCTAACCCTAACTCAAACCCTAACCCTAACCCAAACCCTAACCCTAACACTAACCATAACCCTAATCCTAAACCTAACACTAACGCTAACCCTAAACCTAACCCTAACCCTAACCCTAACCCTAACCCTAATCCTAACCCTTACCCAAACCCTAAACCTAAACCTAACCCTAACCCTAATCCTAACCCTAACCCTAACCCAAAAACTAACCCTAACTCGAACCCTAACCCAAACCCTAATCCTCACCCTAACGCTAACCCAAACCCTAAACCTAACCCTATTCCTAACCCTAACCCTAAACCTAACCTTAACCCAAACCCTAACCCAAAACCTAACCCTAACCCTAACTCAAACTCTAACCCTAACTCGAACCCTAAACCTAACCCGAACGCTAACCCAAACCCTAACAATAACCCTAACCCTATTCGTAACACTAACCCTAACCCTAACCCTAACCCTGACCCTAACCCTAACCCTACCCCTATTCCTAACCCTAACCCTAAACCCTAAGCCTAACCAATACTCTAAACATAACCTTCACACTAAACCTAACCCTAACCCAAACCATAACCATAAACCTAACCAAAAACCTAAACCTAACCCTAAACCAAACCCTAACCCTAACCCTATTCCTAACATTAAGCCTAAACCTAAACTTAACCCAAACCCTAACCCAAACCCTAACCCTAACCCTAACCCAAACCCTAACCCAAATCCTAACCCTAACCCTAACCCTAACCCTAACCCTAACTCAAACACTAACCCTAACCCTAACCCAAAACCTAACCCTAAACCTAACCCTAACCCTTATCCTAACCCTAAACCTAACCCAAAATATAACACTAACCCTAAACCAAACCCTAACCCTAACCCTACCCTAATCCTAACCCTAACCCTAACCCTAACACAAACCCAACCCCTAACCCTAACCCTAACCCTAATCCCAATTCTAACCCGAACCCAAACCATAACCCTAACCCTAACCCTAACCCTAAACCTAACCCTAAACCAAACCCTAACTCTAACCCTAAACCTAACCCTAACCCTAATCCTAACCCTATCCCTAACCCTAACACTAACCCTAACCCAAAACCACAACGTAACCACAAACCTAACTCAAAACCTAACCTTAAACCTAACCCAAACCCAAACCCTAACCCTAACCTTAACCCTAAACCAAACCCTAAACCTAACCCTAACCCAAACCCTAACACTAACACTAACCTAACCCTAACTCAAACCCTAACCATAACCCTAACCCTAACCCTAACCCAAACCCTAACCCTAACACTAACCCTAACCCTAACACTAACCCAAATCCTAACCCTAACCCTAACCCAAACCAAAACCCTAACCCTAACTCTAACTCTAATCCTAAACCTAACCCTAATCCTAACCCTAACCCTAACCCTAATCCTAACCCTAACCCTAACCATAACACAAACCCAACCTCTAACACTAACACAAACCCTAACCCAAACCCTAACCCTAAATCTAAACCTAACCCTAACCCTAACTCAAACCCTAACCCTAACCCTTACCCTACCTCAAACGCTGAACCTAACCCTAACCCTAACCCTAACCCAAACCCTAACCCAAATTCTAACCCTAACCCTAACCCTACCCATAACCCTAACCCTAACTCAAACACTAACCCTAACCCTAACAAAAACCCTAACCCTAAACCTAACCCTAACCCTTATCCTAACCCTAAACCTAACCTAAAAAATAACACTAACCCTAACCCTAACCCTAATCCTAACCCTAACCCTAACCATAACCCAAACCCTAACCCTTACCGAAACCCTAAACCTAAACCTAACCCTAACCCGAATCCTAACCCTAACCCTAACCCAAAAACAAACCCTAACTCGAACCCTAAGCCAAACCCTAATCCTAACCCTAACGCTATCCCAAACCCTAAACCTAAGCCTATTCCTAACCCTAACCCTAAACCTAACCTTATCCCAAACCCTAACACAATCCCTAACCCTAACCCTAACCCTAAATCAAACTCTAACCCTAACTCGAACTCTAACCCTAACCCAAACACTAACCCAAACACTAATATTAACCCTCACCCTATTCCTAACACTCACCCTAAACCTAAACCTAACCCTATTCCTAACCCTAACCCTAAACCCTAACCCTAACCAATACCCTAAACATAACCTTCACGATAACCCTAACCCTAACCCAAACCCTAACCCTAACCATAAACCTAACCAAAAACCTAAACCTAATCGTAACCCTAACCCTAAACCAAACCCAAACCGTAACACTAACCCTAACCCTAACACTAACCCAAATCCTATCCCTAACATTACCCCAAACCAAAACCCTAAACCTAACTCTAATCCTAACCCTAACCCTAATCAAAACCCTAACATTAAACCTAACCCTAAACCTAACCCAAAACCTAAACCTAACTTAATCCTAACCCTAACCCAAACCCTAATCCTAACCCTAACCCTAACCCAAACCCTAACCCTAACCCTATTCCTAACCATAACCCTAAACCTAACCTTAACCGAAACACTAACCCAAACCCTAACCCAAACCCTATCCCTAACCCTAACCCTAATCCTAACCCTAACTCAAACCCTAAACCTAACCCTAACCCTAACACTAACACAAACCCTAACAATAACCCTAACCCTAACCCTAATCCTAACCCAAACCCTAACCCTAACCCTAACCCTCACCCTAACCCAAACCATAACACTAACCCTAACCTTAACCCTAATGCTAAGCCTAAACCTAACTCAACTCAAACCTAACCCTAAACCTAACCCTAACCAAAACCCTAACCCTAACACTAACCTAACCCTAACTCAAACCCTAACCATAACCCTAACCCTAACCCTAACCCAAACCCTAACCCTAACACTAACCCTAACCCTAACACTAACCCAAATCCTAACCCTAACCCTAACCCAAACCAAAACCCTAACCCTAACTCTAACTCTAATCCTAAACCTAACCCTAATCCTAACCCTAACCCTAACCCTAATCCTAACCCTAACCCTAACCGAACCTCTAACACTAACCCTAACCCTAACCCAAACCCTAACCCTAAACCTAAACCTAACCCAAACCCTAACTCAAACCCTAACCCTAACCCTTACCCTAACTCAAACCCTAACCCTAACACTAAACCTAACCCTAACCCAAACCCTAACCCAAATCCTAACCCTAACCCTAACCATAAGCATAACCCTAACCCTAACCCTAACTCAAACACTAACCCTAACCCTAACAAAAACCCTAACCCTAAACCTAAAACTAACCCTTATCCTAACCCTAAACCTAACCCAAAAAATAACACTAACCCTAAACCAAAACCTAACCCTAACCCTAACCCTAACCCTAACCCTAACCCTAACCCTATTCCTAACCCTAACCCTAAACCTAACCTTAACCCAAACCCTAACTCAAACCCTAACCATAAACTTAACCCTAACTCAAACTCTAACCCTAATTCGAACCATAACCCTAACGCAAACCCTAACCCTAACCATAAACCTAACCAAAAACCTAAACCTAACCCTAACCCTAACCCTAACACTAACCCTAACCCTAACACTAACCCAAATCCTAACCCTAACATTAACCCAAACCAAAACCCTAAACTTAACTCTAATCCTAACCCTAACCCTAATCAAAACCCTAAAATTAATCCTAACCCTAACCCTAACCCTAATCCTAACCCTAACCCTAACCCTAACACAAACCCAACCCCTAAACCTAACCCTAAACCTAACCCAAACCCTAACCCTAAACGTAACCCTAACCCTAACCCTAACACTAACCCTAACCCTAACCCTAACCCTAAACCTAACCCTAACCCTAACCCTAACACTTACCCTAACCCTAACACTAACCCAAATCCTAACCCTAACATTAACCCAAACCAAAACCCTAAACTTAACTCTAATCCTAACCCTAACCCTAATCAAAACCCTAAAATTAAACCTAACCCTAACCCTAACCCAAAACCTAAACCTAACCCTAATCCTAACCCTAACCCTAACCCTAATCCTAACCCTAACCCTAACCCTACCCCTAACACAAACCCAACCCCTAAACCTACCCCTAACCCTAACCCAAACCCTAACCCTAAACCTAACCCTACCTCAAACCCTAACCCTACCCCTAACCCTAACCCAAACCCTAACCCTAAATCTAACCCTAAACCTAATCCTAACCCTAACCCTAACCCAAAAACTAACCCTAACAATAACCCAAACCCTAACCCTAACCCTAACCCTAACCCTAACCCAAACCCTAACACTAACCTAAACACTAAACCTAACCCTAAATCAAACGAAAACCCTAACCCTAACTCTAATCCTAACCCTAACCCTAACCCTAACCCTAACCCTAACCCTAACCCTAACTCAAACCCTAACCCTAACCCTATCCCAAACCCTAAACCTAAACCTAACCCTAACCCTAACCCTAGCCCTAACCCTAACCCAAACACTAACACTAAGCCAAACCCTAACGCTACCCCTAAACCAAACCAAAAGCCTAACCCTAACTCCAATCCTAACCCTAACCCTAACCCTAACCCTAACCTTAACCCAAACACTAACCCATACCCAAACCCAAAACCTATCCCTAACCCTAACCCTAACCCTAACTCAAACTCTAACCCTAACTCTAACCCTAGCTCAAAACCTAAACCAAACCCTAATCCAAACCCTAACCCAAACCATAACAATAACCCTAACCCTAACCCTATTCCTAACACTAACCCTAAACGTAACCCTAACCCTAACCCTAACCCTATTCCTAACCCTAACCCTAAACCCTTACCCTAACCAATACCCTAAACATAACTCTCACGCTAACCCTAACCCTAACATAAACCCTAACACTAACCCTAGCCCTAACCAAAACCCTAACCCTAACCCTAACCTTAACCCAAACCAAAACCCTAACCCTAACTCTAATCCTAACTCTAACCCTAATCAAAACCCTAACATTAACCCTAACCCTAACCCTAACCCTAACCCTATTCCTAACCTTAACCCTAAACCTAACCTTAACCCAAAAACTAACCGTAAATCTAACCCAAACCCTAACCCTAACTCAAACCCTAACCCTAAGACAAAACCTAACCCTAAAACTAACCCTAACCCAAATCCTAAACCTAACAATAACCCTAACCCAAACCCTAACCCTAACACTAACACTTACCCTAAGGCTCACCCAAAACCTAACCCTAAACCTAACCGAAACCAAAAGCCTAACCCTAACTCTAATCCTAACCCTAAAACTAATCCTAACCCTAACCCTAACACTAACCAAACCCTAAACCTAACCCTAATCCTAATTCTAACCCTAACCCTAATCGTAACACTAAACCTAACCCTAACCCACACCCAACCCCTAACTCTAACCCTAACCCTAACCGAAACCATAACTCAAAACCTAACCCTAACCCTA
This sequence comes from Eospalax fontanierii, assembly GCA_035773235.1. Taxonomy (NCBI): domain Eukaryota; kingdom Metazoa; phylum Chordata; class Mammalia; order Rodentia; family Spalacidae; genus Eospalax; species Eospalax fontanierii. Next base: position 9,123,202 of record JAJHUQ010000035.1, on the reverse strand, counting down.
ACCCAAACCCTAACCCTAACCCTAACCCTAACCCTTTTCCTAACCCTAACACAAACCCTAACAATAATCCTAACCCTAACCCTAACCCCTAAACTAACGTTAACCCTAACCCAAACCCTAACCCTAACTCTAATCCTAATCCTAACCCTAACGCTAACCCTAACTCAAACCCTAACCCTAACCCAAACCCTAAACCTAACCCTAACCCTAACCCTAACCCTAACCCTACCCCTAACCCAAACCCTAACCCTTACCCAAACCCTAAACCTAACCCTAACCCTAACCTAACCCTAACCCTAACCCTAACCCTAACCCTAAACCTAACCGAAACCAAAAGCCTAACACTAACTCTAATCCTAACCCTAACCCTAATCCTAACCCTAACCCTAACACTAACCCAAACCCTAAACCTAACCCTAATCCTAATTCTAACCCTAACCCTAATCGTAACCCTAAACCTAACCCTAACCCACACCCAACACCTAAATCTAACCCTAACCCTAACCGAAACCCTAACTCAAAACCTGACCCTAACCCTAACCCAAACCCTAACCCTAAACCTAACCCTAACCCTTTTCCTAACCCTAACACAAACCCTAACAATAATCCTAACCCTAACCCTATTCCTAAACGTAACCCTAACCCAAACCCTAACCCTAAACCTAACCCTAACCCTTTTCGTAACCCTAACACAAACCCTAACAATAATCCTAACCCTAACCCTATTCCTAAACCTAACCCTAACCCTAACCCTAACCCTAATCCTAACCCTAACCCTAACCCCAAAACTAACCCTAACCCTAACCCAAACCCTAACCCTAACACTAAACCTAATCCTAACCCTAACGCTAACCCTAACTCAAACTCTAACCCTAACCCAACCACAAACCCTAACACTAACCATAACCCTAATCCTAAACCTAACACTAACCCTAACCCTAACCCTAACCCTAACCCTAACCCTAACCCTAACCCTAACCCAAACCCTAACCCTTACCCAAACCCTAAACCTAAACCTAACCCTAACCCTAATCCTAACACTAACCCTAACCCAAAAACTAACCCTAACTCGAACCCTAACCCAAACCCTAATCCTCACCCTAACACTAACCCAAACCCTAAACCTAACCCTATTCCTAACCATAACCCTAAACCTAACCTTAACCCAAACCCTAACACAAAACCTAACCCTAACCCTAACTCAAACTCTAACCCTAACTCGAACCCTAACCCTAAGCCAAACACTAACCCAAACCCTAACAATAACCCTAACCCTATTCCTAACCCTAACCCTAACCCAAACCCTAACCCAAATCCTAACCCTAACCCTAACCCTAACCCTAACTCAAACACTAACCCTAACCCTAACCCAAAACCTAACACTAAACCTAACCTTAACCCTTATCCTAACCCTAAAGCTAACCCAAAAAATAACACTAACCCTAAACCAAGCCCTAACCCTAACCCTACCCTAATCCTAACCTTAACCCTAACCCTAACACCAACCCAACCCCTAAACCTAACACTAACCCTAATCCTAATTCTAACCCGAACCCAAAGCATAACCCTAACCCTAACCCTAAACCTAACATTAAACCTAACCCTAAACCAAACCCAAACTCTAACCCTAACACTAACCCTAACCGTAATCCTAAACCTAACCCTAACCTTAACCCAAAAAGTAAACCTAAACCAAAACCTAACCCTAACCCTAAATCAAACACTAACCCTAACCCTAACCCAAAACCTAACCCTAACCCTAACCCTAACCCTAACCCTAACCCTAACCCTAACCCTAAACCTAACCGAAACCAAAAGCCTAACACTAACTCTAATCCTAACCCTAACCCTAATCCTAACCCTAACCCTAACACTAACCCAAACCCTAAACCTAACCCTAATCCTAATTCTAACCCTAACCCTAATCGTAACCCTAAACCTAACCCTAACCCACACCCAACACCTAAATCTAACCCTAACCCTAACCGAAACCCTAACTCAAAACCTAACCCTAACCCTAACCGAAACCCTAACCCTAAACCTAACCCTAACCCTTTTCCTAACCCTAACACAAACCCTAACAATAATCCTAACCCTAACCATATACCTAAACCTAACCCTAACACTAACCCAAACCCTAAACCTAACACTAATCCTAACTCTAACCCTAACCCTAATCGAAACCCTAAACCTAACCCTAACCCACACCCAACCCCTAACTCTAAACCTAACCCTAACCGAAACCCTAACTCAAACCCTAACCCTAACCCTAACCCAAACCCTAACCCTAAACCTAACCCTAACCCTTTTCCTAACCCTAACACAAACCCTAACAATAATCCTAACCCTAACCCTATTCCTAAACCTAACCCTAACCCTAACCCTAACCCTAACACTAAACCTAATCCTAACCCTAACGCTAACCCTAACTCAAACCCTAAACCTAACCCAAACCCTAACCCTAACACTAACCATAACCCTAATCCTAAACCTAACACTAACCCTAACCCTAACCCTAACCCTAACCCTAACCCTAACCCTAACCCAAACCCCAACCCTTACCCAAACCCTAAACCCAAACCTAACCCTAACCCTAATCCTAACACTAACCCTAACCCAAAAACTAACCCTAACTCGAACCCTCACCCAAACCCTACACCTCACCCTAACACTAACCCAAACCCTAAACCTAACCCTTTTCCTAACCCTACCCCTAAGCCTAACCTTAACCCAAACCCTAACCCAAAACCTAACCCTACCCCTAACTCAAACTCTAACCCTAACTCGAAACCTAACCCTAAGCCAAACACTAACCCAAACCCTAACAATAACCCTAACCCTATTCCTAACCCTAACCCTAACACAAACCCTAACCCAAATCCTAACCCTAACCCTAACCCTAACCCTAACCCTAACTCAAACACTAACCCTAACCCTAACCCAAACCCTAACACTAAACCTAACCTTAACCCTTATCCTAACCCTAAACCTAACCCAAAAAATAACACTAACTCTAAACCAAACCCTAACCCTAACCCTACCCTAATCCTAACCCTAACCCTAACCCTAACACAAACCCAACCCATAATCCTAACCCTAACCCTAATCCTAATTCTAACCAGAACCCAAACCATAACCCTAACCCTAACCCTAAACCTAACATTAAACCTAACCCTAAACCAAACCCAAACTCTAACCCTAACCCTAACCCTAACCCTAACCCTAACCCTAAACCTAACCCTAACCCTAACCCTAACCCTAAACCTACCCCTAACCCAAACCCTAACCCTTACCCAAACCCTAAACCTAACCCTAACCCTAACGCTAACCCTAACCCTAACCCTAACCCTAACCCTAAACCTAACCGAAACCAAAAGCCTAACACTAACTCTAATCCTAACCCTAACCCTAACACTAACGCAAAGCCTAAACCTAACCCTAATCCTAATTCTAACCCTAACCCTAATTGTAACCCTAAACCTAACCCTAACCCACACCCAACACCTAAATCTAACCCTAACCCTAACCGAAACCCTAACTCAAAACCTGACCATAACCCTAACCCAAACCCTAACCCTAAACCTAACCCTAACCCTTTTCCTAACCCTAACACAAACCCTAACAATAATCCTAACCCTAACCCTATTCCTAAACGTAACCCTAACCCAAACCCTAACCCTAAACCTAACCCTAACCCTTTTCGTAACCCTAACACAAACCCTAACAATAATCCTAACCCTAACCCTATTCCTAAACCTAACCCTAACCCTAACCCTAACCCTAATCCTAACCCTAACCCTAACCCCAAAACTAACCCTAACCCTAACCCAAACCCTAACCCTAACACTAAACCTAATCCTAACCCTAACGCTAACCCTAACTCAAACCCTAACCCTAACCCAAACCCTAACCCTAACACTAACCATAACCCTAATCCTAAACCTAACACTAACCCTAACCCTAACCCTAACCCTAACCCTAACCCTAACCCTAACCCAAACCCTTACCCTTACCCAAACCCTAAACCTAAACCTAACCCTAACCCTAATCCTAACACTAACCCTAACCCAAAAACTAACCCTAACTCGAACCCTAACCCAAACCCTAATACTCACCCCATCACTGACCCAAACCCTAAACCTAACCCTATTCCTAACCATAACCCTAAACCTAACCTTAACCCAAACCCTAACACAAAACCTAACCCTAACCCTAACTCAAACTCTAACCCTAACTCGAACCCTAACCCTAAGCCAAACACTAACCCAAACCCTAACAATAACCCTAACCCTATTCCTAACCCTAACCCTAACCCAAACCCTAACCCAAATCCTAACCCTAACCCTAACCCTAACCCTAACTCAAACACTAACCCTAACCCTAACCCAAAACCTAACACTAAACCTAACCGTAACCCTGATCCGAACCCCAGACCGAACCCAAAAAATAACACTAACCCTAAACCAAACCCTAACCCTAACCCTACCCTAATCCTAACCTTAACCCTAACCCTAACACAAACCCAACCCCTAAACCTAACCCTAACCCTAATCCTAATTCTAACCCGAACCCAAACCATAACCCTAACCCTAACCCTAAACCTAACATTAAACCTAACCCTAAACCAAACCCAAACTCTAACCCTAACACTAACCCTAACCGTAATCCTAAACCTAACCCTAACCTTACCCCAAAAAGTAAACCTAAACCAAAACCTAACCCTAACCCTAAATCAAACACTAACCCTAACCCTAACCCAAAACCTAACCCTAACCCTAACCCTAACCCTAACCCTAACCCTAACCCTAAACCTAACCGAAACCAAAAGCCTAACACTAACTCTAATCCTAACCCTAACCCTAATCCTAACCCTAACCCTAACACTAACCCAAACCCTAAACCTAACCCTAATCCTAATTCTAACCCTAACCCTAATCGTAACCCTAAACCTAACCCTAACCCACACCCAACACCTAAATCTAACCCTAACCCTAACCGAAACCCTAACTCAAAACCTAACCCTAACCCTAACCGAAACCCTAACCCTAAACCTAACCCTAACCCTTTTCCTAACCCTAACACAAACCCTAACCATAATCCTAACCCTACCCCTATTCCTAAACCTAACACTAACACTAACCCAAACCCTAAACCTAACCCTAATCCTAAAACTAACCCAAACTCTAACTGTAACCCTAACCCTAACCCTCACCCACACCCAACCCCTAACTCTAAACCTAACCCTAACCGAAACCCTAACTCAAACCCTAACCCTAACCCTAACCCAAACCCTAACCCTAAACCTAACCCTAACCCTTTTCCTAACCCTAACACAAACCCTAACAATAATCCTAAACCTAACCCTATTCCTAAACCTAAACCTAACCCTAATCCTAACCCTAATCCTAACCCTAACCCTAACCCCAAAACTAACCCTAACCCTAACCCAAACCCTAAGCCTAACACTAAACCTAATCCTAAACCTAACGCTAACCCTAACTCAAACCCTAACCCTAACCCAAACCCTAACCCTAACACTAACCATAACCCTAATCCTAAACCTAACACTAACCCTAACCCTAACCCTAACCCTAACCCTAACCCTAACCCTAACCCAAACCCTAACCCTTACCCAAACCCTAAACCTAAACCTAACCCTAACCCTAATCCTAACACTAACCCTAACCCAAAAACTAACCCTAACTCGAACCCTAACCCAAACCCCAATCCTCACCCTAACACTAACCCAAACCCTAAACCTAACCCTATTCCTAACCCTAACCCTAAACCTAACCTTAACCCAAACCCTAACCCAAAACCTAACCCTAAGCCTAACTCAAACTCTAACCCTAACTCGAAACCTAACCCTAAGCCAAACACTAACCCAAACCCTAACAATAACCCTAACCCTATTCCTAACCCTAACCCTAACCCAAACCCTAACCCAAATCCTAACCCTAACCCTAACCCTAACCCTAACCCTAACTCAAACACTAAACCTAACCCTAACCCAAAACCTAACACTAAACCTAACCTTAACCCTTATCCTAACCCTAAACCTAACCCAAAAAATAACACTAACTCTAAACCAAACCCTAACCCTAACCCTACCCTAATCCTAACCCTAACCCTAACCCTAACACAAACCCAACCCCTAAACCTAACCCTAACCCTAATCCTAATTCTAACCCGAACCCAAACCATAACCCTAACCCTAAACCTAAACCTAACATTAAACCTAACCCTAAACCAAACCCAAACTCTAACCCTAACACTAACCCTAACCGTAATCCTAAACCTAACCCTAACCTTAACCCAAAAAGTAAACCTAAACCAAAACCTAACCCTAACCCTAAATCAAACACTAACCCTAACCCTAACCCAAAACCTAACCCAAAACCTAACCCTAACCCTAACCCTAACCCTTACCCAAACCCTAAACCTATACCTCACCCTAATCTAATCCAAACCCTAACCCTAACCCAAACCCTAACCCTAACCCTATTCCTAACCCTACCCCTAAACCTAACCTTAACCCAAACCCTAACCCACACCCTAACCCTAAACTTAACCCTAACTCAAACTCTAACCCTAACTCGAACCTTAACCCTAACCCAAACACTAACCCAAACCCTAACAATAACCCTAACACTATTCCTAATCCTAACCCTAACCCTAACCCTAACCCTAACCCTATTCCTAACCCTAACCCTAAACCCTAAGCCTAACCAATACCCTAAACATAACCTTCACGCTAACCCTAACCCTAACCCAAACCCTAACCCTAACCCTAAACCTAACGAAAAACCTAAACCTAACCCTAACCCTAACCCTAACCCAACCCCTAACCCTAACACTAACTCTAACCCTAACACTAACCCAAATCCTAACCCTAACATTAACCCAAACCAAAACCCTAAACCTAACACTAATCCTAACTCTAACCCTAATCAAAATCCTAACATTAAACCTAACCCTAACCCTAACCCAAAACCTAAACCTAACCCTAATCCTAACCCTAACCCTAAACTTAATCCTAACCCTAACGATAACCCTAACACAAACCCAACCCCTAACCCTAACCCTAACCCTAATCCTAATTCTAACCCGAACCCAAACCATAACCCTAACCCTAACCCTAACCCTAAACTTAAACCTAACATTAACCCTAACCCTAAACCAAACCCTAACTCTAACCCTAACCTAACCCTAACCCTAATACTAACCCTATCCCTAACCCTAACACTAACCCTAACCCAAAACCACACCGTAACCACAAACCTAACTCAAAACCTAACCTTAAACCTAACCCAAACCCAAACCCTAACCCTAACCTTAACCCTAAACCAAACCCTAAACCTAACCCTAACCCAAACCCTAACCCTAACACTAACCTAACCCTAACTCAAATCCTAACCATAACCCTAACCCTAACCCTAACCCAAACTCTAACCCTAACACTAACCCTAACCCTAACACTAACCCAAATCCTAACCCTAACCCTAACCCAAACCAAAACCCTAACCCTAACTCTAACTCTAATCCTAAACCTAACCCTAATCCTAACTCTAACCCTAACCCTAATCCTAACCCTAACCCTAACCCTAACACAAACCCAACCCCTAACCCTAACCTTAACCCTAATCCTAATTCTAACCCGAACCCAAACCATAACCCTAACCCTAAACTTAACCCAAAACCTAAACCTAACACTAACCCTAACCCTAAACCAAACCCTAACTCTAACCCTAAACCTAACCCTAACCCTAATCCTAACCCTATCCCTAACCCTAACACTAACCCTAACCCAAAACCAGACCGTAACCACAAACCTAACTCATACCCTAACCTTAAACCTAACCCAAATTCAAACGCTAACCTTAACCCTAAACCAAACCCTAAACCTAAACCGTAACCCTAACCCTAACCCTAACCCTATTGCTAACCCTAACCCTAACCCTAACCTTAACCCAAACCCTAACCCTAAACCTAACCCTAACCCAAATCCTAATCAAACCCAAACCCTAACCCAAACCCTAACCCTAACACTAACCCTAACCGTAATCCTAAACCTAACCCTAACCTTAACCCAAAAAGTAAACCTAACCCTAAACCTAACCCTAACCCAAAACCTAACCCTTACCCAAATCCTAATCCTAACCCTAACCCTAATGCTAAGCCTAAACCTAACTCAAACTCAAACCTAACCCTAAACCTAACCCTAAGCCAAACCCTAACTCTAACACTAACCTAACCCTAACTCAAACCCTAACCATAACCCTAACCCTAACCGTAACCCAAACCCTAACCCTAACACTAACCCTAACCCTAACACTAACCCAAATCCTAATCCAAACCCTTACCCAAACCAAAACCCTAACCCTAACTCTAACTCTAATCCTAAACCTAACCCTAATCCTAACCCTAACCCTAACCCTAAGAAAAACCCAACCTCTAACACTAACCCTAACCCTAACCCAAACCCTAACCCTAAATCTAAACCTAACCCTAACCCTAACTCAAACCCTAACCCTGACCCTTACCCTAACTCAAACCCTAACCCTAACCCTAACCCTAACCCTAACCCAAACCCTAACCCAAATCCTAACCCTAACCCTAACCCTAACCCTAACCCTAACCCTAACCCAAACACTAACCAAACCCTAACAATAACCCTAACCCTAACCCTATTCCTAACACTAACCCTAACCCTAACCCTAACCCTAAACCTATTCCTAACCCTAACCCTAAACCCTAACCCTAACCAATACCCTAAACAAAACCTTCACCCTAAACCTAACCCTAATCCTAACCCTAACCCTAACCCTAAACCTAACCAAAAACCTAAACTTATCCCTAACCTAACCCTAACGCAAACCCTAACCCTAACACTACCCCTAACCCTAACACTAACCCAAATCCTAACCCTAACATTAACCCAAACCAAAATCCTAAACTTAACTCTAATCCTAACCCTAACCCTAATCAAAACCCTAACATTAAACCTAATCCTAACCCTAACCCAAAACCTAAACCTAACCCTAATCCTAACCCTAAATCTAACCCTAATCCTAACCCTAACCCTAACCCTAACACAAACCCAACCCCTAACCCTAACCCTAACCCTAACCCAAACCCTAACCCTAATCCTAACCCTAACACAAACCCTAACCCTAACCCTAACCCTAACCCAAACCCTAACCCTAAATCTAACCCTAACCCTAATCCTAACCCTAACCCCAACCCAAAAACTAACCCTAACAATAACCCAAACACTAACCCTAACCCTAACCCTAACCCTAACACTAACTCAAACCCTAACCCTAACCCTAACCCAAACCCTAAACCTAAACCTAAACCTAACCCTAACCCTAACCCTAACCCTAACCCTAAACCAAACCAAATCCCTAACCCTAACTCTAATTCTAACCCTAACCCTAACCCTAACCCTAACCCTAACCTTAACCCAAACACTAACCCAAACCCAAACCCAAAACCTATCCCTAACCCTAACTCAAACTCTATCCCTAACTCTAACCCTAACTCAAAACCTAAACCAAACCCTAATCCAAACCCTAACCCAAACCCTAACAATAACCCTAACCCTAACGCTATTCCTAACACTAACCCTAACCCTAACCCAAACCCTAACCGTATTCCTAACCCTAACCCTAAACCATTACCCTAATCAATACCCTAAACATAACCCTCACGCTAACCCTAACCCTAACCCAAACCCTAACACTAACCTTAACCCTAACCAAAACCCAAACCCTAACCCTAACCTTAACCCAAACCAAAACCCTAACCCTAACTCTAATCCTAACTCTAACCCTAATCAAAACCCTAACATTAACCCTAACCCTAACCCTAACCCTATTCCTAACCTTAACCCTAAACCTAACCTTAACCCAAAACCTAACCGTAAATCTAACCCAAACCCTAAACCTAACTCAAAACCTAACCCTAAGACAAACCCTAACCCTAAAACTAACCCTAACACAAATCCTAAACCTAACACTAACCCTAACCCAAACCCTAACCCTAACACTAACACTTACCCTAAGGCTAACCCAAAACTTAACCCTAAACCTAACCGAAACCAAAAGCCTAACCCTAACTCTAATCCTAACCCTAACCCTAATCCTAACCCTAACCCTAACACTAACCCAAACCCTAAACCTAACCCTAATCCTAATTCTAACCCTAACCCTAATTGTAACCCTAAACCTAACCCTAACCCACACCCAACACCTAAATCTAACCGTAACCCTAACCGAAACCCTAACTCAAAACCTAACCCTAACCCTAACCCAAACCCTAACCCTAAACCTAACCCTAACCCTTTTCCTAACCCTAACACAAACCCTAACAATAATCCTAACCCTAACCCTATTCCTAAACCTAACCCTAACCCAAATCCTAACCCTAAACCTAACCCTAACCCTTTTCCTAACCCTAACACAAACCCTAACAATAATCCTAACCCTAACCCTATTCCTAAACCTAACCCTAACCCTAATCCTAACCCTAATCCTAAACCTAACCCTAACCCCAAAACTAACCCTAACCCTAACCCAAACCCTAACCCTAACACTAAACCTAATCCTAACCCTAACGCTAACCCTAACTCAAACCCTAACCCTAACCCAAACCCTAACCCTAACACTAACCATAACCCTAATCCTAAACCTAACACTAACCCTAACCCTAACCCTAACCCTAACCCTAACCCTAACCCTAACCCTAACCCAAACCCTAACCCTTACCCAAACCGTAAACCTAAACCTAACCCTAACCTTAATCCTAACACTAACCCTAACCCAAAAACTAACCCTAACTCGAACCCTAACCCAAACCCTAATCCTCACCCTAACACTAACCCAAACCCTAAACCTAACCCTATTCCTAACCCTAACCCTAAACCTAACCTTAACCCAAACCCTAACCCAAAACCTAACCCTAACCCTAACTCAAACTCTAACCCTAACTCGAACCCTAACCCTAAGCCAAACACTAACCCAAACCCTAAAAATAACCCTAACCCTATTCCTAACCCTAACCCTAACCCAAACCAAACCCAAATCTTAACCCTAACCCTAACCCTAACCCTAAACCTAACTCAAACACTAACCCTAACCCTAACCCAAAACCTAACACTAAACCTAACCTTAACCCTTATCCTAACCGTAAACCTAACCAAAAAAATAACACTAACCCTAAACCAAACCCTAACCCTAACCCTACCCTAATCCTAACCCTAACCCTAACCCTAACACAAACTCAACCCCTAAACCTAACCCTAACCCTAATCCTAATTCTAACCCTCACCCAAACCATAACCCTAACCCTAAACCTAAACCTTACATTAAACCTAACCCTAAACCAAACCCTAACTCTAACCCTAAACCTAACCCTAACCCTAATCCTAACCCTATCCCTAACCCTAACACTAACCCTAACCCAAAACCGCACCGTAACCACAAACCTAACTCAAAACTTAACCTTAAACCTAACCCAAACCCAAACACTAACCCTAACCTTAACCCTAAACCAAACCCTAAACCTAACCCTAAACCTAAACCTAACCCAAACCCTAACCCTAACACTAACCTAACCCTAACTCAAACCCTAACCATAACCCTAACCCTAACCCTAACCCAAACCCTAACCCTAACCCTAACACTAACCCTAACCCTAACACTAACCCAAATCCTAACCCTAACCCTAACCCAAACCAAAACCCTAACCCTAACTCTAACTCTAATCCTAAACCTAACCCTAATCCTAACTCTAACCCTAACCCTAATCTTACCCTAACCGTAACCCTAACACAAACCCAACCCCTAACCCTAACCCTAACCCTAATCCTAATTCTAACCCGAACCCAAACCATAACCCTAACTCTAAACTTCACCCAAAACCTAAACCTAACACTAACCCTAACCCTAAATAAACCCTAACTCTAACCCTAAACCTAACCCTGACCCTAATCCTAACCCTATCCATAACCCTAACACTAACCCTAACACAAAACCACACCGTAACCACAAACCTAACTCATACCCTAACCTTAAACCTAACCCAAACCCAAACCCTAACCTTAACCCTAAAACAAATCCTAAAACTAAACCCTAACCCAAACCTAACCCTAACCCTATTCCTAAACCTAACCCTAACCCTAACCTTAACCCAAAACCTAACCCTAAACCTAACCCTAACCCAAACCCTAACCCTAAAGCTAACCCAAAAAATAACACTAACCCTAAACCAAACCCTAACCCTAACCCTACCCTAATCCTAACCCTAAACCTAACCCTAACACAAACCCAACCACTAAACCTAACCCAAACCCTAATCCTAATTCTAACCCGAACCCAAACCATAACCCTAACCCTAACCCTAAACCTAACATTAAACCTAACCCTAAACCAAACCCTAACTCTAACCCTAAACCTAACCCTAACCCTAATCCTAACCCTATCCCTAACCCTAACCCTAAAACCTAACCCTAACCCTAAATCAAACACTAACCCTAACCCTAACCCAAAACCTAACCCTAAACCTAACCCTAACCCTTATCCTAACCCTAAACCTAACCAAAAAATAACACTAACCCTAAAACAAACCCTAACCCTAACCCTAACCCTAACCCTAACCCTTACCCAAACCCTAAACCTAAACCTCACCCTAATCTAATCCTAACCCTAACCCTAACCCAAACCCTAACCCTAACCCTATTCCTAACCCTACCCCTAAACCTAAACTTAACCCAAACCCTAACCCACACCCTAACCCTAAACTTAACCCTAACTCAAACTCTAACCCTAACTCGAACCTTAACCCTAACCCAAACACTAACCCAAACCCTAACAATAACTCTAACACTATTCCTAACCCTAACCCTAACCCTAACCCTAACCCTAACCCTATTCCTAACCCTAACCCTAAACCCTAAGCCTAATCAATACCCTAAACATAACCTTCACGCTAACCCTAACCCTAACCCAAACCCTAAACCTAACCCTAAACCTAACCAAAAACCTAAACCTAACCCTAACCCTAACCCTAACCCAAACCCTAACCCTAACACTAACCCTAACCCTAACACTAACCCAAATCCTAACCCTAACATTAACCCAAACCAAAACCCTAAACCTAACTCTAATCCTAACTCTAACCCTAATCAAAATCCTAACATTAAACCTAACCCTAACCCTAACCCAAAACCTAAACCTAACCCTAATCCTAACCCTAACCCTAAACTTAATCCTAACCCTAACCCTAAACCTAACACAAACCCAACCCCTAACCCTAACCCTAACCCTAATCCTAATTCTAACCCCAACCCAAACCATAACCCTAACCCTAACCCTAACCCTAAACCTAAACCTAACATTAACCCTAACCCTAAACCAAACCCTAACTCTAACCCTAACCTAACCCTAACCCTAATACTAACCCTATCCCTAACCCTAACACTAACCCTAACCCAAAACCACACCGTAACCACAAACCTAACTCAAAACCTAACCTTAAACCTAACCCAAACCCAAACCCTAACCCTAACCTTATCCCTAAACCAAACCCTAAACCTAACCCTAACCCAAACCCTAACCCTAACACTAACCTAACCCTAACTCAAATCCTAACCATAACCCTAACCCTAACCCTAACCCAAACTCTAACCCTAACACTAACCCTAACCCTAACACTAACCCAAATCCTAACCCTAACCCTAACCCAAACCAAAACCCTAACCCTAACTCTAACTCTAATCCTAAACCTAACCCTAATCCTAACTCTAACCCTAACCCTAATCCTAACCCTAACCCTAACCCTAACACAAACCCAACCCCTAACCCTAACCCTAACCCTAATCCTAATTCTAACCCGAACCCAAACCATAACCCTAACCCTAAACTTAACCCAAAACCTAAACCTAACACTAACCCTAACCCTAAACCAAACCCTAACTCTAACTCTAAACCTAAGCCTCACCCTAATCCTAACCCTATCCCTAACCCTAACACTAACCCTAACCCAAAACCAGACCGTAACCACAAACCTAACTCATACCCTAACCTTAAACCTAACCCAAATCCAAACCCTAACCTTAACCCTAAACCAAACCCTAAACCTAAACCGTAACCCTAACCCTAACCCTATTGCTAACCCTAACCCTAACCCTAACCTTAACCCAAACCCTAACCCTAAACCTAACCCTAACCCAAATCCTAATCAAACCCAATCCCTAACCCAAACCCTAACCCTAACACTAACCCTAACCGTAATCCTAAACCTAACCCTAACCTTAACCCAAAAAGTAAACCTAACCCTAAACCTAACCCTAACCCAAAACCTAACCCTTACCCAAATCCTAATCCTAACCCTAACCCTAATGCTAAGCCTAAACCTAACTCAAACTCAAACCTAACCCTAAACCTAACCCTAACCCAAACCCTAACTCTAACACTAACCTAACCCTAACTCAAACCCTAACCATAACCCTAACCCTAACCCTAACCCAAACCCTAACCCTAACACTAACCCTAACCCTATCACTAACCCAAATCCTAATCCAAACCCTTACCCAAACCAAAACCCTAACCCTAACTCTAACTCTAATCCTAAACCTAACCCTAATCCTAACCCTAACCCTAACCCTAACAAAAACCCAACCTCTAACACTAACCCTAACCCTAACCCAAACCCTAACCCTAAATCTAAACCTAACACTAACCCTAACTCAAACCCTAACCCTAACCCTTACCCTAACTCAAACCCTAACCCTAACCCTAACCCTAACCCTAACCCAAACCCTAACCCAAATCCTAACCCTAACCCTAACCCTAACCCTAACCCTAACCCTAACCCAAACACTAACCAAACCCTAACAATAACCCTAACCCTACCCCTATTCCTAACACTAACCCTAACCCTAACCCTAACCCTAAACCTATTCCTAACCCTAACCCTAAACCCTAACCCTAACCAATACCCTAAACAAAACCTTCACGCTAACCCTAACCCTAACCCAAAACCTAACCCAAACCCTAAACCTAACCAAAAACCTAAACTTATCCCTAACCTAACCCTAACGCAAACCCTAACCCTAACACTACCCCTAACCCTAACACTAACCCAAATCCTAACCCTAACATTAACCCAAACCAAAACCCTAAACTTAACTCTAATCCTAACCCTAACCCTAATCAAAACCCTAACATTAAACCTAATCCTAACCCTAACCCAAAACCTAAACCTAACCCTAATCCTAACCCTAAATCTAACCCTAATCCTAACCCTAACCCTAACCCTAACACAAACCCAACCCCTAACCCTAACCCTAACCCTAACCCAAACCCTAACCCTAATCCTAACCCTAACACTAACCCTAACCCTAACCCTAACCCTAACCCAAACCCTAACCCTAAATCTAACCCTAACCCTAATCCTAACCCTAACCCCAACCCAAAAACTAACCCTAACAATAACCCAAACACTAACCCTAACCCTAACCCTAACCCTAACACTAACCCAAACCCTAACCCTAACCCTAAACCAAACCAAAATATTAACACTAACTCTAATCCTAACCCTAACCCTAACCCTAACCCTAACCCTAACTCAAACCCTAACCCTAACCCTAACCCAAACCCTAAACCTAAACCTAAACCTAACCCTAACCCTAACCCTAACCCTAACCCTAAACCAAACCAAATCCCTAACCCTAACTCTAATTCTAACCCTAACCCTAACCCTAACCCTAACCCTAACCTTAACCCAAACACTAACCCAAACCCAAACCCAAAACCTATCCCTAACCCTATCTCAAACTCTATCCCTAACTCTAACCCTAACTCAAAACCTAAACCAAACCCTAATCCAAACCCTAACCCAAACCCTAACAATAACCCTAACCCTAACGCTATTCCTAACTCTAACCCTAACCCTAACCCAAACCCTAACCGTAATCCTAACCCTAACCCTAAACCATTACCCTAATCAATACCCTAAACATAACCCTCACGCTAACCCTAACCCTAACCCAAACCCTAACACTAACCTTAACCCTAACCAAAACCCAAACCCTAACCCTAACCTTAACTCAAACCAAAACCCTAACCCTAACTCTAATCCTAACTCTAACCCTAATCAAAACCCTAACATTTACCCTAACCCTAACCCTAACCCTATTCCTAACCTTAACCCTAAACCTAACCTTAACCCAAAACCTAACCGTAAATCTAACCCAAACAATAAACCTAACTCAAAACCTAACCCTAAGACAAACCCTAACCCTAAAACTAACCCTAACACAAATCCTAAACCTAACACTAACCCTAACCCAAACCCTAACCCTAACACTAACACTTACCCTAAGGCTAACCCAAAACTTAACCCTAAACCTAACCGAAACCAAAAGCCTAACCCTAACTCTAATCCTAACCCTAACCCTAATCCTAACCCTAACCCTAACACTAACCCAAACCCTAAACCTAACCCTAATCCTAATTCTAACCCTAACCCTAATTGTAACCCTAAACCTAACCCTAACCCACACCCAACACCTAAATCTAACCGTAACCCTAACCGAAACCCTAACTCAAAACCTAAGCCTAACCCTAACCCAAACCCTAACCCTAAACCTAACCCTAACCCTTTTCCTAACCCTAACACAAACCCTAACAATAATCCTAACCCTAACCCTATTCCTAAACCTAACCCTAACCCTAATCCTAACCCTAATCCTAAACCTAACCCTAACCCCAAAACTAACCCTAACCCTAACCCAAACCCTAACCCTAACACTAAACCTAATCCTAACCCTAACGCTAACCCTAACTCAAACCCTAACCCTAACCCAAACCCTAAACCTAACACTAACCATAACCCTAATCCTAAACCTAACACTAACCCTAACCCTAACCCTAACCCTAACCCTAACCCTAACCCTAACCCTAACCCAAACCCTAACCCTTACCCAAACCCTAAACCTAAACCTAACCCTAACCCTAATTCTAACACTAACCCTAACCCAAAAACTAACCCTAACTCTAACCCTAACCCAAACCCTAATCCTCCCCCCACCAGTAACCCAAACCCTAAACCCAACCCTAGTCCTAACCCTACCCCTAAACCTAACCTTAACCCAAACCCTAACCCAAAACCTAACCCTAACCCTACCTCAACCTCTAACCCTAACTAGAACCCTAACGCTAAGCCCAACACTAACCCAAACCCTAAAAATAACCCTAACCCTATTCCTAACCCTAACCCTAACCCAAACCAAACCCAAATCTTAACCCTAACCCTAACCCTAACCCTAACCCTAACTCAAACACTAACCCTAACCCTAACCCAAAACCTAACACTAAACCTAAACTTAACCCTTATCCTAACCGTAAACCTAACCCAAAAAATAACACTAACCCTAAACCAAACCCTAACCCTAACCCTACCCTAATCCTAACCCTAACCCTAACCCTAACACAAACCCAACCCCTAAACCAAACCCTAACCCTAATCCTAATTCTAACCCTCACCCAAACCATAACCCTAACCCTAACCCTAAACCTAACATTAAACCTAACCCTAAACCAAACCCTAACTCTAACCCTAAACCTAACCCTAACCCTAATCCTAACCCTATCCCTAACCCTAACACTAACCCTAACCCAAAACCGCACCGTAACCACAAACCTAACTCAAAACTTAACCTTAAACCTAACCCAAACCCAAACACTAACCCTAACCTTAACCCTAAACCAAACCCTAAACCTAACACTAAACCTCACCCTAACCCAAACCCTAACCCTAACACTAACCTACCCCTACCTCAAACCCTAACCATAACCCTAACCCTAACCCTAACCCAAACCCTAACCCTAACCCTAACACTAACCCTAACCCTAACACTAACCCAAATCCTAACCCTAACCCTAACTCAAACCCTAACCATAACCCTAAACCTAACCCTAATCTTAACCCTAACCGTAACCCTAACACAAACCCAACCCCTAACCCTAACCCTAACCCTAATCCTAATTCTAACCCGAACCCAAACCATAACCCTAACTCTAAACTTCACCCAAAACCTAAACCTAACACTAACCCTAACCCTAAATAAACCCTAACTCTAACCCTAAACCTAACCCTGACCCTAATCCTAACCCTATCCATAACCCTAACACTAACCCTAACACAAAACCACACCGTAACCACAAACCTAACTCATACCCTAACCTTAAACCTAACCCAAACCCAAACCCTAACCTTAACCCTAAAACAAATCCTAAAACTAAACCCTAACCCAAACCTAACCCTAACCCTATTCCTAAACCTAACCCTAACCCTAACCTTAACCCAAAACCTAACCCTAAACCTAACCCTAACCCAAACCCTAACCCTAAACCTAACCCAAAAAATAACACTAACCTTAAACCAAACCCTAACCCTAACCCTACCCTAATCCTAACCCTAAACCTAACCCTAACACAAACCCAACCACTAAACCTAACCCAAACCCTAATCCTAATTCTAACCCGAACCCAAACCATAACCCTAACCCTAACCCTAAACCTAACATTAAACCTAACCCTAAACCAAACCCTAACTCTAACCCTAAACCTAACCCTAACCCTAATCCTAACCCTATCCCTAACCCTAACCCTAAAACCTAACCCTAACCCTAAATCAAACACTAACCCTAACCCTAACCCAAAACCTAACCCTAAACCTAACCCAAACCCTTATCCTAACCCTAAACCTAACCAAAAAATAACACTAACCCTAAAACAAACCCTAACCCTAACCCTAACCCTAACCCTAACCCTTACCCAAACCCTAAACCTAAACCTCACCCTAATCTAATCCTAACCCTAACCCTAACCATAACCCTAACCCTAACCCTAACCCTAACACTAACCCTAACCCTAACACTAACCCAAATCCTAACCCAAACCCTAACCCAAACCAAAACCTAACCCTAACTCTAACTCTAATCCTAAACCTAACCCAATCCTAACCCTAACCCTAACCCTAACCCTAACCCTAAACCTAACCTCAACCCAAACCCTAACCCAAACCCTAACCCTAAACTTAACTCTAACTCAAACTCTAACCCTAATTCGAACCCTAACCCTAACCCAAACACTAACCAAACCCTAACAATAACCCTAACCCTAACCCTATTCCTAACACTAACCCTAACCCTAACCCTAACCCTAAACCTATTCCTAACCCTAACCCTAAACCCTAACCCTAACCAATACCCTAAACAAAAGCTTCACGCTAACCCTAACCCTAACCCAAACCCTAACCCTAACCCTAAACCTAACCAAAAACCTAAACCTAACCCTAACCTAACCCTAACCCAAACCCTAACCCTAACACTACCCCTAACCCTAACACTAACCCAAATCCTAACCCTAACATTAACCCTAACCCAAAACCTAAACCTAACCCTAATCCTAACCCTAACCCTAAACTTAATCCTAACCCTAACCCTAACCCTAACACAAACCCAACCCCTAACCCTAACCCTAACCCTAATCCTAATCCTAACCCTAACCCTAACCCTAACACAAACCCAACCCCTAACCCTAACCCTAACCCTAATCCTAATTCTAACCCGAACCCAAACCATAACCCTAACCCTAACCCTAACCCTAACCCTAACCCTAACCTTAACCCAAACACTAACCCAAACCCAAACCCAAAACCTATCCCTAACCCTAACCCTAACCCTAATTCAAACTCTATCCCTAACTCTAACCCTAACTCAAAACCTAAACCAAACCCTAATCCAAACCCTAACCCAAACCCTAACAATAACCCTAACCCTAACGCTATTCCTAACACTAACCCTAACCCTAACCCAAACCCTAACCGTATTCCTAACCCTAACCCTAAACCATTACCCTAATCAATACCCTAAATATAACCCTCACGCTAACCCTAACCCTAACCCAAACCCTAACACTAACCTTAACCCTAACCAAAACCCTAACCCTAACCCTAACCTTAACCCAAACCAAAACCCTAACCCTAACTCTAATCCTAACTCTAACCCTAATCAAAACCCTAACATTAACCCTAACCCTAACCCTAACCCTATTCCTAACCTTAACCCTAAACCTAACCTTAACCCAAAACCTAACCGTAAATCTAACCCAAACCCTAACCCTAAGACAAACCCTAACCCTATAACTAACCCTAACACAAATCCTAAACCTAACACTAACCCTAACCCAAACCCTAACCCTAACACTAACACTTACCCTAAGGCTAACCCAAAACCTAACCCTAAACCTAACCGAAACCAAAAGCCTAACCCTAACCCTAACCCTAACCGAAACCCTAACTCAAAACCTAACCCTAACCCTAACCCAAACCCTAACCCTAAACCTAACCCTAACCCTTTTCCTAACCCTAACACAAACCCTAACAATAATCCTAACCCTAACCCTATTCCTAAACCTAACCCTAACCCAAACCCTAACCCTAAACCTAACCCTAACCCTTTTCCTAACCCTAACACAAACCCTAACAATAATCCTAACCATAACCCTATTCCTAAACCTAACCCTAACCCTAATCTTAACCCTAATCCTAACCCTAACCCTAACCCCAAAACTAACCCTAACCCTAACCCAAACCCTAACCCTAACACTAAACCTAATCCTAACCCTAACGCTAACCCTAACTCAAACCCTAACCCTAACCCAAACCCTAACCCTAACACTAACCATAACCCTAATCCTAAACCTAACCCTAACCCTAACCCTAACCCTAACCCTAACCCTAACCCTAACCCTAACCCTTACCCAAACCCTAAACCTAAACCTAACCCTAACCCTAATCCTAACACTAACCCTAACCCAAAAACTAACCCTAACTCGAACCCTAACCCAAACCCTAATCCTCACCCTAACACTAACCCAAACCCTAAACCTAACCCTATTCCTAACCCTAACCCTAAACCTAACCTTAACCCAAACCCTAACCCAAAACCTAACCCTAACCCTACCTCAAACTCTAACCCTAACTCGAACCCTAACCCTAAGCCAAACACTAACCCAAACCCTAAAAATAACCCTAACCCTATTCCTAACCCTAACCCTAACCCAAACCCTAACCCAAATCCTAACCCTAACCCTAAACCTAACCCTAACCCTAACCCAAACCCTAACCCTTACCCAAACCCTAAACCTAAACCTAACCCTAACCCTAATCCTAACACTAACCCTAACCCAAAAACTAACCCTAACTCGAACCCTAACCCGAACCCTAATCCTCACCCTAACACTAACCCAAACCCTAAACCTAACCCTATTCCTAACCCTAACCCTAAACCTAACCTTAACCCAAACCCTAACCCAAAACCTAACCCTAACCCTACCTCAAACTCTAACCCTAACTCGAACCCTAACCCTAAGCCAAACACTAACCCAAACCCAAAAAATAACCCTAACCCTATTCCTAACCCTAACCGTAACCCAAACCCTAACCCAAATCCTAACCCTAACCCTAACCCTAACCCTAACCCTAACCCTAACTCAAACACTAACCCTAACCCTAACCCAAAACCTAACACTAAACCTAACCTTAACCCTTATCCTAACCCTAAACCTAACCCAAAAAATAACACTAACCCTAAACCAAACCCTAACCCTAACCCTACCCTAATCCTAACCCTAAACCTAACCCTAACACAAACCCAACCCCTAAACCTAACCCTAACCCTAATCCTAATTCTTACCCGAACCCAAACCATAACCCTAACCCTAACCCTAAACCTAACATTAAACCTAATCCTAAACCAAACCCTAACTCTAACCCTAAACCTAACCCTAACCCTAATCCTAACCCTATCCCTAACCCTAACACTAACCCCAACCCAAAACCGCACCGTAACCACAAACCTAACTCAAAACCTAACCTTAAACCTAACCCAAACCCAAACACTAACCCTAACCTTAACCCTAAACCAAACCCTAAACCTAACCCTAAACCTAACCCTAACCCAAACCCTAACCCTAACACTAACCTAACCCTAACTCAAACCCTAACCATAACCCTAACCCTAACCCTAACCCAAACCCTAACCCTAACCCTAACACTAACCCTAACCCTAATACTAACCCAAATCCTAACCCTAACCCTAACCCAAAACAAAACCCTAACCCTAACTCTAACTCTAATCCTAAACCTAACCCTAATCCTAACTCTAACCCTAACCCTAATCTTAACCCTAACCGTAACCCTAACACAAACCCAACCCCTAACCCTAACCCTAACCCTAATCCTAATTCTAACCCGAACCCAAACCATAACCGTAACTCTAAACTTCACCCAAAACCTAAACCTAACACTAACCCTAACCCTAAATAAACCCTAACTCTAACCCTAAACCTATCCCTAACCCTAATCCTAACCCTATCCATAACCCTAACACTAACCCTAACACAACACCACACCGTACCCACATACCTTATTCATACCCTAACCTTAATCCTTACCCTAACACATAATGTTACCTTAACCCTAAAACCAATCCTAAAACTAAACCCTTACCGAAACCTAACCCCAACCTCATTACTAACCCTAACCCTAACCCTAACCTTAACCCAAAACCTAACCCTAAACCTAACCCTAACCCAAACCCTAACCCTAAACCTAACCCAAAAAATAACACTAACCCTAAACCAAACCCTAACCCTAACCCTACCCTAATCCTAACCCTAAACCTAACCATAACACAAACCCAACCCCTAAACCTAACCCAAACCCTAATCCTAATTCTAACCCGAACCCAAACCATAACCCTAACCCTAACCCTAAACCTAACATTAAACCTAACCCTAAACCAAACCCTAAATCTAACCCTAAACCTAACCCTAACCCTAATCCTAACCCTATCCCTAACCCTAACCCTAAAACCTAACCCTAACCCTAAATCAAACACTAACCCTAACCCTAACCCAAAACCTAACCCTAAACCTAACCCTAATCCTTATCCTAACCCTAAACCTAACCAAAAAATAACACTAACCCTAAACCAAACCCTAACCCTAACCTAACCCTAACCCTAACCCTTACCCAAACCCTAAACCTAAACCTCACCCTAATCTAATCCTAACCCTAACCCTAACCCAAACCCTAACCCTAACCC
The DNA here is from genome assembly GCA_035773235.1 of Eospalax fontanierii. Lineage (NCBI taxonomy): Eukaryota > Metazoa > Chordata > Mammalia > Rodentia > Spalacidae > Eospalax > Eospalax fontanierii. The sequence goes on along the minus strand of JAJHUQ010000035.1, from coordinate 9,100,023 downwards.
TATTCCTAACCCTACCCCTAAACCTAAACTTAACCCAAACCCTAACCCACACCCTAACCCTAAACTTAACCCTAACTCAAACTCTAACCCTAACTCGAACCTTAACCCTAACCCAAACACTAACCCAAACCCTAACAATAAACCTAACACTATTCCTAACCCTAACCCTAACCCTAACCCTAACCCTAACCCTATTCCTTACCCTAACCCTTAACCCTAAGCCTAACCAATACCCTAAACATAACCTTCACGCTAACCCTAACCCTAACCCAAACCCTAACCCTAACCCTAAACCCAACCAAAAACCTAAACCTAACCCTAACCCTAACCCTAACCCAAACCCTAACCCTAACACTAACCCTAATCCTAACACTAACCCAAATCCTAACCCTAACATTAACCCAAACCAAAACCCTAAACCTAACTCTAATCCTAACTCTAACCCTAATCAAAATCCTAACATTAAACCTAACCCTAACCCTAACCCAAAACCTAAACCTAACCCTAATCCTAACCCTAACCCTAAACTTAATCCTAACCCAAACCCTAACCCTAACACAAACCCAACCCCTAACCCTAACCCTAACCCTAATCCTAATTCTAACCCGAACCCAAACCATAACCCTAACCCTAACCCTAACCCTAAACCTAAACCTAACATTAACCCTAACCCCAAACCAAACCCTAACTCTAACCCCAACCTAACCCTAACCCTAATACTAACCCTATCCCTAACCCTAACACTAACCCTAACCCAAAACCACACCGTAACCACAAACCTAACTCAAAACCTAACCTTAAACCTAACCCAAACCCAAACCCTAACCCTAACCTTAACCCTAAAACAAACCCTAAACCTAACCCTAACCCAAACCCTAACCCTAACACTAACATAACCCTAACTCAAATCCTAACCATAACCCTAACCCTAACCCTAACCCAAACTCTAACCCTAACACTAACCCTAACCCTAACCCTAACCCTAACCCTAACACTAACCCTAACCCTAAACCAAACCCTAACTCTAACCCTAAACCTAACCCTAACCCTAATCCTAACCCTATCCCTTACCCTAACACTAACCCTAACCCAAAACCACACCGTAACCACAAACCTAACTCATACCCTAACCTTAAACCTAACCCAAATCCAAACCCTAACCTTAACCCTAAACCAAACCCTAAACCTAAACCGTAACCCTAACCCTAACCCTAACCCTATTGCTAACCCTAACCCTAAACCTAACCTTAACCCAAACCCTAACCCTAAACCTAACCCTAACCCAAATCCTAATCAAACCCAAACCCTAACCCAAACCCTAACCCTAACACTCACCCTAACCGTAATCCTAAACCTAACCCTAACCTTAACCCAAAATGTAAACCTAACCCTAAACCTAACCCTAACCCAAAACCTAACCCTTACCCAAATCCTAATCCTAACCCTAACCCTAATGCTAAGCCTAAACCTAACTCAAACTCAAACCTAACCCTAAACCTAACCCTAACCCAAACCCTAACCCTAACAGTAACCTAACCCTAACTCAAACCCTAACCATAACCCTAACCCTAACCCTAACCCTAACCCTAACCCTAACCCTAACACTAACCCAAATCCTAACCCTAACATTAACCCAAACCAAAACCCTAAACTTAACTCTAATCCTAACCCTAACCCTAATCAAAACCCTAACATTAAACCTAATCCTAACCCTATCCCAAAACCTAAACCTAACCCTAATCCTAACCCTAAATCTAACCCTAATCCTAACCCTAACCCTAACCCTAACACAAATCCAACCCCTAACCCTAACCCTAGCCCTAACCCAAACCCTAACCCTAATCCTAACCCTAACTCAAACCCTAACCCTAACCCTAACCCTAACCCAAACGCTAACCCTAAATCTAACCCTAACCCTAATCCTAACCCTAACCCCAACCCAAAAACTAAATCTAACAATAACCCAAACACTAACCCTAACCCTAACCCTAACCCTAACACTAACCCAAACCCTAACCCTAACCCTAAACCAAACCAAAACCCTAACACTAACTCTAATCCTAACCCTAACCCTAATCCTAACCCTAACCCTAACTCAAACCCTAACCCTAACCCTAACCCAAACCCTAAACCTAAACCTAACCCTAACCCTAACCCTAACCCTAACCCTAACCCAAACCCTAACACTAACCCAAACCCTAACCCTAACCCTAAACCAAACCAAAACCCTAACCCTAACTCTAATTCTAACCCTAACCCTAACCCTAACCCTAACCCTAACCTTAACCCAAACACTAACCCAAACCCAAACCCAAAACCTATCCCTAACCCTAACCCTAACCCTAACTCAAACTCTATCCCTAACTCTAACCCTAACTCAAAACCTAAACCAAACCCTAATCCAAACCCTAACCCAAACCCTAACAATAACCCTAACCCTAACGCTATTCCTAACACTAACCCTAACCCTAACCCAAACCCTAACCGTATTCCTAACCCTAACCCTAAACCATTACCCTAATCAATACCCTTAACATAACACTCACGCTAACCCTAACCCTAACCCAAACCCTAACACTAACCTTAACCCTAACCAAAACCCTAACCCTAACCCTAACCTTAACCCAAACCAAAACCCTAACCCTAACTCTAATCCTAACTCTAACCCTAATCAAAACCCTAACATTAACCCTAACCCTAACCCTAACCCTAAACCTAACCTTAACCCAAAAACTAACCGTAAAACAAAACCTAAACGTAAATCTAACCCAAACCCTAACCCTAAGACAAACCCTAATCCTAAAACTAACCCTAACACAAATCCTAAACCTAACACTAACCCTAACCCAAACCCTAACCCTAACACTAACACTTACCCTAAGGCTAACCCAAAACCTAACCCTAAACCTAACCGAAACCAAAAGCCTAACCCTAACTCTAATCCTAACCCTAACCCTAATCCTAACCCTAACCCTAACACTAACCCAAACCCTAAACCTAACCCTAATCCTAATTCTAACCCTAACCCTAATTGTAACCCTAAACCTAACCCTAACCCACACCCAACACCTAAATCTAACCCTAACCCTAACCGAAACCCTAACTCAAAACCTAACCCTAACCCTAACCCAAACCCTAACCCTAAACCTAACCCTAACCCTTTTCCTAACCCTAACACAAACCCTAACAATAATCCTAACCCTAACCCTATTCCTAAACCTAACCCTAACCCAAACCCTAACCCTAAACCTAACCCTAACCCTTTTCCTAACCCTAACACAAACCCTAACAATAATCCTAACCCTAACCCTATTCCTAAACCTAACCCTAACCCTAACTCTAACCCTAATCCTAACCCTAACCCTAACCCCAAAACTAACCCTAACCCTAACCCAAACCCTAACCCTAACACTAAACCTAATCCTAACCCTAACGCTAACCCTAACTCAAACCCTAACCCTAACCCAAACCCTAACCCTAACACTAACCATAACCCTAATCCTAAACCTAACACTAACCCTAACCCTAACCCTAACCCTAACCCTAACCCTAACCCTAACCCTAACCCAAACCCTAACCCTTACCCAAACCCTAAACCTAAACCTAACCCTAACCCTAATCCTAACACTAACCCTAAACCAAAAACTAACCCTAACTCGAACCCTAACCCAAACCCTAATCCTCACCCTAACACTAACCCAAACCCTAAACCTAACCCTATTCCTAACCCTAACCCTAAACCTAACCTTAACCCAAACCCTAAACCAAAACCTAACCCTAACCCTAACTCAAACTCTAACCCTAACTCGAACCCTAACCCTAAGCCAAACACTAACCCAAACCCTAAAAATAACCCTAACCCTATTCCTAACCCTAACCCTAACCCACACCCTAACCCAAATCCTAACCCTAACCTTAACCCTAACCCTAACCCTAACTCAAACACTAACCCTAACCCTAACCCAAAACCTAACACTAAACCTAATCTTAACCCTTATCCTAACCCTAAACCTAACCCAAAAAATAACACTAACCCTAAACCAAACCCTAACCCTAACCCTACCCTAATCCTAACCCTAAATCTAACCCTAAAACAAACCCAACCCCTAAACCTAACCCTAACCCTAATCCTAATTCTAACCCGAACCCAAACCATAACCCTAACCCTAACCCTAAACCTAACATTAAACCTAACCCTAAACCAAACCCTAACTCTAACCCTAAACCTAACCCTAAAACTAATCCTAACCCTATCCCTAACCCTAACACTAACCCTAACCCAAAACCGCACCGTAACCACAAACGTAACTCAAAACCTAACCTTAAACCTAACCCAAACCCAAACACTAACCCTAACCTTAACCCTAAACCAAACCCTAAACCTAACCCTAAACCTAACCCTAACCCAAACCCTAACCCTAACACTAACCTAACCCTAACTCAAACCCTAACCATAACCCTAACCCTAACCCTAACCCAAACCCTAACCATAACCCTAACACTAACCCTAACCCTAACACTAACCCAAATCCTAACCCTAACCCTAACCCAAACCAAAACCCTAAACCTAACTCTAACTCTAATCCTAAACCTAACCCTAATCCTAACTCTAACCCTAACCCTAATCTTAACCCTAACCGTAACCCTAACACAAACCGAACCCCTAACCCTAACCCTAACCCTAATCCTAATTCTAACCCGAACCCAAACCATAACCCTAACTCTAAACTTACCCCAAAACCTAACCCTAACACTCCCCCTAACTCTAAATAAACGCTAAACCTAACCCTCACCCTAATCCTAACCCTATCCATAACCCTAACACTAACCCTAACACAAAACCACACCGTAACCACAAACCTAACTCATACCCTAACCTTAAACCTAACCCAACCCCAAACCCTAACCTTAACCCTAAATCAAATCCTAAATCTATACCGTAACCCTAACCCTAACCCTAACCCTAACCCTATTCCTAACTCTAACCCTAACCCTAACCTTAACCCAAAACCTAACCCTAAACCTAACCCTAACCCAAACCCTAATCAAACCCTAACCCTAACCCAAACCCTAACCCTAACACTAACCCTAACCGTAATCCTAAACCTAACCCTAACCTTAACCCAAAAAGTAAACCTAACCCTAAACCTAACCCTAACCCAAAACCTAACCCTAACCCAAATCCTAATCCTAACCCTAACCCTAATGCTAAGCCTAAACCTAACTCAAACTCAAACCTAACCCTAAACCTAACCCTAACCCAAACCCTAACCCTAACACTAACCTAACCCTAACTCAAACCCTAACCATAACCCTAACCCTAACCCTAACCCAAACCCTAACCCTAACACTAACCCTAAACCTAACACTAACCCAAATCCTAACCCTAAACCTAACCCAAACCAAAACCCTAACCCTAACCCTAACTCTAACTCTAATCCTAAACCTAACCCTAACCCTAACCCTAACCCTAACCCTAACCCTACCCTAATCCTAACCCTAACCCTAACCCTAACACAAACCCAACCCCTAACCCTAACCCTAACCCTCACCCTAAACCTAACATTAAACCTAACCCTAAACCAAACCCTAACTCTAACCCTAAACCTAACCCTAACCCTAATCCTAACCCTATCCCTAACCCTAACACTAACCCTAACCCAAAACCACACCGTAACCACAAACGTAACTCAAAACCTAACCTTAAACCTAACCCAAACTGAAACCCTAACCCTAACCTTAACCCTTAACCAAACCCTAAACCTAACCCTAACCCAAACCCTAACCCTAACACTAACCTAACCCTAACTCAAACCCTAACCATAACCCTAAGCCTAACCCTAACCCAAACCCTAACCCTACCGCTAACCCTAACCCTAACACTAACCCAACTCCTAACCCTAACCCTAACCCAAACCACAACCCTTACCCTAACTCTAACTCTAATCCTAAACCTTACCCTAATCCTAACTCTAACCCTAACCCTAATCCTAACCCTAACCCTAACCCTAACACAAACCCAACCCCTAACCCTAACCCAACCCTAATCCTAATTCTAACCCGAACACAAACCATAACCCTAACCCTAAACTTAACCCAAAACCTAAACCTAACACTAACCCTAACCCTAAACCAAAACCTAACCCTAACCCTATTCCTAACACTAACCCTAACCCTAACCCTAACCCTAACCCTATTCCTAACTCTAACCCTAACCCTAACCTTAACCCAAAACCTAACCCTAAACCTAACCCTAACCCAAACCCTAATCAAACCCTAACCCTAACCCAAACCCTAACCCTAACACTAACCCTAACCGTAATCCTAAACCTAACCCTAACCTTAACCCAAAAAGTAAACCTAACCCTAAACCTAACCCTAACCCAAAACCTAACCCTAACCCAAATCCTAATCCTAACCCTAACCGTAATGCTAAGCCTAAACCTAACTCAAACTCAAACCTAACCCTAAACCTAACCCTAACCCAAACCCTAACCCTAACACTAACCTAACCCTAACTCAAACCCTAACCATAACCCTAACTCTAACCCTAACCCAAACCCTAACCCTAACAATAACCCTAAACCTAACACTAACCCAAATCCTAACCCTAAACCTAACCCAAACCAAAACCCTAACCCTAACTCTAACTCTAATCCTAAACCTAACCCTAATCCTAACCCTAACCCTAACCCTAATCAAAACCCTAAGATTAAAACTAACCCTAACCCTAACCCAAAACCTAAACCTAACCCTAATCCTAACCCTAACCCTAACCCTAAGCCTAAGCCTAACCCTAACCCTAACACAAACCCAACCCCTAACCCTAACCCTAACCCTAACCCAAACCCTAACCCTAAACCTAACCCTAACTCAAACCCTAAGCCTAATCCTAACCCTAACCCAAAAACTAACCCTAACAATAACCCAAACCCTAACCCTAACCCTAACTCTAACCCAAACCCTAACCCTAAACCTAACCAAAAACCTAAACCTAACCCTAACCCAAACCCTAACCCTAACCCTATTCCTAACATTAACCCTAAACCTAAACTTAACCCAAACCCTAACCCAAACCCTAACCCTAACCCTAAACCTAACCATAACCCTAACCCAAACCCTAAACCAAATCCTAACCCTAACGCTAACCCTAACCCTAACACTAACTCAAACACTAACCCTAAGCCTAAACCAAAACCTAAACCTAAACCTAACCCTAACCCTTATCCTAACCCTAAACCTAACCCAAAAAATAACACTAACCCTAAACCAAACCCTAACCCTAACCCTACCCGAATCCTAACCCTAACCCTAACCCTAACACAAACCCAACCCCTAACCCTAACCCTAACCCTAACCCTAAACCTAACATTAAACCTAACCCTAAACCAAACCCTAACTCTAACCCTAAACCTAACCCTAACCCTAATCCTAACCCTATCCCTAACCCTAACACTAACCCTAACCCAAAACCACACCGTAACCACAAACCTAACTCAAAACCTAACCTTAAACCTAACCCAAACTGAAACCCTAACCCTAACCTTAACCCTAAACCAAACCCTAAACCTAACCCTAACCCAAACCCTAACCCTAACACTAACCTAACCCTAACTCAAACCCTAACCATAACCCTAACCCTAACCCTAACCCAAACCCTAACCCTAACACTAACCCTAACCCTAACACTAACCCAAATCCTAACCCTAACCCTAACCCAAACCAAAACCCTAACCCTAACTCTAACTCTAATCCTAAACCTAACCCTAATCCTAACTCTAACCCTAACTCTAATCCTAACCCTAACCCTAACCCTAACACAAACCCAACCCCTAACCCTAACCCTAACCCTAATCCTAATTCTAACCAGAACACAAACCATAACCCTAACCCTAAACTTAACCCAAAACCTAAACCTAACACTAACCCTAACCCTAAACCAAACCCTAACCCTAACCCTATTAATAACACTAACCCTAACCCTAACCCTAACCCTAAACCTATTCCTAACCCTAACCCTAAACCCTAACCCTAACCAATACCCTAAACAAAAGCTTCACGCTAACCCTAACCCTAACCCAAACCCTAACCCTAACCCTAAACCTAACCAAAAACCTAAAGCTAACCCTAACCTAACCCTAACCCAAACCCTAACCCTAACACTACCCCTAACCCTAACACTAACCCAAATCCTAACCCTAACATTAACCCAAACCAAAACCCTAAACTTAACTCTAATCCTAACCCTAACCCTAATCAAAACCCTAACATTAAACCTAATCCTAACCCTAACCCAAAATCTAAACCTAACCCTAATCCTAACCCTAAATCTAACCCTAATCCTAACCCTAACCCTAACCCTAACACAAACCCAACCCCTAACCCTAACCCTAACCCTAACCCAAACCCTAACCCTAATCCTAACCCTAACTCAAACCCTAACCCTAACCCTAACCCTAACCCAAACCCTAACCCTAAATCTAACCCTAACCCTAATCCTAACCCTAACCCCAACCCAAAAACTAAATCTAACAATAACCCAAACACTAACCCTAACCCTAACCCTAACCCTAACACTAACCCAAACCCTAACCCTAACCCTAAACCAAACCAAAACCCTAACACTAACTCTAATCCTAACCCTAACCCTAACCCTAACCCTAACTCAAACCCTAACCCTAACCCTAACCCAAACCCTAAACCTAAACCTAACCCTTACCCTAACCCTAACCCTAACCCAAACCCTAACACTAACCCAAACCCTAACCCTAACCCTAAACCAAACCAAAACCCTAACCCTAACTCTAATTCTAACCCTAACCCTAACCCTAACCCTAACCCTAACCTTAACCCAAACACTAACCCAAACCCAAACCCAAAACCTATCCCTAACCCTAACCCTAACCCTAACTCAAACTCTATCCCTAACTCTAACACTAACTCAAAACCTAAACCAAACCCTAATCCAAACCCTAACCCAAACCCTAACAATAACCCTAACCCTAACGCTATTCCTAACACTAACCCTAACCCTAACCCAAACCCTAACCGTATTCCTAACCCTAACCCTAAACCATTACCCTAATCAATACCCTAAACATAACCCTCACGCTAACCCTAACCCTAACCCAAAACCTAACACTAACCTTAACCCTAACCAAAACTCTAACCCTAACCCTAACCTTAACCCAAACCAAAACCCTAACCCTAACTCTAATCCTAACTCAAACCCTAATCAAAACCCTAACATTAACCCTAACCCTAACCCTATTCCTAACCTTAACCCTAAACCTAACCTTAACCTAAAACCTAACCGTAAATCTAACCCAAACCCTAACCCTAAGACAAACCCTAACCCTAAAACTAACCCTAACACAAATCCTAAACCTAACACTAACCCTAACCCAAACCCTAACCCTAACACTAACACTTACCCTAAGGCTAACGCAAAACCTAACCCTAAACCTAACCGAAACCAAAAGCCTAACCCTAACTCTAATCCTAACCCTAACCCTAATCCTAACCCTAACCCTAACACTAACCCAAACCCTAAACCTAACCCTAATCCTAATTCTAACCCTAACCCTAATTGTAACCCTAAACCTAACCCTAACCCACACCCAACACCTAAATCTAACCCTAACCCTAACCGAAACCCTAACTCAAAACCTAACCCTAACCCTAACCCAAAGCCTAACCCTAAACCTAACCCTAACCCTTTTCCTAACCCTAACACAAACCCTAACAATAATCCTAACCCTAACCCTATTCCTAAACCTAACCCTAACCCAAACCCTAACCCTAAACCTAACCCTAACCCTTTTCCTAACCCTAACACAAACCCTAACAATAATCCTAACCCTAACCCTATTCCTAAACCTAACCCTAACCCTAACTCTAACCCTAATCCTAACCCTAACCCTAACCCCAAAACTAACCCTAACCCTAACCCAAACCCTAACCCTAACACTAAACCTAATCCTAACCCTAACGCTAACCCTAACTCAAACCCTAACCCTAACCCAAACCCGAACCCTAACACTAACCATAACCCTAATCCTAAACCTAACCCTAACCCTAACCCTAACCCTAACCCTAACCCTAACCCTAACCCAAACCCTAACCCTTACCCAAACCCTAAACCTAAACCTAACCCTAACCCTAATCCTAACACTAACCCTAACCCAAAAACTAACCCTAACTCGAACCCTAACCCAAACCCTAATCCTCACCCTAACACTAATCCAAACCCTAAACCTAACCCTATTCCTAACCCTAACCCTAAACCTAACCTTAACCCAAACCCTAACCCAAAACCTAACCCTAACCCTAACTCAAACTCTAACCCTAACTCGAACCCTAACCCTAAGCCAATCACTAACCCAAACCCTAAAAATAACCCTAACCCTATTCCTAACCCTAACCCTAACCCAAACCCTAACCCAAATCCTAACCCTAACCTTAACCCTAACCCTAACCCTAACTCAAACACTAACCCTAACCCTAACCCAAAACCTAACACTAAACCTAACCTTAACCCTTATCCTAACCCTACACCTAACCCAACAAATAACACTCACCCTACACCAAACCCTAACCCTAACCCTCCCCTAATCCTAACCCTAACCCTAACCCTAACACAAACCCAACCCCTCAACCTAACCCTAACCCTAATCCTAATTCTAACCCGAACCCAAACCATAACCCTAACCCTAAACTAAACCTAACATTAAACCTAACCCTAAACCAAACCCTAACTCTAACCCTAAACCTAACCCTAAAACTAATCCTAACCCTATCCCTAACCCTAACACTAAGCCTAACCCAAAACCGCACCGTAACCACAAACCTAACTCAAAACCTAACCTTAAACCTAACCCAAACCCAAACACTAACCCGAACCTTAACCCTAAACCAAACCCTAAACCTAACCCTAAACCTAACCCTAAACCAAACCCTAACCCTAACACTAACCTAACCCTAACTCAAACCCTAACCATAACCCCAACCCTAACCCTAACCCAAACCCTAACCCTAACCCTAGCACTAACCCTAACCATAACACTAACCCAAATCCTAACCCTAACCCTAACCCAAACCCTAACCCTAACCCTATTCCTAACTTTAACCCTAAACCTAAACTTAACCCAAACACTAACCCAAACCCTAACCCTAACCCTAAACCTAACCATAACCCTAACCCAAACCCTAACCCAAATCCTAACCCTAACCCTAACCCTAACCCTAACCCTAACTCAAACACTAACCCTAACCCTAAACCAAACCCTAAACCTAAACCTAACCCTAACCCTTATCCTAACCCTAAACCTAACCCAAAAAATAACACTAAACCTAAACCAAACCCTAACCCTAACCCTACCCTAATCCTAACCCTAACCCTAACCCTAACACAAACCCAACCCCTAACCCTAACCCTAACACTAACCCTAAACCTAACATTAAACCTAACCCTAAACCAAACCCTAACTCTAACCCTAAACCTAACCCTAACCCTAATCCTAACCCTATCCCTAACCCTAACACTAACCCTAACCCAAAACCGCACCGTAACCACAAACCTAACTCAAAACCTAACCTTAAACCTAACCCAAACTGAAACCCTAACCCTAACCTTAACCCTAAACCAAACCCTAAACCTAACCCTAACCCAAACCCTAACCCTAACACTAACCTAACCCTAACTCAAACCCTAACCATAAACCTAACCCTAACCCTAACCCAAACCCTAACCCTAACACTAACCCTAACCCTAACACTAACCCAAATCCTAACCCTAACCCTAACCCAAACCAAAACCCTAACCGTAACTCTAACTCTAATCCTAAACCTAACCCTAATCCTAACTCTAACCCTAACCCTAATCCTAACCCTAACCCTAACCCTAACACAAACCCAACCCCTAACCCTAACCCTAACCCTAATCCTAATTCTAACCCGAACACAAACCATAACCCTAACCCTAAACTTAACCCAAAACCTAAACCTAACACTAACCCTAACCCTAAACCAAACCCTAACCCTATTCCTAACTCTAACCCTAACCCTAACCTTAACCCAAAACCTAACCCTAAACCTAACCCTAACCCAAACCCTAATCAAACCCTAACCCTAACCCAAACCCTAACCCTAACACTAACCCTAACCGTAATCCTAAACCTAACCCTAACCTTAACCCAAAAAGTAAACCTAACCATAAACCTAACCCTAACCCAAAACCTAACCCTAACCCAAATCCTAATCCTAACCCTAACCGTATTGCTAAGCCTAAACCTAACTCAAACTCAAACCTAACCCTAAACCTAACCCTAACCCAAACCCTAACCCTAACACTAACCTAACCCTAACTCAAACCCTAACCATAACCCTAACCCTAACCCTAACCCAAACCCTAACCCTAACACTAACCCTAAACCTAACACTAACCCAAATCCTAACCCTAAACCTAACCCAAACCAAAACCCTAACCCTAACTCTAACTCTAATCCTAAACCTAACCCTAATCCTAACCCTAACCCTAACCCTAATCAAAACCCTAAGATTAAAACTAACCCTAACCCTAACCCAAAACCTAAACCTAACCCTAATCCTAACCCTAACCCTAACCCTAATCCTAAGCCTAACCCTAACCCTAACACAAACCCAACCCCTAACCCTAACCCTAACCCTAACCCAAACCCTAACCCTAACACTAACCCTAACCCTAACACTAACCCAAATCCTAACCCTAACATTAACCCAAACCAAAACCCTAAACCTAACTCTAATCCTAACTCCAACCCTAATCAAAATCCTAGCATTAGACCTAACCCTAACCCTAACCCAAAACCTAAGCCTAACCCTAATCCTAACCCTAACCCTAAGCTTAATCCTAACCCTAACCCTAGCCCTAACGCAAACCCAACCCCAAACTCTAACCCTAACGCTAATCCTAATTCTAACCCGAACCCAAACCATAACCCTAACCCTAACCCTAACCCTAAACCTAAACCTAACATTAACCCTAACCCTAAACCAAACCCTAACTCTAACCCTAACCTCACCCTAACGCTAATACTAACCCTATCCCTAACCCTAACACTAACCCTAACCCAAAACCACACCGTAACCACAAACCTAACTCAAAACCTAACCTTAAACCTAACCCAAACCCAAACCCTAACCCTAACCTTAACCCTAAACTAAACCCTAAACCTAACCCTAACCCAAACCCTAACCCTAACACTAACATAACCCTAACTCAAATCCTAACCATAACCCTAACCCTAACCCTAACCCAAACTCTAACCCTAACACTAAACCTAACCCTAACACTAACCCAAATCCTAACCCTAACCCTAACCCAAACCAAAACCCTAACCCTAACTCTAACTCTAATCCTAAACCTAACCCTAATCCTAACTCTAACCCTAACCCTAATCCTAACCCTAACCCTAACCCTAACACAAACCCAACCCCTAACCCTAACCCTAACCCTAATCCTAATTCTAACCCGAACCCAAACCATAACCCTAACCCTAAACTTAACCCAAAACCTAAACCTAACACTAACCCTAACCCTAAACCAAACCCTAACTCTAACCCTAAACCTAACCCTAACCCTAATCCTAACCCTATACCTAACCCTAACACTAACCCTAACCCAAAACCACACCGGAACCACAAACCTAACGCATACCCTATCCCTAACCCTAACCCAAATCCAAACCCTAGCCTTTACCCTAAACCAAGCCCTACACCTAGACCGTCACCCTAACCCTCCCCCTAACCCTATTGCTAACCCAAACCCTAACCCTAACCTTAACCCAAACCCTAACCCTAACCCTAACCCTAACCCAAATCCTAATCAAACCCAAACCCTAACCCAAACCCTAACCCTGACACTAACCCTAACCGTAATCCTAAACCTAACCCTAACCTTAACCCAAAAAGTAAAAATAACCCTAAACCTAACCCTAACCCAAAACCTAACCCTTACCCAAATCCTAATCCTAACCCTAACCCTAATGCTAAGCCTAAACCTAACTCAAACTCAAACCTAACCCTAAACCTAACCCTAACCCAAACCCTAACCCTAACACTAACCTAACCCTAACTCAAACCCTAACCATAACCCTAACCCTAACCCTAACCCTAACACTAACCCTAACCCTAACACTAACCCAAATCCTAACCCAAACCCTAACCCAAACCAAAACCTAACCCTAACTCTAACTCTAATCCTAAACCTAACCCAATCCTAACCCTAACCCTAACCCTAACAAAAACCCAACCTCTAACACTAACCCTAACCCTAACCCAAACCCTAACCCTAAATCTAAACCTAACCCTAAGCCTAACTCAAAACCTAACCCTAACCCTTACCCTAACTCAAACCCTAACGCTAACCCTAACCCTAACCCTAACCCAAACCCTAACCCAAATCCTAACCCTAACCCTAACCCTAACCCTAACCCTAACCCTAACCCAAACACTAACCAATCCCTAACAATAACCCTAACCCTAACCCTATTCCTAACCCTAACCCTAACCCTAACCCTAACCCTAAACCTATTCCTAACCCTAACCCTAAACCCTAACCCTAACCAATACCCTAAACAAAAGCTTCACGCTACCCCTCACCCTCACCCAAACCCTAACCCTACCACTCCCCCTAACCCTAACACTAACTCAAATCCTAACCCTAACATTAACCCAAACCAAAACCCTAAACTTAACTCTAATCCTAACCCTAACCCTAATCAAAACCCTAACATTAAACCTAATCCTAAACCTAACCCAAAACCTAAACCTAACCCTAATCCTAACCCTAAATCTAACCCTAATCCTAACCCTAACCCTAACCCTAACACAAACCCAACCCCTAACCCTAACCCTAACCCTAACCCTTACCCAAACCCTAACCCTAATCCTAACCCTAACTCAAACCCTAACCCTAACCCTAACCCTAACCCAAACCCTAACCCTAAATCTAACCCTAACCCTAATCCTAACCCTAACCCCAACCCAAAAACTAAATCTAACAATAACCCAAACACTAACCCTAACTCTAACCCTAACCCTAACACTAACCCAAACCCTAACCCTAACGCTAAACCAAACCAAAACCCTAACACTAACTCTAATCCTAACCCTAACCCTAACCCTAACCCTAACCCTAACTCAAACCCTAACCCTAACCCTAACCCAAACCCTAAACCTAAACCTAACCCTAACCCTAACCCTAACCCTAACCCAAACCCTAACACTAACCCAAACCCTAACCCTAACCCTAAACCAAACCAAAACCCTAACCCTAACTCTAATTCTAACCCTAACCCTAACCCTAACCCTAACCCTAACCTTAACCCAAACACTAACCCAAACCCAAACCCAAAACCTATCCCTAACCCTAACCCTAACCCTAACTCAAACTCTATCCCTAACTCTAACCCTAACTCAAAACCTAAACCAAACCCTAATCCAAACCCTAACCGAAACCCTAACAATAACCCTAACCCTAACGCTATTCCTAACACTAACCCTAACCCTAACCCAAACCCTAACCGTATTCCTAACCCTAACCCTAAACCTTTACCCTAATCAATACCCTAAACATAACCCTCACGCTAACCCTAACCCTAACCCAAACCCTAACACTAACCTAAACCCTAACCAAAACCCTAACCCTAACCCTAACCTTAACCCAAACCAAAACCCTAACCCTAACTCTAATCCTAACTCTAACCCTAATCAAAACCCTAACATTAACCCTAACCCTAACCCTAACCCTATTCCTAACCTTAACCCTAAACCTAACCTTAACCCAAAACCTAACCGTAAATCTAACCCAAACCCTAACCCTAAGACAAACCCTAACCCTAAAACTAACCCTAACACAAATCCTAAACCTAACACTAACCCTAACCCAAACCCTAACCCTAACACTAACACTTACCCTAAGGCTAACCCAAAACCTAACCCTAAACCTAACCGAAACCAAAAGCCTAACCCTAACTCTAATCCTAACCCTAACCCTAATCCTAACCCTAACCCTAACACTAACCCAAACCCTAAACCTAACCCTAATCCTAATTCTAACCCTAACCCTAATTGTAACCCTAAACCTAACCCTAACCCACACCCAACACCTAAATCTAACCCTAACCCTAACCGAAACCCTAACTCAAAACCTAACCCTAACCCTAACCCAAACCCTAACCCTAAACCTAAACCTAACCCTTTTCCTAACCCTAACACAAACCCTAACAATAATCCTAACCCTAACCCTATTCCTAAACCTAACCCTAACCCAAACCCTATCCCTAAACCTAACCCTAACCCTTTTCCTAACCCTAACACAAACCCTAACAATAATCCTAACCCTAACCCTATTCCTAAACCTAACCCTAACCCTAATCCTAACACTAATCCTAACCCTAACCCTAACCCCAAAACTAACCCTAACCCTAACCCAAACCCTAACCCGAACACTAAACCTAATCCTAACCCTAACGCTAATCCTAACTAAAACCCTAACCCTAAACCAAACCCTAACCCTAACACTAACCATAACCCTAATCCTAAACCTAACCCTAACCCTAACCCTAACCCTAACCCTAACCCTAACCCTAACCCTTACCCAAACCCTAAACCTAAACCTAACCCTAACCCTAATCCTAACACTAACCCTAACCCAAAAACTAACCCTAACTCGAACCCTAACCCAAACCCTAATCCTCACCCTAACACTAACCCAAACCCTAAACCTAACCCTAACCCTAACCCTAACCCTAACCCTAACTCTAACTCTAATCCTAAACCTAACCCTAATCCTAACTCTAACCCTAACCCTAATCTTAACCCTAACCGTAACCCTAACACAAACCCAACCCCTAACCCTAACCCTAACCCTAATCCTAATTCTAACCCGAACCCAAACCATAACCCTAACTCTAAACTTCACCCAAAACCTAAACCTAACACTAACCCTAACCCTAAATAAACCCTAACTCTAACCCTAAACCTAACCCTAACCCTAATCCTAACGCTATCCATAACCCTAACACTAACCCTAACACAAAACCACACCGTAACCACAAACCTAACTCATACCCTAACCTTAAACCTAACCCAAACACAAACCCTAAACTTAACCCTAAAACAAATCCTAAAACTAAACCCTAACCCAAACCTAACCCTAACCCTATTCCTAACCCTAACCCTAACCCTAACCTTAACCCAAAACCTAACCCTAAACCTAACCCTAACCCAAACCCTAACCCTAAACCTAACCCAAAAAATAACACTAAACCTAAACCAAACCCTAACCCTAACCCTAACCCTAATCCTAACCCTAAACCTAACCCTAACACAAACCCAAACCCTAAACCTAACCCAAACCCTAATCCTAATTCTAACCCGAACCCAAACCATAACCCTAACCCTAACCCTAAACCTAACATTAAACCTAACGCTAAACCAAACCCTAACTCTAACCCTAAACCTAACCCTAACCCTAATCCTAACCCTATCCCTAACCCTAACCCTAAAACCTAACCCTAACCCTAAATCAAACACTAACCCTAACCCTAACCCAAAACCTAACCCTAAACCTAACCCTAACCCTTATCCTAACCCTAAACCTAACCAAAAAATAACACTAACCCTAAACAAAACCCTAACCCTAACCTAACCCTAACCCTAAACCTTACCCAAACCCTAAACCTAAACCTCACCCTAATCTAATCCTAACCCTAACCCTAACCCAAACCCTAACCCTAACCCTATTCCTAACCCTACCCCTAAACCTAAACTTAACCCAAACCCTAACCCACACCCTAACCCTAAACTTAACCCTAACTCAAACTCTAACCCTAACTCGAACCTTAACCCTAACCCAAACACTAACCCAAACCCTAACAATAACCCTAACACTATTCCTAACCCTTACCCAAACCCAACCCCTAACCCTAACCCTAACCCTAACCCTATTCCTAACCCTAACCCTAAACCCTAAGCCTAACCAATACCCTAAACATAACCTTCACGCTAACCCTAACCCTAACCCAAACCCTAACCCTAACCCTAAACCCAACCAAAAACCTAAACCTAACCCTAACCCTAACCCTAACCCAAACCCTAACCCTAACACTAACCCTAATCCTAACACTAACCCAAATCCTAACCCTAACATTAACCCAAACCAAAACCCTAAACCTAACTCTAATCCTAACTCTAACCCTAATCAAAATCCTAACATTAAACCTAACCCTAACCCTAACCCAAAACCTAAACCTAACCCTAATCCTAACCCTAACCCTAAACTTAATCCTAACCCTAACCCTAACCCTAACACAAACCCAACCCCTAACCCTAACCCTAACCCTAATCCTAATTCTAACCCGAACCCAAACCATAACCCTAACCCTAACCCTAACCCTAAACCTAAACCTAACATTAACCCTAACCCTAAACCAAACCCTAACTCTAACCCTAACCTAACCCTAACCGTAATACTAACCCTATCCCTAACCCTAACACTAACCCTAACCCAAAACCACACCGTAACCACAAACCTAACTCAAAACCTAACCTTAAACCTAACCCAAACCCAAACCCTAACCCTAACCTTAACCCTAAACCAAACCCTAAACCTAACCCTAACCCAAACCCTAACCCTAACACTAACATAACCCTAACTCAAATCCTAACCATAACCCTAACCCTAACCCTAACCCAAACTCTAACCCTAACACTAACCCTAACCCTAACCCTAACCCTAACACTAACCCTAACCCTAAACCAAACCCTAACTCTAACCCTAAAGCTAACCCTAACCCTAATCCTAACCCTATCCCTTACCCTAACACTAACCCTAACCCAAAACCACACCGTAACCACAAACCTAACTCATACCCTAACCTTAAACCTAACCCAAATCCAAACCCTAACCTTAACCCTAAACCAAACCCTAAACCTAAACCGTAACCCTAACCCTAACCCTAACCCTATTGCTAACCCTAACCCTAAACCTAACCTTAACCCAAACCCTAACCCTAAACCTAACCCTAACCCAAATCCTAATCAAACCCAAACCCTAACCCAAACCCTAACCCTAACACTCACCCTAACCGTAATCCTAAACCTAACCCTAACCTTAACCCAAAATGTAAACCTAACCCTAAACCTAACCCTAACCCAAAACCTAACCCTTACCCAAATCCTAATCCTAACCCTAACCCTAATGCTAAGCCTAAACCTAACTCAAACTCAAACCTAACCCTAAACCTAACCCTAACCCAAACCCTAACCCTAACACTAACCTAACCCTAACTCAAACCCTAACCATAACCCTAACCCTAACCCTAACTCTAACCCTAACCCTAACCCTAACACTAACCCAAATCCTAACCCTAACATTAACCCAAACCAAAACCCTAAACTTAACTCTAATCCTAACCCTAACCCTAATCAAAACCCTAACATTAAACCTAATCCTAACCCTAACCCAAAACCTAAACCTAACCCTAATCCTAACCCTAAATCTAACCCTAATCCTAACCCTAACCCTAACCCTAACACAAACCCAACCCCTAACCCTAACCCTAACCCTAACCCAAACCCTAACCCTAATCCTAACCCTAACTCAAACCCTAACCCTAACCATAACCCTAACCCAAACGCTAACCCTAAATCTAACCCTAACCCTAATCCTAACCCTAACCCCAACCCAAAAACTAAATCTAACAATAACCCAAACACTAACCCTAACCCTAACCCTAACCCTAACCCTAACACTAACCCAAACCCTAACCCTAACCCTAAACCAAACCAAAACCCTAACACTAACTCTAATCCTAACCCTAACCCTAACCCTAACCCTAACCCTAACCTTAACCCAAACACTAACCCAAACCCAAACCCAAAACCTATCCCTAACCCTAACCCTAACCCTAACTCAAACTCTATCCCTAACTCTAACCCTAACTCAAAACCTAAACCAAACCCTAATCCAAACCCTAACCCAAACCCTAACAATAACCCTAACCCTAACGCTATTCCTAACACTAACCCTAACCCTAACCCAAACCCTAACCGTATTCCTAACCCTAACCCTAAACCATTACCCTAATCAATACCCTTAACATAACACTCACGCTAACCCTAACCCTAACCCAAACCCTAACACTAACCTTAACCCTAACCAAATCCCTAACCTTAACCCTAACCCTAACCCTAACCATAACCCAAACCCAAACTCTAATCCTAACTCTAACCCTAATCAAAACCCTAACATTAACCCTAACCCTAACCCTAACCCTATACCTAACCTTAACCCTAAACCTAACCTTAAAACAAAACCTAACCGTAAATCTAACCCAAACCCTAACCCTAAGACAAACCCTAATCCTAAAACTAACCCTAACACAAATCCTAAACCTAACACTAACCCTAACCCAAACCCTAACCCTAACACTAACACTTACCCTAAGGCTAACCCAAAACCTAACCCTAAACCTAACCGAAACCAAAAGCCTAACCCTAACTCTAATCCTAACCCTAACCCTAATCCTAACCCTAACCCTAACACTAACCCAAACCCTAAACCTAACCCTAATCCTAATTCTAACCCTAACCCTAATTGTAACCCTAAACCTAACCCTAACCCACACCCAACACCTAAATCTAACCCTAACCCTAACCGAAACCCTAACTCAAAACCTAACCCTAACCCTAACCCAAACCCCAACCCTAAACCTAACCCTAACCCTTTTCCTAACCCTAACACAAACCCTAACAATAATCCTAACCATAACCCTATTCCTAAACCTAACCCTAACCCAAACCCTAACCCTAAACCTAACCCTAACCCTTTTCCTAACCCTAACACAAACCCTAACAATAATCCTAACCCTAACCCTATTCCTAAACCTAACCCTAACCCTAACTCTAACCCTAATCCTAACCCTAACCCTAACCCCAAAACTAACCCTAACCCTAACCCAAACCCTAACCCTAACACTAAGCCTAATCCTAAGCCTAACGCTAACCCTAACTCAAAGCCTAACCCTAACCCAAACCCTAACCCTAACACTAACCATAACCCTAATCCTATACCTAACACAAACCCTAACCCTAACCCTAACCCTAACCCTAACCCTAACCCTAACCCTAACCCTAACCCAAACCCTAACCCTTACCCAAACCTTAAACCTAAACCTAACCCTAACCCTAATCCTAACACTAACCCTAAACCAAAAACTAACCCTAACTCGAACCCTAACCCAAACCCTAATCCTCACCCTAACACTAACCCAAACCCTAAACCTAACCCTATTCCTAACCCTAACCCTAAACCTAACCTTAACCCAAACCCTAACCCAAAACCTAACCCTAACCCTAACTCAAACTCTAACCCTAACTCGAACCCTAACCCTAAGCCAAACACTAACCCAAACCCTAAAAATAACCCTAACCCTATTCCTAACCCTAACCCTAACCCAAACCCTAACCCAAATCCTAACACTAACCTTAACCCTAACCCTAACCCTAACTCAAACACTAACCCTAACCCTAACCCAAAACCTAACACTAAACCTAATCTTAACCCTTATCCTAACCCTAAACCTAACCCAAAAAATAACACTAACCCTAAACCAAACCCTAACCCTAACCCTACCCTAATCCTAACCCTAAATCTAACCCTAAAACAAACCCAACCCCTAAACCTAACCCTAACCCTAATCCTAATTCTAACCCGAACCCAAACCATAACCCTAACCCTAACCCTAAACCTAACATTAAACCTAACCCTAAACCAAACCCTAACTCTAACCCTAAACCTAACCCTAAAACTAATCCTAACCCTATCCCTAACCCTAACACTAACCCTAACCCAAAACCGCACCGTAACCACAAACCTAACTCAAAACCTAACCTTAAACCTAACCCAAACCCAAACACTAACCCTAACCTAAACCCTAACCTTAACCCTAAACCAAACCCTAAACCTAACCCTAACCCAAACCCTAACCCTAACACTAACCTAACCCTAACTCAAACCCTAACCATAAACCTAACCCTAACCCTAACCCAAACCCTAACCCTAACACTAACCCTAACCCTAACACTAACCCAAATCCTAACCCTAACCCTAACCCAAACCAAAACCCTAACCCTAACTCTAACTCTAATCCTAAACCTAACCCTAATCCTAACTCTAACCCTAACCCTAATCCTAACCCTAACCCTAACCCTAACACAAACCCAACCCCTAACCCTTACCCTAACCCTAATCCTAATTCTAACCCGAACACAAACCATAACCCTAACCCTAAACTTAACCCAAAACCTAAACCTAACACTAACCCTAACCCTAAACCAAACCCTAACCCTAACCCTATTCCTAACACTAACCCTAACCCTAACCCTAACCCTAACCCTATTCCTAACTCTAACCCTAACCCTAACCTTAACCCAAAACCTAACCCTAAACCTAACCCTAACCCAAACCCTAATCAAACCCTAACCCTAACCCAAACCCTAACCCTAACACTAACCCTAACCGTAATCCTAAACCTAACCCTAACCTTAACCCAAAAAGTAAACCTAACCCTAAACCTAACCCTAACCCAAAACCTAACCCTAACCCAAATCCTAATCCTAACCCTAACCGTAATGCTAAGCCTAAACCTAACTCAAACTCAAACCTAACCCTAAACCTAACCCTAACCCAAACCCTAACCCTAACACTAACCTAACCCTAACACAAACCCTAACCATAACCCTAACCCTAACCCTAACCCAAACCCTAACCCTAACACTAACCCTAAACATAACACTAACCCAAATCCTAACCCTAAACCTAACCCAAACCAAAACCCTAACCCTAACTCTAACTCTAATCCTAAACCTAACCCTAATCCTAACCCTAACCCTAACCCTAATCAAAACCCTAAGATTAAAACTAACCCTAACCCAAAACCTAAACCTAACCCTAATCCTAACCCTAACCCTAACCCTAATCCTAAGCCTAACCCTAACCCTAGCACAAACCCAAGCCCTAGGCCTAACCCTAGCCCAAGCCCAAACCCAAACCCTAAACCTAACCCTAACTCAAACCCTAAGCCTAACCCTAACCCTAACCCAAAAACTAACCCTAAAAATAACCCAAACCCTAACCCTAACCCTAACTCTAACCCAAACCCTAACCCTAACCTTAACCAAAAACACTAACCCAAACCCAAACTCAAAACCTATCCCTAACCCTAACCCTAACCCTAACTCAAACTCTATCCCTAACTCTAACCCTAACTCAAAACCTAAACCAAACCCTAATCCAAACCCTAACCCAAACCCTAACAATAACCCTAACCCTAACGCTATTCCTAACACTAACCCTAACCCTAACCCAAACCCTAACCGTTTTCCTAACCCTAACCCTAAACCATTACCCTAATCAATACCCTAAACATAACCCTCACGCTAACCCTAACCCTAACCCAAACCCTAACACTAACCTTAACCCTAACCAAAACTCTAACCCTAACCCTAACCTTAACCCAAACCAAAACCCTAACCCTAACTCTAATCCTAACTCAAACCCTAATCAAAACCCTAACATTAACCCTAACCCTAACCCTAACCCTATTCCTTACCTTAACCCTAAACCTAACCTTAACCCAAAACCTAACCGTAAATCTAACCCAAACCCTAAACCTAAGACAAACCCTAACCCTAAAACTAACCCTAACACAAATCCTAAACCTAACACTAACCCTAACCCAAACCCTAACCCTAACACTAACACTTACCCTAAGGCTAACGCAAAACCTAACCCTAAACCTAACCGAAACCAAAAGCCTAACCCTAACTCTAATCCTAACCCTAACCCTAATCCTAACCCTAACCCTAACACTAACCCAAACCCTAAACCTAACCCTAATCCTAATTCTAACCCTAACCCTAATTGTAACCCTAAACCTAACCCTAACCCACACCCAACACCTAAATCTAACCCTAACACTAACCGAAACCCTAACTCAAAACCTAACCCTAACCCTAACCCAAACCCTAACCCTAAACCTAACCCTAACCCTTTTCCTAACCCTAACACAAACCCTAACAATAATCCTAACCCTAACCCTATACCTAAACCTAACCCTAACCCAAACCCTAACCCTAAACCTAACCCTAACCCTTTTCCTAACCCTAACAAAAACCCTAACAATAATCCTAACCCTAACCGTATTCCTAAACCTAACCCTAACCCTAACTCTAACCCTAATCCTAACCCTAACCCTAACCCCAAAACTAACCCTAACCCTAACCCAAACCCTAACCCTAACACTAAACCTAATCCTAACCCTAACGCTAACCCTAACTCAAACCCTAACCCTAACCCAAACCCGAACCCTAACACTAACCATAACCCTAATCCTAAACCTAACCCTAACCCTAACCCTAACCCTAACCCTAACCCTAACCCTAACCCAAACCCTAACCCTTACCCAAACCCTAAACCTAAACCTAACCCTAACCCTAATCCTAACACTAACCCTAAACCAAAAACTAACCCTAACTCGAACCCTAACCCAAACCCTAATCCTCACCCTAACACTAACCCAAACCCTAAACCTAACCCTAACCCTAATCCTAACACTAACCCTAACCCTAAACCTAACCTTAACCCAAACCCTAACCCAAAACCTAACCCTAACCCTAACTCAAATTCTAACCCTAACTCGAACCCTAACCCTAAGCCAAACACTAACCCAAACCCTAAAAATAACCCTAACCCTATTCCTAACCCTAACCCTAACCCAAACCCTAACCCAAATCCTAACCCTAACCTTAACCCTAACCCTAACCCTAACTCAAACACTAACCCTAACCCTAACCCAAAACCTAACACTAAACCTAACCTTAACCCTTATCCTAACCCTAAACCTAACCCAAAAAATAACACTAACCCTAAACCAAACCCTAACCCTAACCCTACCCTAATCCTAACCCAAACCCTAACCCTAACACAGACCCAACCCCTAAACCTAACCCTAACCCTAATCCTAATTCTAACCCGAAGCCAAACCATAACCCTAACCCTAACCCTAACCCTAACATTGAACCTAACCCTAAACCAAACCCTAACTCTAACCCTAAACCTAACCCTAAAACTAATCCTAACCCTATCCCTAACCCTAACACTAACCCTAACCCAAAACCGCACCGTAACCACAAACCTAACTCAAAACCTAACCTTAAACCTAACCCAAACCCAAACACTAACCCTAACCTTAACCCTAAACCAAACCCTAAACCTAACCCTAAACCTAACCCTAACCCAAACCCTAACCCTAACACTAACCTAACCCTAACTCAAACCCTAACCATAACCCTAACCCTAACCCTAACCCAAACCCTAACCCTAACCCTAACACTAACCCTAACCCTAACACTAACCCAAATCCTAACCCTAACCCTAAGCCAAACCAAAACCCTAACCCTAACTCTAACTCTAATCCTAAACCTAACCCTAATCCTAACTCTAACCCTAACCCTAATCTTAACCCTAACCGTAACCCTAACACAAACCCAACCCCTAACCCTAACCCTAACCCTAACCCTAAACCTAACATTAAACCTAACGCTAAACCAAACCCTAACTCTAACCCTAAACCTAACCCTAACCCTAATCCTAACCCTATCCCTAACCCTAACACTAACCCTAACCCAAAACCACACCGTAACCACAAACCTAACTCAAAACCTAACCTGAAACCTAACCCAAACTGAAACCCTAACCCTAACCTTAACCCTAAACCAAACCCTAAACCTAACCCTAACCCAAACCCTAACCCTAACACTAACCTAACCCTAACTCAATCCCTAACCATAACCCTAACCCTAACCCTAACCCAAACCCTAACCCTAACACTAACCCTAACCCTAACACTAACCCAAATCCTAACCCTAACCCTAACCCAAACCAAAACCCTAACCCTAACTCTAACTCTAATCCTAAACCTAACCCTAATCCTAACTCTAACCCTAACCCTAATCCTAACCCTAACCCTAACCCTAACACAAACCCAACCCCTAACCCTAACCCTAACCCTAATCCTAATTCTAACCCGAACACAAACCATAACCCTAACCCTAAACTTAACCCAAAACCTAAACCTAACACTAACCCTAACCCTAAACCAAACCCTAACCCTAACCCTATTCCTAACACTAACCCTAACCCTAACCCTAACCCTAACCCTATTCCTAACTCTAACCCTAACCCTAACCTTAACCCAAAACCTAACCCTAAACCTAACCCTAACCCAAACCCTAATCAAACCCTAACCCTAACCCAAACCCTAACCCTAACACTAACCCGAACCGTAATCCTAAACCTAACCCTAACCTTAACCCAAAAAGTAAACCTAACCCTAAACCTAACCCTAACCCAAAACCTAACCCTAACCCAAATCCTAATCCTAACCCTAACCGTAATGCTAAGCCTAAACCTAACTCAAACTCAAACCT
Organism: Eospalax fontanierii; assembly: GCA_035773235.1. Taxonomy (NCBI): domain Eukaryota; kingdom Metazoa; phylum Chordata; class Mammalia; order Rodentia; family Spalacidae; genus Eospalax; species Eospalax fontanierii. The sequence goes on along the minus strand of JAJHUQ010000035.1, from coordinate 9,073,488 downwards.
AACCCTAAACCTAACCCTAACCCAAACCCTAACCCTAACACTAACCTAACCCTAACTCAAACCCTAACCATAACCCTAACCCTAACCCTAATCCTAACCCTAACCCTAACCCTAACCCTAACCCTAACTCAATCCCTAACCCTAACCCTAACCCAAACCCTAAACCTAAACCTAACCCTAACCCTAACCCTAAACCTAACCCTAACCCAAACCCTAACCCTAAAAACTAACCTAACCCTAACTCAAACCCTAACCATAACCCTAACCCTAACCCTAACCCAAACCCTAACCCTAACACTAACCCTAAACCTAACACTAACCCAAATCCTAACCCTAAACCTAACCCAAACCAAAACCCTAACCCTAACTCTAACTCTAATCCTAAACCTAACCCTAATCCTAACCCTAACCCTAACCCTAATCAAAACCCTAAGATTAAAACTAACCCTAACCCTAACCCAAAACCTAAACCTAACCCTAATCCTAACCCTAACCCTAACCCTAATCCTAAGCCTAACCCTAACCCTAACACAAACCCAACCCCTAACCCTAACCCTAACCCTAACCCAAACCCTAACCCTAAACATAACCCTAACTCAAACCCTAAGCCTAACCCTAACCCTAACCCAAAAACTAACCCTAACAATAACCCAAACCCTAACCCTAACCCTAACTCTAACCCAAACCCTAACCCTAAACCTAACCAAAATCCTAAACCTAACCCTAACCCAAACCCTAACCCTAACGCTATTCCTAACATTAACCCTAAACCTAAACTTAACCCAAACCCTAACCCAAACCCTAACCCTAACCCTAAACCTAACCATAACCCTAACCCAAACCCTAACACAAATCCTAACCCTAACCCTAACCCTAACCCTAACCCTAACTCAAACACTAACCCTAACCCTAAACCAAAACCTAAACCTAAACCTAACCCTAACCCTAACCCTAAACCTAACCCAAAAAATAACACTAAACCTAAACCAAACCCTAACCCTAACCCTACCCTAAACCTAACCCTAACCCTAACCCTAACACAAACCCAACCCCTAACCCTAACCCTAACACTAACCCTAAACCTAACATTAAACCTAACCCTAAACCAAACCCTAACTCTAACCCTAAACCTAAACCTAACCCTAATCCTAACTCTATCCCTAACCCTAACACTAACCCTAACCCAAAACCACACCGTAACCACAAACCTAACTCAAAACCTAACCTTAAACCTAACCCAAACTGAAACCCTAACCCTAAACTTAACCCTAAACCAAACCCTAAACCTAACCCTAACCCAAACCCTAACCCTAACACTAACCTAACCCTAACTCAAACCCCAACCATAACCCTAACCCTAACCCTAACCCAAACCCTAACCCTAACACTAACCCTAACCCTAACACTAACCCAAATCCTAACCCTAACCCTAACCCAAACCAAAACCCTAACCCTAACTCTAACTCTAATCCTAAACCTAACCCTAATCCTAACTCTAACCCTAACCCTAATCCTAACCCTAACCCTAACCCTAACACAAACCCAACCCCTAACCCTAACCCTAACCCTAATCCTAATTCTAACCCGAACACAAACCATAACCCTAACCCTAAACTTAACCCAAAACCTAAACCTAACACTAACCCTAACCCTAAACCAAACCCTAACCCTAACCCTATTCCTAACACTAACCCTAACCGTAACCCTAACCCTAAACCTATTCCTAACTCTAACCCTAACCCTAACCTTAACCCAAAACCTAACCCTAAACCTAACCCTAACCCAAACCCTAATCAAACCCTAACCCTAACCCAAACCCTAACCCTAACACTTACCCTAACCGTAATCTTAAACCTAACCCTAACCTTAACCCAAAAAGTAAACCTAACCCTAAACCTAACCCTAAGCCAAAACCTAACCCTAACCCAAATCCTAATCCTAACCCTAACCGTAATGCTAAGCCTAAACCTAACTCAAACTCAAACCTAACCCTAAACATAACCCTAAGCCAAACCCTAACCCTAACACTAACCTAACCCTAACTCAAAACCTAACCATAACCCTAACCCTAACCCTAACCCAAACCCTAACCCTAACACTAACCCTAAACCTAACACTAACCCAAATCCTAACCCTAAACCTAACCCAAACCAAAACCCTAACCCTAACTCTAACTCTAATCCTAAACCTAACCCTAATCCTAACCCTAACCCTAACCCTAATCAAAACCCTAAGATTAAAACTAACCCTAACCCTAACCCAAAACCTAAACCTAACCCTAATCCTAACCCTAACACTAACCCTAATCCTAAGCCTAACCCTAACCCTAACACAAACCCAACCCCTAACCCTAACCCTAACCCTAACCCAAACCCTAACCCTAAACCTAACCCTAACTCAAACCCTAAGCCTAACCCTAACACTAACCCAAAAACTAACCCTAACAATAACCCAAACCCTAACCCTAACCCTAACTCTAACCCAAACCCTAACCCTAAACCTAACCAAAAACCTAAACCTAACCCTAACCCAAACCCTAACCCTAACCCTATTCCTAACATTAACCCTAAACCTAAACTTAACCCAAACCCTAAACCAAACCCTAACCCTAACCCTAAACCTAACCATAACCCTAACCCAAACCCTAACCCAAATCCTAACCCTAACCCTAACCCTAACCCTAACCCTAACTCAAACACTAACCCTAACCCTAAACCAAAACCTAAACCTAAACCTAACCCTAACCCTTATCCTAACCCTAAACCTAACCCAAAAAATAACACTAACCCTAAACCAAACCCTAACCCTAACCCTACCCTAATCCTAACCCTAACCCTAACCCTAACACAAACCCAACCCCTAACCCTAACCCTAACCCTAAACCTAACATTAAACCTAACCCTAAACCAAACCCTAACTCTAACCCTAAACCTAACCCTAACCCTAATCCTAACCCTATCCCTAACCCTAACACTAACCCTAACCCAAAACCACACCGTAACCACAAACCTAACTCAAAACCTAACCTTAAACCTAACCCAAACTGAAACCCTAACCCTAACCTTAACCCTAAACCAAACCCTAAACCTAACCCTAACCCAAACCCTAACCCTAACACTAACCTAACCCTAACTCAAACCCTAACCATAACCCTAACCCTAACCCTAACCCAAACCCTAACACTAACACTAACCCTAACCCTAACACGAACCCAAATCCTAACCCTAACCCTAACCCAAACCAAAACCCTAACCCTAACTCTAACTCTAATCCTAAACCTAACCCTAATCCTAACTCTAACCCTAACCCTAATCCTAACCCTAACCCTAACCCTAACACAAACCCAACCCCTAACCCTAACCCTAACCCTAATCCTAATTCTAACCCGAACACAAACCATAACCCTAACCCTAAACTTAACCCAAAACCTAAACCTAACACTAACCCTAACCCTAAACCAAACCCTAACTCTAACCCTAAACCTAACCCTAACCCTAATCCTAACCCTATCCCTAACCCTAACGCTAACCCTAACCCAAAACCACACCGTAACCACAAACCTAACTCATACCCTAACCTTAAACCTAACCCAAACCCAAACCCTAACCTTAACCCTAAACCAAACCCTAAACCTAAACCGTAACCCTAACCCTAACCCTAACCCTATTCCTAACCCTAACCCTAAACCTAACCTTAACCCAAACCCTAACCTTAAACCTAACCCTAACCCAAACCCTGATCAAACCCTAACCCAACCCAAACCCTAAACCTAACAGTAACCCTAACCGTAATCCTAAACCTAACCCTAACCTTAACCCAAAAAGTAAACATAACCCTAAACCTAACCCTAACCCAAAACCTAACCCTAACCCAAATCCTAATCCTAACCCCAACCGTAATGCTAAGCCTAAACCTAACTCAAACTCAAACCTAACCCTAAACCTAACCCTAACACAAACCCTAACCCTAACACTAACCTAACCCTAACTCAAACCCTAACCTTAACCCTAACCCTAACCCTAACCCAAACCCTAACCCTAACACTAACCCTAACCCTAACACTAACCCAAATCCTAACCCTAAAACTAACCCAAACCAAAACCCTAACCCTAACATTAACTCTAATCCTAAACCTAACCCTAATCCTAAACCTAACCCTAACCCTAATCAAAACCCTAACATTAAACCTAACCCTAACCCTAACCCAAAACCTAAACCTAACCCTAATCCTAACCCTAACCCTAACCCTAATCCTAACCCTAACCCTAACCCTAACACAAACCCAACCCCTAACCCTAACCCTAACCCTAACCCAAACCCTAACCCTAAACCTAAACCTAAGTCAAACCCTAACCCTAACCCTAACCCTAACCCAAACCCTAACCCTAAATCTAACCCTAACCCTAATTCTAACCCTAACTCAAACTCTAACCCTAACTCGAACCTCAACCCTAAACCAAACACTAACCCAAACCCTAACAATAACCCTAACAGTATTCCTAACACTAACCCTAACCCTAACCCTAACACTAACCCTAAACCTAACCCTATTCCTAACCCTAACCCTAAACCCTAAGCCTAACCAATACCCTAAACATAACCTTCACGATAACCCTAACCCTAACCCAAACCCTAAACCTAAACCTAACCCTAACCCTAACCCTAACCCTAACCCAAACCCTAACACTAACCCAAACCCTAACCCTAACCCTAACCCTAAACCAAACCAAAACCCTAACCCTAAATCTAATCCTAACCCTAACCCTAACCCAAACCCTAACCCTAACCTTAACCCAAACACTAACCCATACCCAAACCCAAAACCTATCCCTAACCCTAACCCTAACCCTAACTCAAACTCTAACCCTAACTCTAACCCTAGCTCAAAACCTAAACCAAACCCTAATCCAAACCCTAACCCAAACCATAACAATAACCCTAACCCTAACCCTATTCCTAACACTAACCCTAACCCTAACCCTAACCCTAACCCTATTCCTAACCCTAACCATAAACCCTTACCCTAACCAATACCCTAAACATAACTCTCACGCTAACCCTAACCCTAACCCAAACCCTAACACTAACCCTAAACCTAACCCTAACCCTAACCCTAACCCTAACCCTATTCCTAACCTTAACCCTAAACCTAACCGTAAACCAAAAACTAACCGTAAATCTAACCCAAACCCTAACCCTAACTCAAACCCTAACCCTAAGACAAAACCTAACCCTAAAACTAACCCTAACCCAAATCCTAAACCTAACACTAACCCTAACCCAAACCCTAACCCTAACACTAACACTTACCCTAAGGCTAACCCTAAACCTAACCGAAACCAAAAGCCTAACCCTAACTCTAATCCTAACCCTAACCCTAATCCTAACCCTAACCCTATCACTAACCCAAACCCTAAACCTAACCCTAATCCTAATTCTAACCCTAACCCTAATCGTAACCCTAAACCTAACCCTAACCCACACCCAACCCCTAACTCTAACCCTAACCCTAACCGAAAACCTAACTCAAAACCTAACCCTAACCCTAACCCAAACCCTAACCCTAAACCTACCCCTAACCTTTTTCCTAACCCTCACACAAACCCTAACAATAATCCTAACCCTAACCCTAACCCCAAAACTAACCCTAACCCTAACCCTAACCCTAACCCTAACACTAATCCTAATCCTAACCCTAACGCTAAACCTAACTCAAACCCTAACCCTAACCCAAACCCTAACCCTTACCCAAACCCTAAACCTAAACCTAACCCTAACCCTAATCCTAACCCTAACCCTAACTCAAAAACTAACCCTAACTCGAACCCTAACCCAAACCCTAATCCTCACCCTAACGTTAACTCAAACCCTAATCCTAACCCTATTCCTAACCCTAACCCTAAACCTAACCTTAACCCAAACCCTAACCCAAAACCTAACCCTAACCCTAACCCAAACACTAACCCAAACCCTAACAATAACCCTAACCCTATTCCTAACACTAACGCTAACCCTAACCCTAACCCTAACCCTAACCCTTTCCCTATTCCTAACCCTAACCCTAAACCCTAAGCCTAACCAATACCCTAAACATAACCTTCACGCTAGCCCTAACCCTAGCCCAAACCCTAAACCTAAACCTAACCAAAAACCTAAACCTAGCCCTAAACCAAACCCTAACCCTAACCCTACTCCTAACATTAACCCTAAACATAAAGTTAACCCAAACCCTAACCCAAAACCTAACCCTATCCCTAACCCTAACCACAACCCTAACCCAAACCCTAACCCAAATCCTAACCCTAACCCTAACCCTAACCCTAACCCTAACCCTAACCCTAACTCAAACACTAAACCTAACCCTAATCCAAAACCTAACCCTAAACCTAACCCTAACCCTTATACTAACACTAAACGTAACCCAAAAAATAACACTAACCCTAACACAAACCCTAACCCTAACCCTAACCCAAACCCTTACCCAAACCCTAACCCTAACCCTAAACCTAATCATAACCCTAAACCAAACCCTAACCCAAATCCTAACCCTAACCCTAACCCTAACCCTAAACCTAACCCAAAACCTAACCCTAAACTTAACCCTAACCATTATCCTAACCCTAAACCTAACCCAAAAAATAACACTAACCCTAAACCAAACCCTAACCCTAACCCTAACCCTAAACCTTACCCAAACCCTAAACCTAAACCTAACCCTAATCTAATCCTAACCCTAACCCTAACCCAAAACCTAACCCTAACCCTATTCCTAAACCTAACCCTAAACCTAACCTTAACCCAAACCCTAATCCACACCCTAACCCTAAACTTACCCCTAACTCAAACTCTAACCCTAACTCGAACCTCAACCCTAACCCAAACACTAACCCAAACCCTAAAAATAACCCTAACAGTATTCCTAACACTAACCCTAACCCTAACCCTAACCCTAACCCTAAACCTAACCCTATTCCTAACCCTAACCCTAAACCCTAAGCCTAACCAATACCCTAAACATAACCTTCACGATAACCCTAACCCTAACCCAAACCCTAAACCTAAACCTAACCCTAACCCTACCCCTAACCCTAATCCTAACCCTAACCCTAACCCAAACCCTAACCCTAACCTTAACCCAAACACTAACCCATACCCAAACCCAAAACCTATCCCTAACCCTAACCCTAACCCTAACTCAAACTCTAACCCTAACTCTAACCCTGGCTCAAAACCTAAACCAAACCCTAATCCAAACCCTAACCCAAACCATAACAATAACCCCAACCCTAACCCTATTCCTAACACTAACCCTAACCCTAACCCTAACCCTAACCCTAACCCTATTCCTAACCCTAACCATAAACCCTTACCCTAACCAATACCCTAAACATAACTCTCACGCTAACCCTAACCCTAACCCAAACCCTAACACTAACCCTAAACCTAACCCTAACCCTAACCCTACCCTATTCCTAACCTTAACCCTAAACCTAACCGTAAACCAAAAACTAACCGTAAATCTAACCCAAACCCTAACCCTTACTCAAACCCTAACCCTAAGACAAAACCTAACCCTAAAACTAACCCTAACCCAAATCCTAAACCTAACACTAACCCTAACCCAAACCATAACCCTAACACTAACACTTACCCTAAGGCTAACCCTAAACCTAACCGAAACCAAAAGCCTAACCCTAACTCTAATCCTAACCCTAACCCTAATCCTAACCCTAACCCTAACCCTAACACTAACCCAAACCCTAAACCTAACCCTAATCCTAATTCTAACCCTAACCCTAATCGTAACCCTAAACCTAACCCTAACCCACACCCAACCCCTAACTCTAACCCTAACCCTAACCGAAACCCTAACTCAAAACCTAACCCTAACCCTGACCCAAACCCTAACCCTAAACCTACCCCTAACCCTTTTCCTAACCCTCACACAAACCCTAACAATAATCCTAAACCTAACCCTAACCCCAAAACTAACCCTAACCCTTACCCAAACCCTAACCCTAACACTAATCCTAATCCTAACCCTAACGCTAACCCTAACTCAAACCCTAACACTAACCCAAACCCTAACCCTTACCCAAACCCTAAACCTAAACCTAACCCTAACCCTAATCCTAACCCTAACCCTAACTCAAAAACTAACCCTAACTCGAACCCTAACCCAAAACCTAATCCTCACCCTAACGTTAACTCAAACCCTAAACCTACCCCTATTCCTAACCCTAACCCTAAACCTAACCTTAAGCCAAACCCTACCCCAAAACCTAACCCTAGCCCTAACTCAAACTCTAACCCTAACTCGAACCCTAACGCTAAAACAAACACTAACCCAAACCCTAACAATAACCCTAACCCTATTCCTAACACTAACCCTAACCCTAACCCTAACCCTAACCCTAACCCTTTCCCTATTCCTAACCCTAACCCTAAACCCTAAGCCTAACCAATACCCTAAACATAACCTTCACGCTAACCCTAACCCTAACCCAAACCCTAAACCTAAACCTAACGAAAAACCTAAACCTAACCCTAAAGCAAACCCTAACCCTAACCCTACTCCTAACATTAACCCTAAACATAAACTTAACCCAAACCCTAACCCAAACCCTAACCCTATCCCTAACCGTAAACCTAACCCTAACCCAAACCATAACCCAAATCCTAACCCTAACCCTAACCCTAACCCTAACCCTAACCCTAACCCTAACTCAAACACTAACCCTAACCCTAATCCAAAACCTAACCCTAAACCTAACCCTAACCCTTATACTAACCCTAAACCTAACCCAAAAAATAACACTAACCCTAAACCAAACCCTAACCCTAACCCTAACCCAAACCCTAACCCTAACCCTATTCCTAACCCTAACCCTAAACCTAACCTTAACCCAAACCCTAACCCACACCCTAACCCTAAACTTAACCCTAACTCAAACTCTAACCCTAACTCGAACCTTAACCCTAACCCAAACACTAACCAAAACCCTAACAATAACCCTAACATTATTCCTAACACTAACCCTAACCCTAACCCTAACCTAACCCTAACCCTATTCCTAACCCTAACCCTAAACCCTAAGCCTAACTAATACCCTAAACATAACCTTCACGCTAACCCTAACCCTAACCCAAACCCTAACCCTAACCCTAAACCTAACCAAAAACCTAAACCTAACCCTAACCCTAACCCTAACCCAAACCCTAACCCTAACACTAACCCTAACCCTAACACTAACCCAAATACTAATCCTAACATTAACCCAAAGCAAAACCCTAAACCTAACTCTAATCCTAACCCTAACCCTAATCAAAATCCTAACACTAAACCTAACCCTAACCCTAACCCAAAACCTAAACCTAACCCTAATCCTAACCCTAACCCTAACCCTAATCCTAACCCTAACCCTAACCCTAACACAAACCCAACCCCTAACCCTAACCCTAACCCTAATCCTAATTCTAACCCGAACCCAAAACATAACCCTAACCCTTACCCTAACCCTAAACCTAAAACTATCATTAACCCTAACCCTAAACCAAACCCTAACTCTAACCCTAAACCTAACCCTAACCCTAATCCTAACCCTATCCCTAACCCTAACACTAACCCTAACACAAAACCACACCGTAACCACAAACCTAACTCAAAACCTAACCTTAAACCTAACCCAAACCCAAACCCTAACTCTAACCTTAACCCTAAACCAAACCCTAAACCTAACCCTAAACCTAACCCTAACCCAAACCCTAACCCTAACACTAACCTAACCCTAACTCAAATCCTAACCATAACCCTAACCCTAACCCTAACCCAAACTCTAACCCAAACACTAACCCTAACCCTAACACTAACCCAAATCCTAACTCTAACCCTAACCCAAAACAAAACCCTAACCCTAAATCTAACTCTAATCCTAAACCTAACCCTAATCCTAACTCTAAACCTAAGCCTAACCCTAACCCAAACCCTAACCCTAACACAAACCCAACCCCTAACCCTAACCCTAACCCTAATCCTAATTCTAACCCGAACCCGAACTATAACCCTAACCCTAAAATTAACCCAAAACCTAAACCTAACACTAAACCTTACCCTAAACCAAACCCTAACTCTAACCCTAAGCCTAACCCTAACCCTAATCCTAACCCTATCCTTAACCCTAACACTAACCCTAACCCAAAACCACACCGTAACCACAAACCTAACTCATACCCTAACCTTAAACCTAACCCAAACCCAAACACTAACCTTAACCCTAAAACAAACCCTAAACCTAAAACGTAATCCTAACCCTAACCCTAACCCTATTCCTAACCCTAAACCTAACCCTAACCTTAACCCAAACCCTAACCCTAAACCTAAGCCTAACCCAAATCCTAATCCTAACACTCACCCTAATGCTAAGCCTAAACCTAACTCAAACTCAAACCTAACCCTAAACCTAACCCTAACCCAAACCCTAAACCTAACACTAACCTAACCCTAACTCAAACCCTAACCATAACCCTAATCCTAACCCTAACCCAAACCCTAACCCTAACACTAACCCTAACCCTAACACTAACCCAAATCCTAACCCTAACCCAAACCAAAACCCTAACCCTAACTCTAACTCTAGTCCTAAACCTAACCCTAATCATAACCCTAACCCTAACCCTAACTCAAACCCTAACCCTAACCCTTACCCTAACTCAAACCCTAACCCTAACCCTAACCCTAACCCTAACCCAAACCCTAACCCAAATCCTAACCCTAACCCTAACCCTAAGCATAATCCTAACCCTAACCCTAACTCAAACACTAACCCTAACCCTAACAAAAACCCTAACCCGAAACCTAACCCTAACCCTTATCCTAACCCTAAACCTAACCCAAAAAATAACACTAACCCTAAACCAAACCCTAACCCTAACCTTAACCCTAACCCTAACCCAAACCCTAACCCTTACCCAAACCCTAAACCTAAACCTAACCCTAACCCGAATCCTAACCCTAACCCTAACCCAAAAACTAACCCTAACCCAAACCCTAACCCTAACCCTATTCCTAACCCTAACCCTAAACCTAACCTTAACCCAAACCCTAATCCAAACCCTAACCCTAAACTTAACCCTAACTCAAACTCTAACCCTAATTCGAACCCTAACCCTAACCCAAACACTAACCAAACCCTAACAATAACCCTAACCCTAACCCCATTCCTAACACTAACCCTAACCCTAACCCTAACCCTAAACCTATTGCTAACCCTAACCCTAAACCCTAACCCAACCAATACCCTAAACAAAACCTTCACGATAACCCTAACCCTAACCCAAACCCTAACCCTAACCCTAAACCTAACCAAAAACCTAAACCTAACCCTAACCCTAACCCTAACCCTAACCCAAACCCTAACCCTAACCCTAACCCCTAACCCTAACACTAACCCAAATCCTAACCCTAACATTAACCCAAACCAAAACCCTAAACTTAACTCTAATCCTAACCCTAACCCTAATCAAAACCCTAACATTAAACCTAATCCTAACCCTAACCCAAAACCTAAACCTAACCCTAATCCTAACCCTAAACCTAACCCTAATCTTAACCCTAACCCTAACCCTAACACAAACCCAACCCCTAACCCTAACCCTAACCCTAACCCAAACCCTAACCTAAACCTAACCCTAACTCAAACCCTAACCCTAACCCTAACCCTAACCCAAACCCTAACCCTAAATCTAACCCTAAACCTAATCCTAACCCAAACCCTAACCCAAAAACTAACCCTAACAATAACCCAAATCCTAACCCTAACACCAACCCAAACCCTAACCCTAACCCTAAACCAAACCAAAACCCTAACCCTAACTCTAATCCTAACCCTAACCCTAACCCTAACCCTAACCCTAACCCTAACCCTAACTCAAACCCTAACCCTAACCCTAACCCAAACCCTAAACCTAAACCTAACCCTAACCCTAACCCTAACCGTAACCCAAACCCTAACACTAACCCAAACCCTAACCCTAACCCTAAACCAAACCAAAACCCTAACCCTAACTCTAATCCTAACCCTAACCCTAACCCTAACCGTAACCCTAACCTTAAATCAAACACTAACCCAAACCCAAACCCAAAACCTATCCCTAACCCTAACCCTAACCCTAACTCAAACTCTAACCCTAACCCCAACCCTAACTCAAAACCTAAACCAAACCCTAATCCAAACCCTAACCCAAACCCTAACAATAACCCTAACCCTAACCCTATTCCTAACACTAACCCTAACCCTAACCCTAACCCTAACCCTAACCGTATTCCTAACCCTAACCCTAAAACCTTACCCTAACCAATACCCTAAACATAACCCTCACGCTAACCCTAACCGTAACCCAAACCCTAACACTAACCCTAACCCTAACCAAAACCCTAACCCTAACCCTAACCTTAACCCAAACCAAAACCCTAACCCTAACTCTAATCCTAACTCTAACCCTAATCAAAACCCTAACATTAACCCTAACCCTAACCCTATCCCTATTCCTAACCTTAACCCTAAACCTAACCTTAACCCAAAACCTAACTGTAAATCTAACCCAAACCCTAACCCTAACTCAAAACCTAACCCTAAGACAAACCCTAACCCTAAAACTAACCCTAACACAAATCCTAAACCTAACACTAACCCTAACCCAAACCCTAACCCTAACACTAACACTTACCCTAAGACTAACCCAAAACCTAACCCTAAACCTAACCGAAACCAAAAGCCTAACCCTAACTCTAATCCTAACCCTAACCCTAATCCTAACCCTAACCCTAACACTAACCCAAACCCTAAACCTAACCCTAATCCTAATTCTAACCCTAACCCTAATCGTAACCCTAAACCTAACCCTAACCCACACGCAACCCCTAACTCTAACCCTAACCCTAACCGAAACCCTAACTCAAAACCTAACCCTTACCCTAACCGAAACCCTAACCCTAAACCTAACCCTAACCCTTTTCCTAACCCTAACAAAAACCCTAACAATAATCCTAACCCTAACCCTATTCCTAAACCTAACCCTAACCCTAACCCTAACCCTAATCCTAAACCTAAACCTTACCCCAAAACTAACCCTAACCCTAACCCAAACCCAAACCCTAACATTAATCCTAATCCTAACCCTAAAGCTAACCCTAACTCAAACCCTAACCCTAACCCAAACCCTAACCCTAACACTAACCATAACCCTAATCCTAAACCTAACCCTAACCCTAACCCTAACCCTAACCCTAACCCTAACCCTAACCCTAACCCTAACCCAAAAACTAACCCTAACTCGAACCCTAACCCATACCCTAATCCTCACCCTAACGCTAACCCAGACCCTAAACCTAACCCCATTCCTAACCCCAACCCCAAACCCAACCCTAACCCAAACCCCAACCCAAAACCTAACCCTAACTCAAAATCTAACCCTAACTCGAACACTAACCCTAATCAAAACACTAACCCAAACCCTAACAATAACCCTAACCCTATTCCTAACCCTAACCCTAACCCAAACCCTAACCCAAATCCTAACCCTAACCCTAACCCTAACCCTAACTCAAACACTAACCCTAACCCTAACCCAAAACCTAACACTAAACCTAACCCTAACCCTTATCCGAATCCTAAACCTAACCCAAAAAATAACACTAACCCTAAACCAAACCCTAACCCTAACCCTACCCTAATCCTAAACCTAACCGTAACCCTAACACAAACCAAACCCCTAACCCTAACCCTAACCCTAATCCTAATTCTAACCCGAACCCAAACCATAACCCTAACCCTAACCCTAAACCTAACATTAAACCTAACCCTAAACCAAACCCTAACTCTAACCCTAAACCTAACCCTAACCCTAATCCTAACCTTATCCCTAACCCTAACACTAACCCTAACCCAGAACCACACCGTAACCACAAACCTAACTCAAAACCTAACCTTAAACCTAACCCAAACCCAAACCCTAACCCTAACCTTAAACCTAAACCAAACCCTAAACCTAACCCTAACCCAAAACCTAACCCTAACACTAACCTAACCCTAACTCAAACCCTAACCATAACACTAACCCTAACCCTAACCCAAAACCTAACCCTAACACTAACCCTAACCGTAATCCTAAACCTAACCCTAACCTTAACCCAAAAAGTAAACCTAACCCTAAACCTAACCCTAACCCAAAACCTAACCCTAAACCAAATCGTAATCCTAACCCTAACCCTAAACCTAACCCTATTCCTAACCCTAACCCTAAACCTAACCTTAACCCAAACCCTAACCCAAAACCTAACCCTAACTCAAAATCTAACCCTCACTCGAACCTAACCCTAACCCAAACACTAACCCAAACCCTAACAATAACCCTAACCCTATTCCTAACCCTAACCCTAACCCAAACCCTAACCCAAATCCTAACCCTAACCCTAATCCTAACCCTAACTCAAACACTAACCCTAACCCTAACCCTTATCCTAATCCTAAACCTAACCCAAAAAATAACACTAACCCTAAACCAAACCCTAACCCTAACCCTACCCTAATCCTAACCCTAACCGCAACCCTAACACACACCCAACCCCTAACCCTAACCCTAACCCTAACCCTAACCCTAACCCTAACCCTAATTCTAACCCGAACCCAAACCATAACCCTAACCCTAACCCTAAACCTAACATTAAACCTAACCCTAAACCAAACCCTAACTCTAACCCTAAACCTAACCCTAACCCTAATCCTAACCTTATCCTTAACCCTAACACTAACCCTAACCCAAAACCACACCGTAACCACAAACCTAACTCAAAACCTAACCTTAAACCTAACCCAAACCCAAACCCTAACCCTAACCTTAACCCTAAACCAAACCCTAAACCTAACCCTAAACTTAACCCTAACCCAAAACCTAACCCTAACACTAACCTAACCCTAACTCAAACCCTAAACATAACCCTAACCCTAACCCTAACCCAAACCCTAACCCTAACAGTAACCCTAACCCTAACACTAACCCAAATCCTAAACCTAACCCTAACCCAAACAAAAACCCTAACCCTAACTCTAACTCTAATCCTAAACCTAACCCTAATCCTAACTCTAACCCTAACCCTAATCCTAACCCTAACCCTAACCCTAACACAAACCCAACCCCTAACCCTAACCCTAACCCTAATCCTAATTCTAACCCGAACCCAAACCATAACCCTAACCCTAAGCTTAACCCAAAACCTAAACCTAACACTAACCCTAACCCTATACCAAGCCCTAACTCTTACCCTAAACCTAACCCTAACCCTAATCCTAACCCTATCCCTAACCCTAACACTAACCCTAACCCAAAACCAAACCGTAACCACAAACCTTACTCATACCCTAACCTTAAACCTAACCCAAACACAAACCCTAACCCTAACCCTAAAACAAACCCTAAACCTAAACTGTAAGCCTAACCCTAACCCTAACCCTATTCCTAACCCTAAACCTAACCCTAACCTTAACCCAAACCCTAACCCTAAACCTAACCCTAACACAAACCCTAATCAAACCCTAACCCTAACCCAAACCCTAACCCTAACACTAACCCTAACCGTAATCCTAAACCTAACCCTAACCTTAACCCAAAAAGTAAACCTAACACTAAACCTAACCCTAACCCAAAACCTAACCCTAACCCAAATCGTAATCCTAACCCTAACCCTAATGCTAAGCCTAAACCTAACTCAAACTCAAACCTAACCCTAAACCTAACCCTAACCCAAACCCTAACCCTAACACTAACGTAACCCTAACCCAAACCCTAACCCTTACCCAAACCCTAAACCTAAACCTAACCCTAACCCGAATCCTAACCCTAACCCTAACCCAAAAACTAACCCTAACCCAAACCCTAACCCTAACCCTATTCCTAACCCTAACCCTAAACCTAACCTTAACCCAAACCCTAATCCAAACCCTAACCCTAAACTTAACCCTAACTCAAACTCTAACCCTAATTCGAACCCTAACCCTAACCCAAACACTAACCAAACCCTAACAATAACCCTAACCCTAACCCCATTCCTAACACTAACCCTAACCCTAACCCTAACCCTAAACCTATTGCTAACCCTAACCCTAAACCCTAACCCTAACCAATACCCTAAACAAAACCTTCACGCTAACGCTAACCCTAACCCAAACCCTAACCCTAACCCTAAACCTAACCAAAAACCTAAACCTAACCCTAACCCTAACCCTAACACAAACCCTAACCCTAACCCTAACCCCTAACCCTAACACTAACCCAAATCCTAACCCTAACATTAAGCCAAAGCAAAACCCTAAACTTAACTCTAATCCTAACCCTAACCCTAATCAAAACCCTAACATTAAACCTAATCCTAACCCTAACCCAAAACCTAAACCTAACCCTAATCCTAACCCAAAACCTAACCCTAATCTTAACCCTAACCCTAACCCTAACACAAACCCAACCCCTAACCCTAACCCTAACCCTAACCCAAACCCTAACCCTAAACCTAACCCTAACTCAAACCCTAACCCTAACCCTAACCCTAACCCAAACCCTAACCCTAAATCTAACCCTAAACCTAATCCTAACCCAAACCCTAACCCAAAAACTAACCCTAACAATAACCCAAACCCTAACCCTAACCCTAACCCTAACACTAACCCAAACCCTAACTCTAACCCTAAACCAAACCAAAACCCTCACCCTCACTCTAATCCTAACCCTAACCCTAACCCTAACCCTAACCCTAACCCTAACTCACACCCTAAACCTAAACCTAACCCTAACCCTAACCCTAACCCTAACCCAAACCCTAACACTAACCCAAACCCTAACCCTAACCCTAAACCAAACCAAAACCCTAACCCTAACTCTAATCCTAACCCTAACCCTAACCCTAACCGTATCCCTAACCTTAAATCTAACACTATCCCAAACCCAAACCCAAAACCTATCCCTAACCCTAACCCTATCCCTAACTCAAACTCTAACCCTAACTCTAACCCTAACTCAAAACCTAAACCAAACCCTAATCCAAACCCTAACCCAAACCCTAACAATAACCCTAACCCTAACCCTATTCCTAACACTAACCCTAACCCTAACCCTAACCCTAACCCTAACCCTAACCCTAAAACCTTACCCTAACCAATACCCTAAACATAACCCTCACGCTAACCCTAACCGTAACCCAAACCCTAACACTAACCCTAACCCTAACCAAAACCCTAACCCTAACCCTAACCTTAACCCAAACCAAAACCCTAACCCTAACTCTAATCCTAACTCTAACCCTAATCAAAACCCTAACATTAACCCTAACCCTAAAACTAACCCTATTCCTAAACTTAACCCTAAACCTAACCTTAACCCAAAACCTAACTGTAAATCTAACCCAAACCCTAACCCTAACTCAAAACCTAACCCTAAGACAAACCCTAACCCTAAAACTAACCCTAAGACAAATCCTAAACCTAACACTAACCCTAACCCAAACCCTAACCTAACACTAACACTTACCCTAAGACTAACCCAAAACCTAACCCTAAACCTAACCGAAAACAAAAGCCTAACCCTAACTCTAATCCTAACCCTAACCCTAATCCTAACTCTAACCCTAACACTAACCCAAACCCTAAACCTAACCCTAATCCTAATTCTAAACCTAACCCTAATCGTAACCCTAAACCTAAACCTAACCCACACCCAACCCCTAACTCTAACCCTAACCCTAACCGAAACCCTAACTCAAAACCTAACCCTTACCCTAACCGAAACCCTAACCCTAAACCTAACCCTAACCCTTTTCCTAACCCTAACAAAAACCCTAACAATAATCCTAACCCTAACCCTATTCCTAAACCTAACCCTAACCCTAACCCTAACCCTAATCCTAATCCTAACCCTAAACCTAACCCCAAAACTAACCCTAACCCTAACCCTAACCCTAACCCTAACCCTAACCCTAACCCAAACCCTAACATTAATCCTAATCCTAACCCTAAAGCTAACCCTAACTCAAACCCTAACCCTAACCCAAACCCTAACCCAAACACTAACCATAACCCTAATCCTAAACCTAACCCTAACCCTAACCCTAACCCTAACCCTAAGCCTAATCCTAACCCTAACCCTAACCCAAAAACTAACCCTAACTCGAACCCTAACCAAAACCCTAATCCTCACCCTAACGCTAACCCAAACCCTAAACCTAACCCTATTCCTAACCCTAACCCTAAACCTAACCTTAACCCAAACCCCAACCCAAAACCTAACCCTAACTCAAACTCTAACCCTAACTCGAACACTAACCCTAATCAAAACACTAACCCAAACCCTAACAATAACCCTAACCCTATTCCTAACCCTAACCCTAACCCAAACCCTAACCCAAATACTAACCCTAACCCTAACCCTAACCCTAACTCAAACACTAACCCTAACCCTAACCCAAAACCTAACACTAAACCTAACCCTAACCCTTATCCTAATCCTAAACCTAACCCAAAAAATAACACTAACCCTAAACCAAACCCTAACCCTAACCCTACCCTAATCCTAACCCTAACCGTAACCGTAACACAAACCAAACCCCTAACCCTAACCCTAACCCTAATCCTAATTCTAACCCGAACCCAAACCATAACCCTAACCCTAACCCTAAACCTAACATTAAACCTAACCCTAAACCAAACCCTAACTCTAACCCTAAACCTAACCCTAACCCTAATCCTAACCTTATCCCTAACCCTAACACTAACCCTAACCCAAAACCACACCGTAACCACAAACCTAACTCAAAACCTAACCTTAAACCTAACCCAAACCCAAACCCTAACCCTAAACTTAACCCTAAACCAAACCCTAAACCTAACCCTAACCCAAAACCTAACCCTAACACTAACCTAACCCTAACACAAACCCTAACCATAACCCTAACCCTAACCCTAACCCAAACCCTAACCCTAACACTAACCCTAACCGTAATCCTAAACCTAACCCTAACCTTAACCCAAAAAGTAAACCTAACCCTAAACCTAACCCTAACACAAAACCTAACCCTAAACCAAATCGTAATCCTAACCCTAACCCTAAACCTAACCCTATTCCTAACCCTAACCCTAAACCTAACCTTAACCCAAACCCTAACCCAAAACCTAACCCTAACTCAAAATCTAACCCTAACTCGAACCTAACCCTAACCCAAACACTAACCCAAACCCTAACAATAACCCTAACCCTATTCCTAACCCTAACCCTAACCCTAACCCTAACTCAAACCCTAACCCTAACCCTAACCCAAACCCTAAACCTAAACCTAACCCTAACCCTAACCCTAACCCTAACCCAAACCCTAACACTAACCCAAACCCTAACCCTAACCCTAAACCAAGGCAAAACCCTAACCCTAACTCTAATCCTAACCCTAACCCTAACCCTAACCGTAACCCTAACCTTAAATCAAACACTAACCCAAACCCAAACCCAAAACCTATCCCTAACCCTAACCCTAACCCTAACTCAAACTCTAACCCTAACTCTAACCCTAACTCAAAACCTAAACCAAACCCTAATCCAAACCCTAACCCAAACCCTAACAATAACCCTAACCCTAACCCTATTCCTAACACTAACCCTAACCCTAACCCTAACCCTAACCCTAACCGTATTCCTAACCCTAACCCTAAAACCTTACCCTAACCAATACCCTAAACATAACCCTCACGCTAACCCTAACCGTAACCCAAACCCTAACACTAACCCTAACCCTAACCAAAACCCTAACCCTAACCCTAACCTTAACCCAAAACAAAACCCTAACCCTAACTCTAATCCTAACTCTAACCCTAATCAAAACCCTAACATTAACCCTAACCCTAACCCTAACCCTATTCCTAACCTTAACCCTAAACCTAACCTTAACCCAAAACCTAACTGTAAATCTAACCCAAACCCTAACCCTAACTCAAAACCTAACCCTAAGACAAACCCTAACCCTAAAACTAACCCTAACACAAATCCTAAACCTAACACTAACCCTAACCCAAACCCTAAACCTAACACTAACACTTACCCTAAGACTAACCCAAAACCTAACCCTAAACCTAACCGAAACCAAAAGCCTAACCCTAACTCTAATCCTAACCCTAAACCTAATCCTAACTCTAACCCTAACACTAACCCACACCCTAAACCTAACCCTACTCCTAATTCTAACCCTAACCCTAATCGTACCCCTAAACCTAACCCTAACCCACACCCAACCCCTAACTCTAACCCTAACCCTAACCGAAACCCTAACTCAAAACCTAACCCTTACCCTAACCGAAACCCTAACCCTAAACCTAACCCTAACCCTTTTCCTAACCCTAACAAAAACCCTAACAATAATCCTAACCCTAACCCTATTCCTAAACCTAACCCTAACCCTAACCCTAACCCTAATCCTAATCCTGACCCTAAACCTAACCCCAAAACTAACCCTAACCCTAACCCTAACCCTAACCCTAACCCTAACCCTAACCCTAACCCAATCCCGAACATTAATCCTAATACTAACCCTAAAGCTAACCCTAACTCAAACCCTAACCCTAACCCAAACCCTAACCCTAACACTAACCATAACCCTAATCCTAAACCTAACCCTAACCCTAACCCTAACCCTAACCCTAACCCTAATCCTAACCCTAACCCTAACCCAAAAACTAACCCTAACTCGAACCCTAACCCAAACCCTAATCCTCACACTAACCCTAACCCTAACCCTAAACCTAACCCTATTCCTAACCCTAACCCTAAACCTAACCTTAACCCAAACCCCAACCCAAAACCTAACCCTAACTCAAACTCTAACCCTAACTCGACACTAACCCTAATCAAAACACTAACCCAAACCCTAACAATAACCCTAACCCTATTCCTAACCCTAACCCTAACCCAAACCCTAACCCAAATACTAACCCTAACCCTAACCCTAACCCTAACTCAAACACTAACCCTAACCCTAACCCAAAACCTAACACTAAACCTAACCCTAACCCTTATCCTAATCCTAAACCTAACCCAAAAAATAACACTAACCCTAAACCAAACCCTAACCCTAACCCTACCCTAATCCTAACCCTAACCGTAACCGTAACACAAACCAAACCCCTAACCCTAAACCTAACCCTAATCCTAATTCTAACCCGAACCCAAACCATAACCCTAACCCTAACCCTAAACCTAACATTAAACCTAACCCTAAACCAAACACTAACTCTAACCCTAAACCTAACCCTAACCCTAATCCTAACCTTATCCCTAACCCTAACACTAACCCTAACCCAAAACCACACCGTAACCACAAACCTAACTCAAAACCTAACCTTAAACCTAACCCAAACCCAAACCCTAACCCTAACCTTAACCCTAAACCAAACCCTAAACCTAACCCTAACCCAAAACCTAACCCTAACACTAACCTAACCCTAACTCAAACCCTAACCATAACCCTAACCCTAACCCTAACCCAAACCCTAACCCTAACACTAACCCTAACCGTAATCCTAAACCTAACCCTAACCTTAACCCAAAAAGTAAACCTAACCCTAAACCTAACCCTAACCCAAAACCTAACCCTAAACCAAATCGTAATCCTAACCCTAACCCTAAACCTAACCCTATTCCTAACCCTAACCCTAAACCTAACCTTAACCCAAACCCTAACCCAAAACCTAACCCTAACTCAAAATCTAACCCTAACTCGAACCTAACCCTAACCCAAACACTAACCCAAACCCTAACAATAACCCTAAACCTATTCCTAACCCTAACCCTAACCCAAACCCTAACACAAACCCAACCCCTAACCCTAACCCTAACCCTAATCCTAATTTTAACCCGAACCCAAACCATAACCCTAACTCTAACCCTAAACCTAACATTAAACCTAACCCTAAACCAAACCCTAACTCTAACCCTAAACCTAACCCTAACCCTAATCCTAACCTTATCCCTAACCCTAACACTAACCCTAACCCAAAACCACACAGTAACCACAAACCTAACTCAAAACCTAACCTTAAACCTAACCCAAACCCAAACCCTAACCCTAACCTTAACCCTAAACCAAACCCTAAACCTAACCCTAAACCTAACCCTAACCCAAAACCTAACCCTAACACTGACCTAACCCTAACTCAAACCCTAAACATAACCCTAACCCTAACCCTAACCCAAACCCTAACCCTAACACTAACCCTAACCATAACCCTAACCCAAACCCTAACCCTTACCCAAACCCTAAACCTAAACCTAACCCTAACCCTAATCCTAACCCTAACCCTAACCGTAACCCTAACCCTAACCCTAACCCTAATCAAAACCCTAATATTAAACCTAACAATAACCCTAACCCAAAACCTAAACCTAATCCTAATCCTAACCCTAACCCTAACCCTAATCCTAACCCTAACCCTAACCCTAACACAAACCCAACCCCTAACCCTAACCATAACCCTAATCCTAATTCTAACCCGAACCCAAACCATAACCCTAACCCTAAACTTAACCCAAAACCTAAACCTAACACTAACCCTAACCCTAAACCAAACCCTAACTCTAACCCTAAACCTAACCCTAACCCTAATCCTAACCCTATCCCTAACCCTAACACTAACCCTAACCCAAAACCAAACCGTAACCACAAACCTTACTCATACCCTAACCTTAAACCTAACCCAAACACAAACCCTAACCTTAACCCTAAAACAAACCCTAAACCTAAACCGTAAGCCTAACCCTAACCCTAACCCTATTCCTAACCCTAAACCTAACCCTAACCTTAACCCAAACCCTAACCCTAAACCTAACCCTAACCCAAACCCTAATCAAAACCTAACCCTAACCCAAACCCTAACCCTAACACTAACCCTAACCGTAATCCTAAACCTAACCCTAACCTTAACCCAAAAAGTAAACCTAACCCTAAACCTAACCCTAACCCAAAACCTAACCCTAACCCAAATCGTAATCCTAACCCTAACCCTAATGCTAAGCCTAAACCTAACTCAAACTCAAACCTAACCCTAAACCTAACCCTAACCCAAACCCTAACCCTAACACTAACCTAACCCTAACTCAAACCCTAACCATAACCCTAACCCTAACCCTAACCCAAACCCTAACCCTAACACTAACCCTAACCCTAACACTAACCCAAATCCTAACCCTAACCCTAACCCAAACCAAAACCCTAACCCTAACTCTAACTCTAATCCTAAACCTAACCCTAATCCTAACCCTAACCATAATCCTAACCCTAACCCTAACCCTAACACAAACCCAACCTCTAACACTAACCCTAAGCCTAATCCAAACCCTAACCCTAAATCTAAACCTAACCCTAACCCTAACTCAAACCCTAACCCTAACCCTTACCCTAACTCAAACCCTGACCCTAACCCTAACCCTAACCATAACACAAACCCTAACCCAAATCCTAACCCTAAACCTAACCCTAACCATAACCCTAACCCTAACCCTAACTCAAACACTAACCCTAACCCTAACAAAAACCCTAACATTAAACCTAATCCTAACCCTAACCCTAACCCTAATCCTAACCCTAACACTAACCCTAATCCTAACCCTAACACTAACCCTAACACAAACCCAACCCCTAACCCTAACCCTAACCCTAACCCAAACCCTAACCCTAAACCTAACCCTAACTCAAACCCTAAACCTAACCCTAAACCTAAGCCAAACCCTAACCCTAAATCTAACCCTAACCCTAATCCTAACCCTAACCCTAACGCAAGAACTAACCCTAACAATAACCCAAACCCTAACCCTAACCCTAACCGAAACCCTAACCCTTACCCAAACCCTAAACCTAAACCTAACACTAACCCTAACCCTAACCCTAACCCTAACCCTAACCCTAACCCTAACCCTAACCCAAACCCTAACCCTTACCCAAAACCTAAATCTAAACCTAACCCTAACCCTAATCCTAACCCTAACCCTACCCCAAAAACTAACCCTAACTCGAACCCTAACCCAAACCCTAATCCTCACCCTAACGTTAACCCAAACCCTAAACCTAACCTTAACCCAAACCCTAACCCAAAACCTAACCCTAACCCTAACTCAAACTCTAACCCTAACTCGAACCCTAACCCTAACCCAAACACTAACCCAAACCCTAACAATAACCCTAACCCTATTCCTAACACTAACCCTAACCCTAACCCTAACCCTAACCCTAACCCTATTCCTAACCCTAACCCTAAACCCTAAGCCTAACCAATACCATAAACATAACCTTCACGCTAACCCTAACCCTAACCCAAACCCTAACCCTAAACCTAACCAAAAATCTAAACCTAACCCTAAATCAAACCCTAACCCTAACCCTACTCATAACATTAAACCTAAACCTAAACTTAACCCAAACCCTAACCCAAATCCTAACCCTCACCCTAACACTAACCCTAACCCTAACCCTAACTCAAACACTAACCCTAACCCTAACCCAAAACCTAACCCTAAACCTAACCCTAACCCTTATCCTAACCCTAAACCTAACCCAAAAAACAACACTAACCCTAAACCAGACCCTAACCCTAACCCTAACCCTAACCCTTACCCAAACCCTAAACCTAAACCTAACCCTAATCTAATCCTAACCCTAACCCTAACCCAAACCCTAACCCTAACCGTATTCCTAACCCTAACCCTAAACCTAACCTTAACCCAATCCCTAACCCACACCCTAACCCTAAACTTAACCCTAACTCAAACTCTAACCCTAACTCGAACCTTAACCCTAACCCAAACACTAACCCAGACCCTAACAATAACCCTAACACTATTCCTAACACTAACCCTAACCCTAACCCTAACCCTAACCCTATTCCTAACCCTAACCCTAAACCCTAAGCCTAACCAATACCCTAAACATAACGTTCACGCTAACCCTAACCCTAACCCAAACCGTAACCCTAACCCTAAACCTAACCAAAAACCTAAACCTAACCCTAACCCTAACCCTAACCCAAACCCTAACCCTAACACTAACCCTAACCCTAACACTAACCCAAATCCTAACCCTAACATTAACCCAAACCAATACCCAAAACCTAACTCTAATCCTAACCCTAACCCTAATCAAAACCCTAACATTAAACCTAACCCTAACCCTAACCCAAAACCTAAACCTAACCCTAATCCTAACCCTAACCCTAACCCTAATCCTAACCCTAACCCTAACCCTAACACAAACCCAACCCCTAACCCTAACCCTAACCCTAATCCTAATTCTAACCAGAACCCAAACCATAACCCTAACCCTAACCCAAACCCTAACCCAAACCCTAACAATAACCCTAACGCTAACCCTATTCCTAACACTAACCCTAACCATAACCCTAACCCTAACCCAAACCCTAACCCAAACCCTAACAATAACCCTAACGCTAACCCTATTCCTAACACTAACCCTAACCCTAACCCTAAACCTATTCCTAACCCTAACCCTAAACCCTAACCCTAACCAATACCCTAAACAAAACCTTCACGCTAACCCTAACCCTAACCCTAAACCCTTACCCTAACCAATACCATAAACATAACCCTCACGCTAACCCTAACCCTAACCCAAACCCTAACACTAACCCCAACCCTAACCAAAACCCTAACCCTAACGCTAACCTTAACCCAAACCAAAACCCTAACCCTAACTCTAATCCTAACTCTAACCCTAATCAAAACCCTAACATTAACCCTAACCCTAACCATAACCCTATTCCTAACCTTAAACCTAAACCTAACCTTAACTCAAAACCTAACCGTAAATCTAACCCAATCCCTAACCCTAACTGAAACCCTAACCCTAAGACAAGCCCTAACCTTAAAATAACCCTAACCCAAATCCTACACCTAACACTAACCCTAAACCAAACCCTAACCCTAACACTAACACTTACCCTAAGGCTAAACCAAAACCTAAACCTAAACCTAACCGAAACCAAAAGCCTAACCCTAACTCTAATCCTAACCCTAACACTAATCCTAACCCTAACCCTAACACTAACCCAAACCCTAAACCTAACCCTAATCCTAATTCTAACCCTAACCCTAATCGTAACCCTAAACCTAACCCTAACCCACACCCAACCCCTAACTCTAAACCTAACCCTAACCGAAACCCTAACTCAAAACCTAACCCTAACCCTAAACCAAACCCTAACCCTAAACCTAACCCTAACCCTTTTCCTAACCCTAACACAAACTCTAACAATAATCCTAACCCTAACCCTATTCCTAAACCTAACCCTAGCCCAAACCCTAACCCTAAACCTAACCCTAAGCCTTTTCCTAACCCTAACACAAACCCTAACAATAATCCTAACCCTAACCCTATTCCTAAACCTAACCCTAACCCTAACCCTAACCCTAACCCTAACCCTAATCCTAACCCTAACCCTAACCCTAACCCTAATCCTAACCCTAACCCTAACCCCAAAACTAACCCTAACCCTAACCCAAACCCTAACCCTAACACTAATCCTAATCCTAACCCTAACGCTAACCCTAACTCAAACCCTAACCCTAACCCAAACCCTAACCCTAACACTAACCATAACCCTAATCCTAAACCTAACACTAACGCTAACCCTAAGCCTAACCCTATCCCTAACCCCAACCCTAACCCAAACCCTAACCCTTACCCAAACCCTAAACCTAAACCTAACCCTAACCCTAATCCTAACCCTAACCCTAACCCAAAAACTAACCCTAACTCGAACCCTAACCCAAACCCTAATCCTCACCCTAACGCTAACCCAAACCCTAAACCTAACCCTATTCCTAACCCTAACCCTAAACCTAAACTTAACCCAAACCCTAACCCAAAACCTAACCCTAACCCTAACTCAAACTCTAACCCTAACTTGAACTCTAAACCTAACCCAAACGCTAACCCAAACCCTAACAATAACCCTAACCCTATTCGTAACACTAACCCTAACCCTAACCCTAACCCTAACCCTATTCCTAACCCTAACCCTAAACCCTAAGCCTAACCAATACTCTAAACATAACCTTCACACTAAACCTAACCCTAACCCAAACCCTAACCCTAAACCTAACCAAAAACCTAAACCTAACCCTAAACCAAACCCTAACCCTAACCCTACTCCTAACATTAAACCTAAACCTAAACTTAACCCAAACCCTAACCCAAACCGTAACCCTATCCCTAACCCTAAACATAACCCTAAACCAAACCCTAACCCAAATCCTAACCCTCACCCTAACACTAACCCTAACCCTAACCCTAACTCAAACACTAACCCAAACCCTAACCCAAAACCTAACCGTAAACCTAACCCTAACCCTTATCCTAACCCTAAACCTAACCCAAAAAACAACACTAACCCTAAACGAAACCCTAACCCTAACCCTAACCCTAACCCTTACCCAAACCCTAAACCTAAACCTAACGCTAATCTAATCCTAACCCTAACCCTAACCCAAACCCTAACCCTAACCGTATTCCTAACCCTAACCCTAAACCTAACCTTAACCCAATCCCTAACCCACACCCTAACCCTAAACTTAACCCTAACTCAAACTCTAACCCTAACTCGAACCTTAACCATAACCCAAACACTAACCCAAACCCTAACAATAACCCTAACACTATTCCTAACACTAACCCTAACCCTAACCCTAACCCTAACCCTATTCCTAACCCTAACCCTAAACCCTAAGCCTAACCAATACCCTAAACATAACGTTCACGCTAACCCTAACCCTAACCCAAACCGTAACCCTAACCCTAAACCTAACCAAAAACCTAAACCTAACCCTAACCCTAACCCTAACCCAAACCCTAACCCTAACACTAACCCTAACCCTAACACTAACCCAAATCCTAACCCTAACATTAACCCAAACCAAAACCCAAAACCTAACTCTAATCCTAACCCTAACCCTAATCAAAACCCTAACATTAAACCTAACCCTAACCCTAACCCAAAACCTAAACCTAACCCTAATCCTAACCCTAACCCTAACCCTAATCCTAACCCTAACCCTAACCCTAACACAAACCCAAACCCTAACCCTAACCCTAACCCTAATCCTAATTCTAACCAGAACCCAAACCATAACCCTAACCCTAACCCAAACCCTAACCCAAACCCTAACAATAACCCTAACGCTAACCCTATTCCTAACACTAACCCTAACCCTAACCCTAAACCTATTCCTAACCCTAACCCTAAACCCTAACCCTAACCAATACCCTAAAGAAAACCTTCACGCTAACCCTAACCCTAACCGAATTCCTAACCCTAACCCTAAACCCTTACCCTAACCAATACCATAAACATAACCCTCACGCTAACCCTAACCCTAACCCAAACCCTAACACTAACCCTAACCCTAACCAAAACCCTAACCCTAACCCTAACCTTAACCCAAACCAAAACCCTAACCCTAACTCTAATCCTAACTCTAACCCTAATCAAAACCCTAACATTAACCCTAACCCTAACCCTAACCCTATTCCTAACCTTAAACCTAAACCTAACCTTAACTCAAAACCTAACCGTAAATCTAACCCAATCCCTAACCCTAACTGAAACCCTAACCCTAAGACAAACCCTAACCCTAAAATAACCCTAACCCAAATCCTAAACCTAACACTAACCCTAACCCAAACCCTAACCCTAACACTAACACTTACCCTAAGGCTAAACCAAAACCTAAACCTAAACCTAACCGAAACCAAAAGCCTAACCCTAACTCTAATCCTAACCCTAACACTAATCCTAACCCTAACCCTAACACTAACCCAAACCCTAAACCTAACCCTAATCCTAATTCTAACCCTAACCCTAATCGTAACCCTAAACCTAACCCTAACCCACACCCAACCCCTAACTCTAAACCTAACCCTAACCGAAACCCTAACTCAAAACCTAACCCTAACCCTAACCCAAACCCTAACCGTAAACCTAACCCTAACCCTTTTCCTAACCCTAACACAAACTCTAACAATAATCCTAACCCTAACCCTATTCCTAAACCTAACCCTAGCCCAAAACCTAACCCTAAACCTTACCCTAACCCTTTTCCTAACCCTAACACAAACCCTAACAATAATCCTAACCCTAACCCTATTCCTAAACCTAACCCTAACCCTAACCCTAACCCTAACCCTAATCCTAACCCTAACCCTAACCCTAACCCTAATCCTAACCCTAACCCTAACCCAAAAACTAACCCTAACTCGAACCCTAACCCAAACCCTAATCCTCACCCTAACGCTAACCCAAACCCTAAACCTAACCCTATTCCTAACCCTAACCCTAAACCTAACCTTAACCCAAACCCTAACCCAAAACCTAACCCTAACCCTAACTCAAACTCTAACCCTAACTTGAACTCTAAACCTAACCCAAACGCTAACCCAAACCCTAACAATAACCCTAACCCTATTCGTGACACTAACCCTAACCCTAACCCTAACCCTAACCCTATTCCTAACCCTAACCCTAAACCCTAAGCCTAACCAATACTCTAAACATAACCTTCACACTAAACCTAACGCTGACCCCAACCCTAACGCAAAACCTAACCAGAAGCCTAAACCTAACCCTAGGCCACACCCTAACCCTAACCCTCCTCCTAACATTAAACCTAAACCTAAACTTAACCCAAACCCTAACCCAAACCGTAACCCTATCCCTAACCCTAAACATAACCCTAAACCAAACCCTAACCCAAATCCTAACCCTCACCCTAACACTAACCCTAACCCTAACCCTAACTCAAACACTAACCCAAACCCTAACCCAAAACCTAACCCTAAACCTAACCCTAACCCTTATCCTAACCCTAAACCTAACCCAAAAAACAACACTAACCCTAAACCAAACCCTAACCCTAACCCTAACCCTAACCCTTACCCAAACCCTAAACCTAAACCTAACCCTAATCTAATCCTAACCCTAACCCTAACCCAAACCCTAACCCTAACCGTATTCCTAACCCTAACCCTAAACCTAACCTTAACCCAATCCCTAACCCACACCCTAACCCTAAACTTAACCCTAACTCAAACTCTAACCCTCACTCGAACCTTAACCCTAACCCAACCACTAACCCAAACCCTAACACTAACCCTAACACTATTCCTACCACTAACCCTAACCCTAACCCTACCCCTATTCCTAACCCTAACCCTAAACCCTAAGCCTAACCAATACCCTAAACATAACGTTCACGCTAACCCTAACCCTAACCCAAACCGTAACCCTAACCCTAAACCTAACCAAAAACCTAAACCTAACCCTAACCCTAACCCTAACCCAAACCCTAACCCTAACACTAACCCTAACCCTAACACTAACCCAAATCCTAACCCTAACATTAACCCAAACCAAAACCCAAAACCTAACTCTAATCCTAACCCTAACCCTAATCAAAACCCTAACATTAAACCTAACCCTAACCCTAACCCAAAACCTAAACCTAACCCTAATCCTAACCCTAACCCTAACCCTAATCCTAACCCTAACCCTAACCCTAACACAAACCCAAACCCTAACCCTAACCCTAACCCTAATCCTAATTCTAACCAGAACCCAAACCATAACCCTAACCCTAACCCAAACCCTAACCCAAACCCTAACAATAACCCTAACGCTAACCCTATTCCTCACACTAACCCTAACCCTAACCCTAAATCTATTCCTAACCCTAACCCTAATCCCTAACCCTAACCAATACCCTAAACAAAACCTTCACGCTAACCCTAACCCTAACCGAATTCCTAACGCTAACCCTAAACGCTTACGCTAACCAATACCATAAACATAACCCTCACCCTAACCCTAACCCTAACCCAAACCCTAACACTAACCCTAACCCTAACCAAAACCCTAACCCTAACCCTAACCTTAACCCAAACCAAAACCCTAACCCTAACTCTAATAAAACTCTAACCCTAATCAAAACCCTAACATTAACCCTAACCCTAACCCTAACCCTATTCCTAACCTTAAACCTAAACCTAACCTTAACTCAAAACCTAACCGTAAATCTAACCCAATCCCTAAGCCTAACTGAAACCCTAACCCTAAGAAAAACCCTATCCCTAAAACTAACCCTAACCCAAATCCTAAACCGGACACTAACCCTAACCCAAACCCTAACCCTAACACTAACACTTACCCTAAGGCTAACCCAAAACCTAAACCTAAACCTAACCGAAACCAAAAGCCTAACCCTAACTCTAATCCTAACCCTAACACTAATCCTACCCCTAACCCTAACACTAACCCAAACCCTAAACCTAACCCTAATCCTAATTCTAACCCTAACCCTAATCGTAACCCTAAACCTAACCCTAACCCACACCCAACCCCTCACTCTAAACCTAACCCTAACCGAAACCCTAACTCAAAACCTAACCCTAACCCTAACCCAAACCCTAACCCTAAACCTAACCCTAACCCTTTTCCTAACCCTAACACAAACTCTAACAATAATCCTAACCCTAACCCTATTCCTAAACCTAACCCTAACCCAAAACCTAACCCTAAACCTAACCCTAACCCTTTTCCTAACCCTAACACAAACCCTAACAATAATCCTAACCCTAACCCTATTCCTAAACCTAACCCTAACCCTAACCCTAACCCTAACCCTAACCCTAACCCTAATCCTAACTCTAACCCTAACCATAACCCTAATGCTAACCTTAACCTTAACCCTAAACCTAACCCTAACCCTAACCCAAACCCTAACCCTAACACTAATCCTAATCCTAACCCTAACGCTAACCCTAACTCAAACCCTAACCCTAACCCAAACCCTAACCCTAACACTAACCATAACCCTAATCCTAAACCTAACACTAACGCTAACCCTAAGCCTAACCCTATCCCTAACCCCAACCCTAACCCAAACCCTAACCCTTACCCAAACCCTAAACCTAAACCTAACCCTAACCCTAATCCTAAACCTAACCCTAACCCAAAAACTAACCCTAACTCGAACCCTAACCCAAACCCTAATCCTCACCCTAACGTTAACCCAAACCCTAAACCTAACCCTATTCCTAACCCTAACCCTAAACCTAACCTTAACCCAAACCCTAACCCAAAACCTAACCCTAACCCTAAAGCAAACTCTTACCCTAACTCGAACCCTAAACCTAACCCAAACGCTAACCCAAACCCTAACAATAACCCTAACCCTATTCGTAACACTAACCCTAACCCTAACCCTAAACCTAACCCTAACCCTATTCCTAACCCTAACCCTAAACCCTAAGCCTAACCAATACTCTAAACATAACCTTCACACTAAACCTAACCCTAACCCTAACCATAAACCTAACCAAAAACCTAAACCTAACCCTAAACCAAACCCTAACCCTAACCCTGTTCCTAACATTAACCCTAAACCTAAACTTAACCCAAACCCTAACCCAAACCCTAACCCTAACCCTAACCCTAACCATAACCCTAACCCAAACCCTAACCCAAATCCTAACCCTAACCCTAACCCTAACCCTAACTCAAACACTAACCCTAACCCTAACCCAAAACCTAACCCTAAACCTAACCCTAACCCTTATCCTAACCCTAAACCTAACCCAAAAAATAACACTAACCCTAAACCAAACCCTAACCCTAACCCTACCCTAACCCTAACCCTAACTCAAACTCTAACCCTAATTCTAACCCTAACTCAAAACCTAAACCAACCCCTAATCCAAACCCTAACCCAAACCCCAACAATAAACCTAACCCTAACCCTATTCCTAACACTAACCCTAACCCTAACCCTAACCCTAACCCTAACCGTATTCCTAACCCTAACCCTAAACCCTTACCCTAACCAATACCCTAAACATAACCCTCACGCTAACCCTAACCGTAACCCAAACCCTAACACTAACCCTAACCCTAACCAAAACCCTAACCCTAACCCTAACCTTAACCCAAACCAAAACCCTAACCCTAACACTAATCCTAACTCTAACCCTAATCAAAACCCTAACATTAACCCTAACCCTAACCCTAACCCTATTCCTAACCTTAACCCTAAACCTAACCTTAACCCAAAACCGAACTGTAAATCTAACCCAAACCCTAACCCTAACTCAAAACCTAACCCTAAGACAAACCCTAACCCTAAAACTAACCCTAACACAAATCCTAAACCTAACACTAACCCAAACCCAAACCCTAACCCTAACACTAACACTTACCCTAAGACTAACCCAAAACCTAACCCTAAACCTAACCGAAACCAAAAGCCTAACCCTAACTCTAATCCTAACCCTAACCCTAATCCTAACCCTAACCCTAACACTAACCCAAACCCTAAACCTAACCCTAATCCTAATTCTAACCCTAACCCTAATCGTAACCCTAAACCTAACCCTAACCCACACCCAACCCCTAACTCTAACCCTAACCCTAACCGAAACCCTAACTCAAAACCTAACCCTTACCCTAACCGAAACCCTAACCCTAAACCTAACCCTAACCCTTTTCCTAACCCTAACAAAAACCCTAACAATAATCCTAACCCTAACCCTATTCCTAAACCTAACCCTAACCCTAACCCTAACCCTAATCCTAACCCTAAACCTAACCCCAAAACTAACCCTAACCCTAACCCAAACCCAAACCCTAACATTAATCCTAATCCTAACCCTAAAGCTAACCCTAACTCAAACCCTAACCCTAACCCAAACCCTAACCCTAACACTAACCATAACCCTAATCCTAAACCTAACCCTTACCCTAACCCTAACCCTAACCCTAACCCTAACCCTAATCCTAACCCTAACCCTAACCCAAAAACTAACCCTAACTCGAACCCTAACCCAAACCCTAATCCTCACCCTAACGCTAACCCAAACCCTAAACCTAACCCTATTCCTAACCCTAACCCTAAACCTAACCTTAACCCAACCCCCAACCCAAAACCTAACCCTAACTCAAACTCTAACCCTAACTCGAACACTAACCCTAATCAAAACACTAACCCAAACCCTAACAATAACCCTAACCCTATTCCTAACCCTAACCCTAACCCTAACCCTAACCCTAACTCAAACACTAACCCTAACCCTAACCCTAACCCTAACTCAAACACTAACCCTAACCCTAACCCAAAACTTAACACTAAACCTAACCCTAACCCTAATCCTAATCCTAAACCTAACCCAAAAAATAACACTAACCCTAAACCAAACCCTAACCCTAACCCTACCCTAATCCTAACCCTAACCGTAACCCTAACACAAACCAAACCCCTAACCCTAACCCTAACTCTAATCCTAATTCTAACCCGAACCCAAACCATAACCCTAACCCTAATCCTAAACCTAACATTAAACCTAACCCTAAACCAAACCCTAACACTAACCCTAAACCTAACCCTAACCCTAATCCTAACCTTATCCCTAACCCTAACACTAACCCTAACCCAAAACCACACCGTAACCACAAACCTAACTCAAAACCTAACCTTAAACCTAACCCAAACCCAAACCCTAACCCTAACCTTAACCCTAAACCAAACCCTAAACCTAACCCTAACCCAAAACCTAACCCTAACACTAACCTAACCCTAACTCAAACCCTAACCATAACCCTAACCCTAACCCTAACCCAAACCCTAACCCTAACACTAACCCTAACCGTAATCCTAAACCTAACCCTAACCTTAACCCAAAAAGTAAACCTAACCCTAAACCTAACCCTAACCCAAAACCTAACCCTAAACCAAATCGTAATCCTAACCCTAACCCTAAACCTAACCCTATTCCTAACCCTAACCCTAAACCTAACCTTAACCCAAACCCTAACCCAAAACCTAACCCTAACTCAAAATCTAACCCTAACTCGAACCTAACCCTAACCCAAACACTAACCCAAACCCTAACAATAACCCTAACCCTATTCCTAACCCTAACCCTAACCCAAACCCTAACCCAAATCCTAACCCTAACCCTAATCCTAACCGTAACTCAAACACTACCCCTAACCCTAACCCTTATCCTAATCCTAAACCTAACCCAAAAAATAACACTAACCCAAAACCAAACCCTAACCCTAACCCTACCCTAATCCTAACCCTAACCGTAACCCTAACACAAACCCAACCCCTAACCCTAACCCGAACCCTAATCCTAATTCTAACCCGAACCCAAACCATAACCCTAACCCTAACCCTAAACCTAACATTAAACCTAACCCTAAACCAAACCCTAACTCTAACCCTAAACCTAACCCTAACCCTAATCCTAACCTTATCCCTAACCCTAACACTAACCCTAACCCAAAACCACACCGTAACCACAAACCTAACTCAAAACCTAACCTTAAACCTAACCCAAACCCAAACCCTAACCCTAACCTTAACCCTAAACCAAACCCTAAACCTAACCCTAAACCTAACCCTAACCCAAAACCTAACCCTAACACTAACCTAACCCTAACTCAAACCCTAAACATAACCCTAACCCTAACCCTAACCCAAACCCTAACCCTAACACTAACCCTAACCCTAACACTAACCCAAATCCTAACCCTAACCCTAACCCAAACCAAAACCCTAACCCTAACTCTAACTCTAATCCTAAACCTAACCCTAATCCTAACTCTAACCCTAACCCTAATCCTAACCCTAACCCTAACCCTAACACAAACCCAACACCTAACCCTAACCCTAACCCTAATCCTAATTCTAACCCGAACCCAAACCATAACCCTAACCCTAAACTTAACCCAAAACCTAAACCTAACACTAACCCTAACCCTAAACCAAACCCTAACTCTAACCCTAAACCTAACCCTAACCCTAATCCTAACCCTATCCCTAACCCTAACACTAACCCTAACCCAAAACCAAACCGTAACCACAAACCTTACTCATACCCTAACCTTAAACCTAACCCAAACACAAACCCCAACCTTAACCCTAAAACAAACCCTAAACCTAAACCGTAAGCCTAACCCTAACCCTAACCCTATTCCTAACCCTAAACCTAACCCTAACCTTAACCCAAAACCTAACCCTAAACCTAACCCTAACCCAAACCCTAATCAAACCCTAACCCTAACCCAAACCCTAACCCTAACACTAACCCTAACCGTAATCCTAAAGGTAACCCTAACCTTAACCCAAAAAGTAAACCTAACCCTAAACCTAACCCTAACCCAAAACCTACGCCTAACCCAAATCGTAATCCTAACCCTAACCCTAATGCTAAGCCTAAACCTAACTCAAACTCAAACCTAACCCTAAACCTAACCCTAACCCAAACCCTAACCCTAACACTAACCTAACCCTAACTCAAACCCTAACCATAACCCTAACCCTAGCCCTAACCCAAACCCTAACCCTAACTCTAACCCTAACCCTAACACTAACCCAAATCCTAACCCTAACCCTAACCCAAACCAAAACCCTAACCCTAACTCTAACTCTAATCCTAAACCTAACCCTAATCCTAACCCTAACCATAATCCTAACCCTAACCCTAACCCTAACACAAACCCAACCTTTAACACTAACCCTAACCCTAATCCAAACCCTAACCCTAAATCTAAACCTAACCCTAACCCTAACTCAAACCCTAACCCTAACCCTTACCCTAACTCAAACCCTGACCCTAACCCTAACCCTAACCATAACACAAACCCTAACCCAAATCCTAACCCTAAACCTAACCCTAACCATAACCCTAACCCTAACCCTAACTCAAACACTAACCCTAACCCTAACAAAAACCCTAACATTAAACCTAATCCTAACCCTAACCCAAAACCTAAACCTAACCCTAATCCTAACCCTAACCCTAACCCTAATCCTAACCCTAACACTAACCCTTACACAAACCCAACCCCTAACCCTAACCCTAACCCTAACCCAAACCCCAACCCCAAACCCAACCCTAACTCAAACCCTAAAACTAACCCCATACCTAAGCCCAACCCTAACCCTAAATCTAACCCTAACCCTAATCCTAACCCTACCCCTAACGCAAAAACTAACCCTAACAATAACCCAAACCCTAACCCTAACCCTAACCGAAACCCTAACCCTTACCCAAACCCTAAACCTAAACCTAACACTAACCCTAACCCTAACCCTAACCCCAACCCTAACCCTAACCCTAACCCTAACCCAAACCCCAACCCTTACCCAAAACCTAAATCAAAACCTAACCCTAACCCTAATCCTAACCCTAACCCTAACCCAAAAACTAACCCTAACTCGAACCCTAACCCAAACCCTAATCCTCACCCTAACGTTAACTCAAACCCTAAACCTACCCTATTCCTAACCCAAACCCTAAACCTAACCTTAACCCAAACCCTAACCCAAAACCTAACCCTAACCCTAACTCAAACTCTAACCCTAACTCGAACCCTAACCCAAACCCTAACAATAAACCTAATCCTATTCCTAACACTAACCCTAACCCTAACCCTAACCCTAACCCTAACCCTAACCCTATTCCTAACCCTAACCCTAAACGCTAAGCCTAACCAATACCATAAACATAACCTTCACGCTAACCCTAACCCTAACCCAAACCCTAACCCTAAACCTAACCAAAAACCTAAACCTAACCCTAAACCAAACCCTAACCCTAACCCTACTCATAACATTAAACCTAAACTTAACCCAAACCCTAACCCAAATCCGAACCCTCACCCTAACACTAACCCTAACCCTAACCCTAACTCAAACACTAACCCTAACCCTAACCCAAAACCTAACCCTAAACCTAACCCTAACCCTTATCCTAACCCTAAACCTAACCCAAAAAACAACACTAACCCTAAACCAAACCCTAACCCTAACCCTAACCCTAACCCTTACCCAAACCCTAAACCTAAACCTAACCCTAATCTAATCCTAACCCTAACCCTAACCCAAACCCTAACCCTAACCGTATTCCTAACCCTAACCCTAAACCTAACCTTAACCCAATCCCTAAACCACACCCTAACCCTAAACTTAACCCTAACTCAAACTCTAACCCTACCTCGAACCTTAAACCTAACCCAAACACTAACCCAAACCCTAACAATAACCCTAACACTATTCCTAACACTAACCCTAAACCTAACCCTAACCCTAACCCTAACCCTATTCCTAACCCTAACCCTAAACCCTAAGCCTAACCAATACCCTAAACATAACGTTCACGCTAACCCTAACCCTAACCCAAACTGTAACCCTAACCCTAAACCTAACCAAAAACCTAAACCTAACCCTAACCCTAACCCTAACCCAAACCCTAACCCCAACACTAACCCTAACCCTAACCCTAACACTAACCCAAATCCTAACCCTAACATTAACCCAAACCAATACCCAAAACCTAACTCTAATCCTAACCCTAACCCTAATCAAAACCCTAACATTAAACCTAACCCTAACCCTAACCCAAAACCTAAACCTAACCCTAATCCTAACCCTAACCCTAACCCTAATCCTAACCCTAACCCTAACCCTAACACAAACCCAACCCCTAACCCTAACCCTAACCCTAATCCTAATTCTAACCAGAACCCAAACCATAACCCTAACCCTAACCCAAACCCTAACCCAAACCCTAACAATAACCCTAACGCTAACCCTATTCCTAACACTAACCCTAACCCTAACCCTAAACCTATTCCTAACCCTAACCCTAAACACTAACCCTAACCAATACCCTAAACAAAACCTTCACGCTAACCCTAACCCTAACCGAATTCCTAACCCTAACCCTAAACCCTTACCCTAACCAATAACATAAACATAACCCTCACGCTAACCCTAACCCTAACCCAAACCCTAACACTAACCCTAACCCTAACCAAAACCCTAACCCTAACCCTAACCTTAACCCAAACCAAAACCCTAACCCTAACTCAAATCCTAACTCTAACCCTAATCAAAACCCTAACATTAACCCTAACCATAACCCTAACCCTATTCCTAACCTTAAACCTAAACCTAACCTTAACTCAAAACCTAACCGTAAATCTAACCCAATCCCTAACCCTAACTGAAACCCTAACCCTAAGACAAACCCTAACCCTAAAATAACCCTAAACCAAATCCTAAACCTAACACTAACCCTAACCCAAACCCTAACCCTAACACTAACACTTACCCTAAGGCTAAACCAAAACCTAAACCTAAACCTAACCGAAACCAAAAGCCTAACCCTAACTTTAATCCTAAACCTAACACTAATCCTAACCCTAACCCTAACACTAACCCAAACCCTAAACCTAACCCTAATCCTAATTCTAACCCTAACCCTAATCGTAACCCTAAACCTAACCCTAACCCACACCCAACCCCTAACTCTAAACCTAACCCTAACCGAAACCCTAACTCAAAACCTAACCCTAACCCTAACCCAAACCCGAACCCTAAACCTAACCCTAACCCTTTTCCTAACCCTAACACAAACTCTAACAATAATCCTAAACCTAACCCTATTCCTAAACCTAACCCTAGCCCAAAACCTAACCCTAAACCTAACCCTAACCCTTTTCCTAACCCTAACACAAACCCTAACAATAATCCTAACCCTAACCCTATTCCTAAACCTAACCCTAACCCTAACCCTAACCCTAACCCTAATCCTAACCCTAACCCTAACCCTAACCCTAATCCTAACCCTAACCCTAACCCCAAAACTAACCCTAACCCTAACCAAAACCCTAACCCTAACACTAATCCTAATCCTAACCCTAACGCTAACCCTAACTCAAACCCTAACCCTAACCCCAACCCTAACCCAAACCCTAACCCTTACCCAAACCCTAAACCTAAACCTAACCCTAAACCTAATCCTAACCCTAACCCTAACCCAAAAACTAACCCTAACTCGAACCCTAACCCAAACCCTAATCCTCACCCTAACGCTAACCCAAACCCTAAACCTAACCCTATTCCTAACCCTAACCCTAAACCTAACCTTAACCCAAACCCTAACCCAAAACCTAACCCTAACCCTAACTCAAACTCTAACCCTAACTTGAACTCTAAACCTAACCCAAACGCTAACCCAAACCCTAACAATAACCCTAACCCTATTCGTAACACTAACCCTAACCCTAACCCTAACCCTAACCCTAACCCTAACCCTAACCCTATTCCTAACCCTAACCCTAAACCCTAAGCCTAACCAATACTCTAAACATAACCTTCACACTAAACCTAACCCTAACCCAAACCCTAACCCTAAACCTAACCAAAAACCTAAACCTAACCCTAAACCAAACCCTAACCCTAACCCTACTCCTAACATTAAACCTAAACCTAAACTTAACCCAAACCGTAACGCTATCCCTAACCCTAAACATAACCCTAAACCAAACCCTAACCCAAATCCTAACCCTCACCCTAACACTAACCCTAACCCTAACCCTAACCCAAAACCTAACCCTAAACCTAACCCTAACCCTTATCCTAACCCTAAACCTAACCCAAAAAACAACACTAACCCTAAACCAAACCCTAACCCTAACCCTAACCCTAACCCTTACCCAAACCCTAAACCTAAACCTAACGCTAATCTAATCCTAACCCTAACCCTAACCCAAACCCTAACCCTAACCGTATTCCTAACCCTAACCCTAAACCTTACCTTAACCCTATCCCTAACCCACACCCTAACCCTAAACTTAACCCTAACTCAAACTCTAACCCTAACTCGAACCTTAACCCTATCCCAAACACTAACCCAAACCCTAACAATAACCCTAACACTATTCCTAACACTAACCCTAACCCTAACCCTAACCCTAACCCTATTCCTAACCCTAACCCTAAACCCTAAGCCTAACCAATACCCTAAACATAACATTCACGCTAACCCTAACCCTAACCCAAACCGTAACCCTAACCCTAAACCTAACCAAAAACCTAAACCTAACCCTAACCCTAACCCTAACCCAAACCCTAACCCTAACACTAACCCTAACCCTAACACTAACCCAAATCCTAACCCTAACATTAACCCAAACCAAAACCCAAAACCTAACTCTAATCCTAACCCTAACCCTAATCAAAACCCTAACATTAAACCTAACCCTAACCCTAACCCAAAACCTAAACCTAACCCTAATCCTAAACCTAACCCTAACCCTAATCCTAACCCTAACCCTAACCCTAACACAAACCCAAACCCTAACCCTAACCCTAACCCTAATCCTAATTCTAACCAGAACCCAAACCATAACCCTAACCCTAACCCAAACCCTAACCCAAACCCTAACAATAACCCTAACGCTAACCCTATTCCTCACACTAACCCTAACCCTAACCCTAACTCTATTCCTAACCCTAACCCTAAACCCTAACCCTAACCAATACCCTAAACAAAACCTTCACGCTAACCCTAACCCTAACCGAATTCCTAACCCTAACCCTAAACCCTTAGCCTAACCAATACCATTAACCTACCCCTCACGCTACCCCTACCCCTAACCCAAACCCTACCACTAACCCTAACCCTAACCAAAACCCTAACCGTAACGCTAACCTTAACCCAAACCAAAACCCTAACCCTAACTCTAATCCAACTCTAACCCTAATCAAAACCCTAACATTAACCCTAACCCTAACCCTAACCCTATTCCTAACCTTAAACCTAAACCTAACCTTAACTCAAAACCTAACCGTAAATCTAACCCAATCCCTAACCCTAACTGAAACCCTAACCCTAAGACAAACCCTAACCCTAAAATAACCCTAACCCAAATCCTAAACCTAACACTAACCCTAACCCAAACCCTAACCCTAACACTAACACTTACCCTAAGGCTAAACCAAAACCTAAACCTAAACCTAACCGAAACCAAAAGCCTAACCCTAACTCTAATCCTAACCCTAACCCTAATCCTAACCCTAACCCTAACACTAACCCAAACCCTAAACCTAACCCTAATCCTAATTCTAACCCTAACCCTAATCGTAACCCTAAACCTAACCCTAACCCACACCCAACCCCTAACTCTAAACCTAACCCTAACCGAAACCCTAACTCAAAACCTAACCCTAACCCTAACCCAAACCCTAACCCTAAACCTAACCCTAACCCTTTTCCTAACCCTAACACAAACTCTAACAATAATCCTAACCCTAACCCTATTCCTAAACCTAACCCTAGCCCAAAACCTAACCCTAAACCTAACCCTAACCCTTTTCCTAACTCTAACACAAACCCTAACAATAATCCTAACCCTAACCCTATTCCTAAACCTAACCCTAACCCTAACCCTAACCCTAACCCTAATCCTAACCCTAACCCTAACCCTAACCCTAATCCTAACCCTAACCCTAACCCAAAAACTAACCCTAACTCGAACCCTAACCCAAACCCTAATCCTCACCCTAACGCTAACCCAAACCCTAAACCTAACCCTATTCCTAACCCTAACCCTAAACCTAACCTTAACCCAAACCCTAACCCAAAACCTAACCCTAACCCTAACTCAAACTCTAACCCTAACTTGAACTCTAAACCTAACCCAAACGCTAACCCAAACCCTAACAATAACCCTAACCTTATTCGTAACACTAACCCTAACCCTAACCCTAACCCTAACCCTATTCCTAACCCTAACCCTAAACCCTAAGCCTAACCAATACTCTAAACATAACCTTCACACTAAACCTAACCCTAACCCAAACCCTAACCCTAAACCTAACCAAAAACCTAAACCTAACCCTAAACCAAACCCTAACCCTAACCCTACTCCTAACATTAAACCTAAACCTAAACTTAACCCAAACCCTAACCCAAACCGTAACCCTATCCCTAACCCTAAACATAAC
Organism: Eospalax fontanierii; assembly: GCA_035773235.1. NCBI lineage: Eukaryota > Metazoa > Chordata > Mammalia > Rodentia > Spalacidae > Eospalax > Eospalax fontanierii. The sequence continues at coordinate 9,030,552 of JAJHUQ010000035.1, read as the reverse complement.
CCTAAACCAAACCCTAACCCAAATCCTAACCCTCACCCTAACACTAACCCTAACCCTAACCCTAACTCAAACACTAACCCAAACCCTAACCCAAAACCTAACCCTAAACCTAACCCTAACCCTTATCCTAACCCTAAACCTAACCCAAAAAACAACACTAACCCTAAACCAAACCCTAACCCTAACCCTAACCCTAACCCTTACCCAAACCCTAAACCTAAACCTAACCCTAATCTAATCCTAACCCTAACCCTAACCCAAACCCTAACCCTAACCGTATTCCTAACCCTAACCCTAAACCTAACCTTAACCCAATCCCTAACCCACACCCTAACCCTAAACTTAACCCTAACTCAAACTCTAACCCTAACTCGAACCTTAACCCTAACCCAAACACTAACCCAAACCCTAACAATAACCCTAACACTATTCCTAACACTAACCCTAACCCTAACCCTAACCCTATTCCTAACCCTAACCCTAAACCCTAAGCCTAACCAATACCCTAAACATAACGTTCACGCTAACCCTAACCCTAACCCAAACCGTAACCCTAACCCTAAACCTAACCAAAAACCTAAACCTAACCCTAACCCTAACCCTAACCCAAACCCTAACCCTAACACTAACCCTAACCCTAACACTAACCCAAATCCTAACCCTAACATTAACCCAAACCAAAACCCAAAACCTAACTCTAATCCTAACCCTAACCCTAATCAAAACCCTAACATTAAACCTAACCCTAACCCTAACCCAAAACCTAAACCTAACCCTAATCCTAACCCTAACCCTAACCCTAATCCTAACCCTAACCCTAACCCTAACACAAACCCAAACCCTAACCCTAACCCTAACCCTAATCCTAATTCTAACCAGAACCCAAACCAAAACCCTAACCCTAACCCAAACCCTAACCCAAACCCTAACAATAACCCTAACGCTAACCCTATTCCTCACACTAACCCTAACCCTAACCCTAAATCTATTCCTAACCCTAACCCTAAACCCTAACCCTAACCAATACCCTAAACAAAACCTTCACGCTAACCCTAACCCTAACCGAATTCCTAACCCTAACCCTAAACCCTTACCCTAACCAATACCATAAACATAACCCTCACGCTAACCCTAACCCTAACCCAAACCCTAACACTAACCCTAACCCTAACCAAAACCCTAACCCTAACCCTAACCTTAACCCAAACCAAAACCCTAACCCTAACTCTAATCCAACTCTAACCCTAATCAAAACCCTAACATTAATCCTAACCCTAACCCTAACCCTACTCCTAACCTTAAACCTAAACCTAACCTTAACTCAAAACCTAACCGTAAATCTAACCCAATCCCTAAGCCTAACTGAAACCCTAACCCTAAGAAAAACCCTAACCCTAAAACTAACCCTAACCCAAATCCTAAACCTAACACTAACCCTAACCCAAACCCTAACCCTAACACTAACACTTACCCTAAGGCTAACCCAAAACCTAAACCTAAACCTAACCGAAACCAAAAGCCTAACCCTAACTCTAATCCTAACCCTAACACTAATCCTAACCCTAACCCTAACACTAACCCAAACCCTAAACCTAACCCTAATCCTAATTCTAACCCTAACCCTAATCGTAACCCTAAACCTAACCCTAACCCACACCCAACCCCTAACTCTAAACCTAACCCTAACCGAAACCCTAACTCAAAACCTAACCCTAACCCTAACCCAAACCCTAACCCTAAACCTAACCCTAACCCTTTTCCTAACCCTAACACAAACTCTAACAATAATCCTAACCCTAACCCTATTCCTAAACCTAACCCTAACCCAAAACCTAACCCTAAACCTAACCCTAACCCTTTTCCTAACCCTAACACAAACCCTAACAATAATCCTAACCCTAACCCTATTCCTAAACCTAACCCTAACCCTAACCCTAACCCTAACCCTAACCCTAACCCTAATCCTAACCCTAACCCTAACCCTAACCCTAATCCTAACCCTAACCCTAACCCCAAAACTAACCCTAACCCTAACCCAAACCCTAACCCTAACACTAATCCTAATTCTAACCCTAACCCTAACCCTAACTCAAACCCTAGCCCTAACCCAAACCCTAACCCTAACACTAACCATAACCCTAATCCTAAACCTAACACTAACGCTAGCCCTAAGCCTAACCCTATCCCTAACCCCAGCCCTAACCCAAACCCTAACCCTTACCCAAACCCTAAACCTAAACCTAACCCTAACCCTAATCCTAAACCTAACCCTAACCCAAAAACTAACCCTAACTCGAACCCTAACCCAAACCCTAATCCTCACCCTAACGTTAACCCAAACCCTAAACCTAACCCTATTCCTAACCCTAACCCTAAACCTAACCTTAACCCAAACCCTAACCCAAAACCTAACCCTAACCCTAAAGCAAACTCTTACCCTAACTCGAACCCTAAACCTAACCCAAACGCTAACCCAAACCCTAACAATAACCCTAACCCTATTCGTAACACTAACCCTAACCCTAACCCTAAACCTAACCCTAACCCTATTCCTAACCCTAACCCTAAACCCTAAGCCTAACCAATACTCTAAACATAACCTTCACACTAAACCTAACCCTAACCCTAACCATAAACCTAACCAAAAACCTAAACCTAACCCTAAACCAAACCTTAACACTAACCCTGTTCCTAACATTAACCCTAAACCTAAACTTAACCCAAACCCTAACCCAAACCCTAACCCTAACCCAAACCCTAACCATAACCCTAACCCAAACCCTAACCCAAATCCTAACCCTAACCCTAACCCTAACCCTAACTGAAACACTAAGCCTAAGCCTAACCCAAAACCTAAGCCTAAACCTAAGGCTAACCCTTATCCTAACCCTAAACCTAACCCAAAAAATAATACTAACCCTAAACCAAACCCTAACCCTAACCCCACCCTAACCCTAACCCTAACTCAAACTCTAACCCTAATTCTAACCCTAACTCAAAACCTAAACCAACCCCTAATCCAAACCCTAACCCAAACCCTAACAATAAACCTAACCCTAACCCTATTCCTAACACTAACCCTAACCCTAACCCTAACCCTAACCCTAACCGTATTCCTAACCCTAACCCTAAACCCTTACCCTAACCAATACCCTAAACATAACCCTCACGCTAACCCTAACCGTAACCCAAACCCTAACACTAACCCTAACCCTAACCAAAACCCTAACCCTAACCCTAACCTTAACCCAAACCAAAACCCTAACCCTAACTCTAATCCTAACTCTAACCCTAATCAAAACCCTAACATTAACCCTAACCCTAACCCTAACCCTATTCCTAACCTTAACCCTAAACCTAACCTTAACCCAAAACCGAACTGTAAATCTAACCCAAACCCTAACCCTAACTCAAAACCTAACCCTAAGACAAACCCTAACCCTAAAACTAACCCTAACACAAATCCTAAACCTAACACTAACCCAAACCCAAACCCTAACCCTAACACTAACACTTACCCTAAGACTAACCCAAAACCTAACCCTAAACCTAACCGAAACCAAAAGCCTAACCCTAACTCTAATCCTAACCCTAACCCTAATCCTTACCCTAACCCTAACACTTACCCAAACCCTAAACCTAACCCTTATCCTAATTCTAACCCTAACCCTAATCGTAACCCTAAACCTAACCCTAACCCACACCCAACCCCTAACTCTAACCCTAACCCTAACCGAAACCCTAACTCAAAACCTAACCCTTACCCTAACCGAAACCCTAACCCTAAACCTAACCCTAACCCTTTTCCTAACCCTAACAAAAACCCTAACAATAATCCTAACCCTAACCCTATTCCTAAACCTAACCCTAACCCTAACCCTAACCCTAATCCTAACCCTAAACCTAACCCCAAAACTAACCCTAACCCTAACCCAAACCCAAACCCTAACATTAATCCTAATCCTAACCCTAAAGCTAACCCTAACTCAAACCCTAACCCTAACCCAAACCCTAACCCTAACACTAACCATAACCCTAATCCTAAACCTAACCCTTACCCTAACCCTAACCCTAACCCTAATCCTAACCCTAACCCTAACCCAAAAACTAACCCTAACTCGAACCCTAACCCAAACCCTAATCCTCACCCTAACGCTAACCCAAACCCTAAACCTAACCCTATTCCTAACCCTAACCCTAAACCTAACCTTAACCCAAACCCCAACCCAAAACCTAACCCTAACTCAAACTCTAACCCTAACTCGAACACTAACCCTAATCAAAACACTAACCCAAACCCTAACAATAACCCTAACCCTATTCCTAACCCTAACCCTAACCCAAACCCTAACCCAAATCCTAACCCTAACCCGAACCCTAACCCTAACTCAAACACTAACCCTAACCCTAACCCAAAACTTAACACTAAACCTAACCCTAACCCTTATCCTAATCCTAAACCTAACCCAAAAAATAACACTAACCCTAAACCAAACCCTAACCCTAACCCTACCCTAATCCTAACCCTAACCGTAACCCTAACACAAACCAAACCCCTAACCCTAACCCTAACCCTAATCCTAATTCTAACCCGAACCCAAACCATAACCCTAACCCTAATCCTAAACCTAACATTAAACCTAACCCTAAACCAAACCCTAACTCTAACCCTAAACCTAACCCTAACCCTAATCCTAACCTTATCCCTAACCCTAACACTAACCCTAACCCAAAACCACACCGTAACCACAAACCTAACTCAAAACCTAACCTTAAACCTAACCCAAACCCAAACCCTAACCCTAACCTTAACCCTAAACCAAACCCTAAACCTAACCCTAACCCAAAACCTAACCCTAACACTAACCTAACCCTAACTCAAACCCTAACCATAACCCTAACCCTAACCCTAACCCAAACCCTAACCCTAACACTAACCCTAACCGTAATCCTAAACCTAACCCTAACCTTAACCCAAAAAGTAAACCTAACCCTAAACCTATCCCTAACCCAAAACCTAACCCTAAACCAAATCGTAATCCTAACCCTAACCCTAAACCTAACCCTATTCCTAACCCTAACCCTAAACCTAACCTTAACCCAAACCCTAACCCAAAACCTAACCCTAACTCAAAATCTAACCCTAACTCGAACCTAACCCTAACCCAAACACTAACCCAAACCCTAACAATAACCCTAACCCTATTCCTAACCCTAACCCTAACCCAAACCCTAACCCAAATCCTAACCCTAACCCTAATCCTAACCGTAACTCAAACACTACCCCTAACCCTAACCCTTATCCTAATCCTAAACCTAACCCAAAAAATAACACTAACCCAAAACCAAACCCTAACCCTAACCCTACCCTAATCCTAACCCTAACCGTAACCCTAACACAACCCCAACCCCTAACCCTAACCCTAACCCTAATCCTAATTCTAACCCGAACCCAAACCACAACCCTAACCCTAACCCTAAACCTAACATTAAAACTAACCCTAAACCAAACCCTAACTCTAACCCTAAACCTAACCCTAACCCTAATCCTAACCTTATCCCTAACCCTAACACTAACCCTAACCCGAAACCACACCGTAACCACAAACCTAACTCAAAACCTAACCTTAAACCTAACCCAAACCCAAACCCTAACCCTAACCTTAACCCTAAACCAAACCCTAAACCTAACCCTAAACCTAACCCTAACCCAAAACCTAACCCTAACACTAACCTAACCCTAACTCAAACCCTAAACATAACCCTAACCCTAACCCTAACCCAAACCCTAACCCTAACACTAACCCTAACCCTAACACTAACCCAAATCCCAACCCTAACCCTAACCCAAACCAAAACCCTAACCCTAACTCTAACTCTAATCCTAAACCTAACCCTAATCCTAACTCTAACCCTAACCCTAATCCTAACCCTAACCCTAACCCTAACACAAACCCAACACCTAACCCTAACCCTAACCCTAATCCTAATTCTAACCCGAACCCAAACCATAACCCTAACCCTAAACTTAACCCAAAACCTAAACCTAACACTAACCCTAACCCTAAACCAAACCCTAACTCTAACCCTAAACCTAACCCTAACCCTAATCCTAACCCTATCCCTAACCCTAACACTAACCCTAACCCAAAACCAAACCGTAACCACAAACCTTACTCATACCCTAACCTTAAACCTAACCCAAACACAAACCCTAACCTTAACCCTAAAACAAACCCTAAACCTAAACCGTAAGCCTAACCCTAACCCTAACCCTATTCCTAACCCTAAACCTAACCCTAACCTTAACCCAAACCCTAACCCTAAACCTAACCCTAACCCAAACCCTAATCAAACCCTAACCCTAACCCAAACCCTAACCCTAACACTAACCCTAACCGTAATCCTAAACCTAACCCTAACCTTAACCCAAAAAGTAAACCTAACCCTAAACCTAACCCTAACCCAAAACCTAACCCTAACCCAAATCGTAATCCTAACCCTAACCCTAATGCTAAGCCTAAACCTAACTCAAACTCAAACCTAACCCTAAACCTAACCCTAACCCAAACCCTAACCCTAACACTAACCTAACCCTAACTCAAACCCTAACCATAACCCTAACCCTAACCCTAACCCAAACCCTAACCCTAACTCTAACCCTAACCCTAACACTAACCCAAATCCTAACCCTAACCCTAACCCAAACCAAAACCCTAACCCTAACTCTAACTCTAATCCTAAACCTAACCCTAATCCTAACCCTAACCATAATCCTAACCCTAACCCTAACCCTAACACAAACCCAACCTTTAACACTAACCCTAACCCTAATCCAAACCCTAACCCTAAATCTAAACCTAACCCTAACCCTAACTCAAACCCTAACCCTAACCCTTACCCTAACTCAAACCCTGACCCTAACCCTAACCCTAACCATAACACAAACCCTAACCCAAATCCTAACCCTAAACCTTACCCTAACCATAACCCTAACCCTAACGCTAACTCAAACACTAACCCTAACCCTAACAAAAACCCTAACATTAAACCTAATCCTAACCCTAACCCAAAACCTAAACCTAACCCTAATCCTAACCCTAACCCTAACCCTAATCCTAACCCTAACACTAACCCTAACACAAACCCAACCCCTAACCCTAACCCTAACCCTAACCCAAACCCTAACCCTAAACCTAACCCTAACTCAAACCCTAAACCTAACCCTATACCTAAGCCAAACCCTAACCCTAAATCTAACCCTAACCCTAATCCTAACCCTAACCCTAACGCAAAAACTAACCCTAACAATAACCCAAACCCTAACCCTAACCCTAACCGAAACCCTAACCCTTACCCAAACCCTAAACCTAAACCTAACACTAACCCTAACCCTAACCCTAACCCTAACCCTAACCCTAACCCTAACCCTAACCCAAACCCTAACCCTTACCCAAAACCTAAATCAAAACCTAACCCTAACCCTAATCCTAACCCTAACCCTAACCCAAAAACTAACCCTAACTCGAACCCTCACCCAAACCCTAATCCTCACCCTAACGTTAACTCAAACCCTAAACCTAACCCTATTCCTAACCCAAACCCTAAACCTAACCTTAACCCAAACCCTAACCCAAAACCTAACCCTAACCCTAACTCAAACTCTAACCCTAACTCGAACCCTAACCCTAACCCAAACACTAACCCAAACCCTAACAATAAACCTAACCCTATTCCTAACACTAACCCTAACCCTAACCCTAACCCTAACCCTAACCCTAACCCTATTCCTAACCCTAACCCTAAACCCTAAGCCTAACCAATACCATAAACATAACCTTCACGCTAACCCTAACCCTAACCCAAACCCTAACCCTAAACCTAACCAAAAACCTAAACCTAACCCTAAACCAAACCCTAACCCTAACCCTACTCATAACATTAAACCTAAACTTAACCCAAACCCTAACCCAAATCCGAACCCTCACCCTAACACTAACCCTAACCCTAACCCTAACTCAAACACTAACCCTAACCCTAACCCAAAACCTAACCCTAAACCTAACCCTAACCCTTATCCTAACCCTAAACCTAACCCAAAAAACAACACTAACCCTAAACCAAACCCAAACCCTAACCCTAACCCTAACCCTTACCCAAACCCTAAACCTAAACCTAACCCTAATCTAATCCTAACCCTAACCCTAACCCAAACCCTAACCCTAACCGTATTCCTAACCCTAACCCTAAACCTAACCTTAACCCAATCCCTAAACCACACCCTAACCCTAAACTTAACCCTAACTCAAACTCTAACCCTAACTCGAACCTTAAACCTAACCCAAACACTAACCCAAACCCTAACAATAACCCTAACACTATTCCTAACACTAACCCTAACCCTAACCCTAACCCTAACCCTAACCCTATTCCTAACCCTAACCCTAAACCCTAAGCCTAACCAATACCCTAAACATAACGTTCACGCTAACCCTAACCCTAACCCAAACTGTAACCCTAACCCTAAACCTAACCAAAAACCTAAACCTAACCCTAACCCTAACCCTAACCCAAACCCTAACCCTAACACTAACCCTAACCCTAACACTAACCCAAATCCTAACCCTAACATTAACCCAAACCAATACCCAAAACCTAACTCTAATCCTAACCCTAACCCTAATCAAAACCCTAACATTAAACCTAACCCTAACCCTAACCCAAAACCTAAACCTAACCCTAATCCTAACCCTAACCCTAACCCTAATCCTAACCCTAACCCTAACCCTAACACAAACCCAACCCCTAACCCTAACCCTAACCCTAATCCTAATTCTAACCAGAACCCAAACCATAACCCTAACTCTAACCCAAACCCTAACCCAAACCCTAACAATAAGCCTAACGCTAACCCTATTCCTAACACTAACCCTAACCCTAACCCTAAACCTATTCCTAACCCTAACCCTAAACACTAACCCTAACCAATACCCTAAACAAAACCTTCACGCTAACCCTAACCCTAACCGAATTCCTAACCCTAACCCTAAACCCTTACCCTAACCAATACCATAAACATAACCCTCACGTAACCCTAACCCTAACCCAAACCCTAACACTAACCCTAACCCTAACCAAAACCCTAACCCTTACCCTAACCTTAACCCAAACCAAAACCCTAACCCTAACTCAAATCCTAACTCTAACCCTAATCAAAACCCTAACATTAACCCTAACCCTAACCCTAACCCTATTCCTAACCTTAAACCTAAACCTAACCTTAACTCAAAACCTAACCGTAAATCTAACCCAATCCCTAACCCTAACTGAAACCCTAACCCTAAGACAAACCCTAACCCTAAAATAACCCTAAACCAAATCCTAAACCTAACACTAACCCTAACCCAAACCCTAACCCTAACACTAACACTTACCCTAAGGCTAAACCAAAACCTAAACCTAAACCTAACCGAAACCAAAAGCCTGACCCTAACTTTAATCCTAACCCTAACACTAATCCTAACCCTAACCCTAACACTAACCCAAACCCTAAACCTAACCCTAATCCTAATTCTAACCCTAACCCTAATCGTAACCCTAAACCTAACCCTAACCCACACCCAACCCCTAACTCTAAACCTAGCCCTAACCGAAACCCTAACTCAAAACCTAACCCTAACCCTAACCCAAACCCGAACCCTAAACCTAACCCTAACCCTTTTCCTAACCCTAACACAAACTCTAACAATAATCCTAAACCTAACCCTATTCCTAAACCTAACCCTAGCCCAAAACCTAACCCTAAACCTAACCCTAACCCTTTTCCTAACCCTAACACAAACCCTAACAATAATCCTAACCCTAACCCTATTCCTAAACCTAACCCTAACCCTAACCCTAACCCTAACCCTAATCCTAACCCTAACCCTAACCCTAACCCTAATCCTAACCGTAACCCTAACTCCAAAACTAACGCTAACCCTAAGCAAAACCCTAACCCTAACACTAATCCTAATCCTAACCCTAACGCTAACCCTAACTCAAACCCTAACCCTAACCCCAACCCTAACCCAAACCCTAACCCTTACCCAAACCCTAAACCTAAACCTAACCCTAAACCTAATCCTAACCCTAACCCTAACCCAAAAACTAACCCTAACTCGAACCCTAACCCAAACCCTAATCCTCACCCTAACGCTAACCCAAACCCTAAACCTAACCCTATTCCTAACCCTAACCCTAAACCTAACCTTAACCCAAACCCTAACCCAAAACCTAACCCTAACCCTAACTCAAACTCTAACCCTAACTTGAACTCTAAACCTAACCCAAACGCTAACCCAAAACCTAACAATAACCCTAACCCTATTCGTGACACTAACCCTAACCCTAACCCTAACCCTAACCCTAACCCTAACCCTAACCCTATTCCTAACCCTAACCCTAAACCCTAAGCCTAACCAATACTCTAAACATAACCTTCACACTAAACCTAACCCTAACCCAAACCCTAACCCTAAACCTAACCAAAAACCTAAACCTAACCCTAAACCAAACCCTAACCCTAACCCTACTCCTAACATTAAACCTAAACCTAAACTTAACCCAAACCCTAACCCAAACCGTAACCCTATCCCTAACCCTAAACATAACCCTAAACCAAACCCTAACCCAAATCCTAACCCTCACCCTAACACTAACCCTAACCCTAACCCTAACCCAAAACCTAACCCTAAACCTAACCCTAACCCTTATCCTAACCCTAAACCTAACCCAAAAAACAACACTAACCCTAAACCAAACCCTAACCCTAACCCTAACCCTAACCCTTACCCAAACCCTAAACCTAAACCTAACCCTAATCTAATCCTAACCCTAACCCTAACCCAAACCCTAACCCTAACCGTATTCCTAACCCTAACCCTAAACCTAACCTTAACCCAATCCCTAACCCACACCCTAACCCTAAACTTAACCCTAACTCAAACTCTAACCCTAACTCGAACCTTAACCCTAACCCAAACACTAACCCAAACCCTAACAATAACCCTAACACTATTCCTAACACTAACCCTAACCCTAACCCTAACCCTAACCCTATTCCTAACCCTAACCCTAAACCCTAAGCCTAACCAATACCCTAAACATAACGTTCACGCTAACCCTAACCCTAACCCAAACCGTAACCCTAACCCTAAACCTAACCAAAAACCTAAACCTAACCCTAACCCTAACCCTAACCCAAACCCTAACCCTAACACTAACCCTAACCCTAACACTAACCCAAATCCTAACCCTAACATTAACCCAAACCAAAACCCAAAACCTAACTCTAATCCTAACCCTAACCCTAATCAAAACCCTAACATTAAACCTAACCCTAACCCTAACCCAAAACCTAAACCTAACCCTAATCCTAAACCTAACCCTAACCCTAATCCTAACCCTAACCCTAACCCTAACACAAACCCAAACCCTAACCCTAACCCTAACCCTAATCCTAATTCTAACCAGAACCCAAACCATAACCCTAACCCTAACCCAAACCCTAACCCAAACCCTAACAATAACCCTAACGCTAACCCTATTCCTCACACTAACCCTAACCCTAACCCTAAATCTATTCCTAACCCTAACCCTAAACCCTAACCCTAACCAATACCCTAAACAAAACCTTCACGCTAACCCTAACCCTAACCGAATTCCTAACCCTAACCCTAAACCCTTACCCTAACCAATACCATAAACATAACCCTCACGCTAACCCTAACCCTAGCCCAAACCCTAACACTAACCCTAACCCTAACCAAAACCCTAACCCTAACCCTAGCCTTAACCCAAACCAAAACCCTAGCCCTAACTCTAATCCAACTCTAACCCTAATCAAAACCCTAACATTAACCCTAACCCTAACCCTAACCCTATTCCTAACCTTAAACCTAAACCTAACCTTAACTCAAAACCTAACCGTAAATCTAACCCAATCCCTAACCCTAACTGAAACCCTAACCCTAAGACAAACCCTAACCCTAAAATAACCCTAACCCAAATCCTAAACCTAACACTAACCCTAACCCAAACCCTAACCCTAACACTAACACTTACCCTAAGGCTAAACCAAAACCTAAACCTAAACCTAACCGAAACCAAAAGCCTAACCCTAACTCTAATCCTAACCCTAACCCTAATCCTAACCCTAACCCTAACACTAACCCAAACCCTAAACCTAACCCTAATCCTAATTCTAACCCTAACCCTAATCGTAACCCTAAACCTAACCCTAACCCACACCCAACCCCTAACTCTAAACCTAACCCTAACCGAAACCCTAACTCAAAACCTAACCCTAACCCTAACCCAAACCCTAACCCTAAACCTAACCCTAACCCTTTTCCTAACCCTAACACAAACTCTAACAATAATCCTAACCCTAACCCTATTCCTAAACCTAACCCTAGCCCAAAACCTAACCCTAAACCTAACCCTAACCCTTTTCCTAACCCTAACACAAACCCTAACAATAATCCTAACCCTAACCCTATTCCTAAACCTAACCCTAACCCTAACCCTAACCCTAACCCTAATCCTAACCCTAACCCTAACCCTAACCCTAATCCTAACCTTAACCCTAACCCAAAAACTAACCCTAACTCGAACCCTAACCCAAACCCTAATCCTCACCCTAACGCTAACCCAAACCCTAAACCTAACCCTATTCCTAACCCTAACCCTAAACCTAACCTTAACCCAAACCCTAACCCAAAACCTAACCCTAACCCTAACTCAAACTCTAACCCTAACTTGAACTCTAAACCTAACCCAAACGCTAACCCAAACCCTAACAATAACCCTAACCCTATTCGTAACACTAACCCTAACCCTAACCCTAACCCTAACCCCATTCCTAACCCTAACCCTAAACCCTAAGCCTAACCAATACTCTAAACATAACCTTCACACTAAACCTAACGCTAACCCAAACCCTAACCCTAAACCTAACCAAAAACCTAAACCTAACCCTAAACCAAACCCTAACCCTAACCCTACTCCTAACATTAAACCTAAACCTAAACTTAACCCAAACCCTAACCCAAACCGTAACCCTATCCCTAACCCTAAACATAACCCTAAACCAAACCCTAACCCAAATCCTAACCCTCACCCTAACACTAACCCTAACCCTAACCCTAACTCAAACACTAACCCAAACCCTAACCCAAAACCTAACCCTAAACCTAACCCTAACCCTTATCCTAACCCTAAACCTAACCCAAAAAACAACACTAACCCTAAACCAAACCCTAACCCTAACCCTAACCCTAACCCTTACCCAAACCCTAAACCTAAACCTAACCCTAATCTAATCCTAACCCTAACCCTAACCCAAACCCTAACCCTAACCGTATTCCTAACCCTAACCCTAAACCTAACCTTAACCCAATCCCTAACCCACACCCTAACCCTAAACTTAACCCTAACTCAAACTCTAACCCTAACTCGAACCTTAACCCTAACCCAAACACTAACCCAAACCCTAACAATAACCCTAACACTATTCCTAACACTAACTCTAACCCTAACCCTAACCGTATTCCTAACCCTAACCCTAAACCCTAAGCCTAACCAATACCCTAAACATAACGTTCACGCTAACCCTAACCCTAACCCAAACCGTAACCCTAACCCTAAACCTAACCAAAAACCTAAACCTAACCCTAACCCTAACCCTAACCCAAACCCTAACCCTAACACTAACCCTAACCCTAACACTAACCCAAATCCTAACCCTAACATTAACCCAAACCAAAATCCAAAACCTAACTCTAATCCTAACCCTAACCCTAATCAAAACCCTAACATTAAACCTAACCCTAACCCTAACCCAAAACCTAAACCTAACCCTAATCCTAACCCTAACCCTAACCCTAATCCTAACCCTAACCCTAACCCTAACACAAACCCAAACCCTAACCCTAACCCTAACCCTAATCCTAATTCTAACCAGAACCCAAACCATAACCCTAACCCTAACCCAAACCCTAACCCAAACCCTAACAATAACCCTAACGCTAACCCTATTCCTCACACTAACCCTAACCCTAACCCTAAATCTATTCCTAACCCTAACCCTAAACCCTAACCCTAACCAATACCCTAAACAAAACCTTCACGCTAACCCTAACCCTAACCGAATTCCTAACCCTAACCCTAAACCCTTACCCTAACCAATACCATAAACATAACCCTCACCCTAACCCTAACCCTAACCCAAACCCTAACACTAACCCTAACCCTAACCAAAACCCTAACCCTAACCCTAACCTTAACCCAAACCAAAACCCTAACCCTAACTCTAATCCAACTCTAACCCTAATCAAAACCCTAACATTAACCCTAACCCTAACCCTAACCCTATTCCTAACCTTAAACCTAAACCTAACCTTAACTCAAAACCTAACCGTAAATCTAACCCAATCCCTAAGCCTAACTGAAACCCTAACCCTAAGAAAAACCCTAACCCTAAAACTAACCCTAACCCAAATCCTAAACCTAACACTAACCCTAACCCAAACCCTAACCCTAACACTAACACTTAGCCTAAGGCTAACCCAAAACCTAAACCTAAACCTAACCGAAACCAAAAGCCTAACCCTAACTCTAATCCTAACCCTAACACTAATCCTAACCCTAACCCTAACACTAACCCAAACCCTAAACCTAACCCTAATCCTAATTCTAAACCTAACCCTAATCGTAACCCTAAACATAACCCTAACCCACACCCAACCCCTAACTCTAAACCTAACCCTAACCGAAACCCTAACTCAAAACCTAACCCTAACCCTAACCCAAACCCTAACCCTAAACCTAACCCTAACCCTTTTCCTAACCCTAACACAAACTCTAACAATAATCCTAACCCTAACCCTATTCCTAAACCTAACCCTAACCCAAAACCTAACCCTAAACCTAACCCTAACCCTTTTCCTAACCCTAACACAAACCCTAACAATAATCCTAACCCTAACCCTATTCCTAAACCTAACCCTAACCCTAACCCTAACCCTAACCCTAACCCTAACCCTAATCCTAACCCTAACCCTAACCCTAACCCTAATCCTAACCCTAACCCTAACCCCAAAACTAACCCTAACCCTAACCCAAACCCTAACCCTAACACTAATCCTAATCCTAACCCTAACGCTAACCCTAACTCAAATCCTAACCCTAACCCAAACCCTAACCCTAACACTAACCATAACCCTAATCCTAAACCTAACACTAACGCTAACCCTAAGCCTAACCCTATCCCTAACCCCAACCCTAACCCAAACCCTAACCCTTACCCAAACCCTAAACCTAAACCTAACCCTAACCCTAATCCTAAACCTAACCCTAACCCAAAAACTAACCCTAACTCGAACCCTAACCCAAACCCTAATCCTCACCCTAACGTTAACCCAAACCCTAAACCTAACCCTATTCCTAACCCTAACCCTAAACCTAACCTTAACCCAAACCCTAACCCAAAACCTAACCCTAACCCTAAAGCAAACTCTTACCCTAACTCGAACCCTAAACCTAACCCAAACGCTAACCCAAACCCTAACAATAACCCTAACCCTATTCGTAACACTAACCCTAACCCTAACCCTAAACCTAACCCTAACCCTATTCCTAACCCTAACCCTAAACCCTAAGCCTAACCAATACTCTAAACATAACCTTCACACTAAACCTAACCCTAACCCTAACCATAAACCTAACCAAAAACCTAAACCTAACCCTAAACCAAACCCTAACCCTAACCCTGTTCCTAACATTAACCCTAAACCTAAACTTAACCCAAACACTAACCCAAACCCTAACCCTAACCCTAACACTAACCATAACCCTAACCCAAACCCTAACCCAAATCCTAACCATAACCCTAACCCTAACCCTAACTCAAACACTAACCCTAACCCTAACCCAAAACCTAACCCTAAACCTAACCCTAACCCTTATCCTAACCCTAAACCTAACCCAAAAAATAACACTAACCCTAAACCAAACCCTAACCCTAACCCTACCCTAACCCTAACCCTAACTCAAACTCTAACCCTAATTCTAACCCTAACTCAAAACCTAAACCAAACCCTAATCCAAACCCTAACCCAAACCCTAACAATAAACCTAACCCTAACCCTATTCCTAACACTAACCCTAACCCTAACCCTAACCCTAACCCTAACCGTATTCCTAACCCTAACCCTAAACCCTTACCCTAACCAATACCCTAAACATAACCCTCACGCTAACCCTAACCGTAACCCAAACCCTAACACTAACCCTAACCCTAACCAAAACCCTAACCCTAACCCTAACCTTAACCCAAACCAAAACCCTAACCCTAACTCTAATCCTAACTCTAACCCTAATCAAAACCCTAACATTAACCCTAACCCTAACCCTAACCCTATTCCTAACCTTAACCCTAAACCTAACCTTAACCCAAAACCGAACTGTAAATCTAACCCAAACCCTAACCCTAACTCAAAACCTAACCCTAAGACAAACCCTAACCCTAAAACTAACCCTAACACAAATCCTAAACCTAACACTAACCCTAACCCAAACCCTAACCCTAACACTAACACTTACCCTAAGACTAACCCAAAACCTAACCCTAAACCTAACCGAAACCAAAAGCCTAACCCTAACTCTAATCCTAACCCTAACCCTAATCCTAACCCTAACCCTAACACTAACCCAAACCCTAAACCTAACCCTAATCCTAATTCTAACCCTAACCCTAATCGTAACCCTAAACCTAACCCTAACCCACACCCAACCCCTAACTCTAACCCTAACCCTAACCGAAACCCTAACTCAAAACCTAACCCTTACCCTAACCGAAACCCTAACCCTAAACCTAACCCTAACCCTTTTCCTAACCCTAACAAAAACCCTAACAATAATCCTAACCCTAACCCTATTCCTAAACCTAACCCTAACCCTAACCCTAACCCTAATCCTAACCCTAAACCTAACCCCAAAACTAACCCTAACCCTAACCCAAACCCAAACCCTAACATTAATCCTAATCCTAACCCTAAAGCTAACCCTAACTCAAACCCTAACCCTAACCCAAACCCTAACCCTAACACTAACCATAACCCTAATCCTAAACCTAACCCTTACCCTAACCCTAACCCTAACCCTAACCCTAACCCTAATCCTAACCCTAACCCTAACCCAAAAACTAACCCTAACTCGAACCCTAACCCAAACCCTAATCCTCACCCTAACGCTAACCCAAACCCTAAACCTAACCCTATTCCTAACCCTAATCCTAAACCTAACCTTAACCCAAACCCCAACCCAAAACCTAACCCTAACTCAAACTCTAACCCTAACTCGAACACTAACCCTAATCAAAACACTAACCCAAACCCTAACAATAACCCTAACCCTATTCCTAACCCTAACCCTAACCCAAACCCTAACCCAAATCCTAACCCTAACCCTAACCCTAACCCTAACTCAAACACTAACCCTAACCCTAACCCAAAACTTAACACTAAACCTAACCCTAACCCTTATCCTAATCCTAAACCTAACCCAAAAAATAACACTAACCCTAAACCAAACCCTAACCCTAACCCTACCCTAATCCTAACCCTAACCGTAACCCTAACACAAACCAAACCCCTAACCCTAACCCTAACCCTAATCCTAATTCTAACCCGAACCCAAACCATAACCCTAACCCTAATCCTAAACCTAACATTAAACCTAACCCTAAACCAAACCTTAACTCTAACCCTAAACCTAACCCTAACCCTAATCCTAACCTTATCCCTAACCCTAACACTAACCCTAACCCAAAACCACACCGTAACCACAAACCTAACTCAAAACCTAACCTTAAACCTAACCCAAACCCATACCCTAACCATTACCTTAACTCTAAATCAAACCCTAATCCTAACCCAAACCCCAAACCAAGCCCGAACACTAACCTAACCCTAACTCAAACCCTAACCATAACCCTAACCCTAACCCTAACCCAAACCCTAACCCTAACACTAACCCTAACCGTAATCCTAAACCTAACCCTAACCTTAACCCAAAAAGTAAACCTAACCCTAAACCTAACCCTAACCCAAAACCTAACCCTAAACCAAATCGTAATCCTAACCCTAACCCTAAACCTAACCCTATTCCTAACCCTAACCCTAAACCTAATCTTAACCCAAACCCTAACCCAAAACCTAACCCTAACTCAAAATCTAACCCTAACTCGAACCTAACCCTAACCCAAACACTAACCCAAACCCTAACAATAACCCTAACCCTATTCCTAACCCTAACCCTAACCCAAACCCTAACCCAAATCCTAACCCTAACCCTAATCCTAACCGTAACTCAAACACTACCCCTAACCCTAACCCTTATCCTAATCCTAAACCTAACCCAAAAAATAACACTAACCCAAAACCAAACCCTAACCCTAACCCTACCCTAATCCTAACCCTAACCGTAACCCTAACACAAACCCAACCCCTAACCCTAACCCTAACCCTAATCCTAATTCTAACCCGAACCCAAACCATAACCCTAACCCTAACCCTAAACCTAACATTAAACCTAACCCTAAACCAAACCCTAACTCTAACCCTAAACCTAACCCTAACCCTAATCCTAACCTTATCCCTAACCCTAACACTAACCCTAACCCAAAACCACACCGTAACCACAAACCTAACTCAAAACCTAACCTTAAACCTAACCCAAACCCAAACCCTAACCCTAACCTTAACCCTAAACCAAACCCTAAACCTAACCCTAAACCTAACCCTAACCCAAAACCTAACCCTAACACTAACCTAACCCTAACTCAAACCCTAAACATAACCCTAACCCTAACCCTAACCCAAACCCTAACCCTAACACTAACCCTAACCCTAACACTAACCCAAATCCTAACCCTAACCCTAACCCAAACCAAAACCCTAACCCTAACTCTAACTCTAATCCTAAACCTAACCCTAATCCTAACTCTAACCCTAACCCTAATCCTAACCCTAACCCTAACCCTAACACAAACCCAACACCTAACCCTAACCCTAACCCTAATCCTAATTCTAACCCGAACCCAAACCATAACCCTAACCCTAAACTTAACCCAAAACCTAAACCTAACACTAACCCTAACCCTAAACCAAACCCTAACTCTAACCCTAAACCTAACCCTAACCCTAATCCTAACCCTATCCCTAACCCTAACACTAACCCTAACTCAGAACCAAACCGTAACCACAAACCTTACTCATACCCTAACCTTAAACCTAACCCAAACACAAACCCTAACCTTAACCCTAAAACAAACCCTAAACCTAAACCGTAAGCCTAACCCTAACCCTAACCCTATTCCTAACCCTAAACCTAACCCTAACCTTAACCCAAAACCTAACCCTAAACCTAACCCTAACCCAAACCCTAATCAAACCCTAACCCTAACCCAAACCCTAACCCTAACACTAACCCTAACCGTAATCCTAAACCTAACCCTAACCTTAACCCAAAAAGTAAACCTAACCCTAAACCTAACCCTAACCCAAAACCTAACCCTAACCCAAATCGTAATCCTAACCCTAACCCTAATGCTAAGCCTAAACCTAACTCAAACTCAAACCTAACCCTAAACCTAACCCTAACCCAAACCCTAGCCCTAACACTAACCTAACCCTAACTCCAACCCTAACCATAACCCTAACCCTAACCCTAACCCAAACCCTAACCCTAACTCTAACCCTAACCCTAAGACTAACACAAACCCTAACCCTAACCCTAACCCAAACCAAAACCCTAACCCTAACTCTAACTCTAATCCTAAACCTAACCCTAATCCTAACCCTAACCATAATCCTAACCCTAACCCTAACCCTAACACAAACCCAACCTTTAACACTAACCCTAACCCTAATCCAAACCCTAACCCTAAATCTAAACCTAACCCTAACCCTAACTCAAACCCTAACCCTAACCCTTACCCTAACTCAAACCCTGACCCTAACCCTAACCCTAACCATAACACAAACCCTAACCCAAATCCTAACCCTAAACCTAACCCTAACCATAACCCTAACCCTAACCCTAACTCAAACACTAACCCTAACCCTAACAAAAACCCTAACATTAAACCTAATCCTAACCCTAACCCAAAACCTAAACCTAACCCTAATCCTAACCCTAACCCTAACCCTAATCCTAACCCTAA
The DNA here is from genome assembly GCA_035773235.1 of Eospalax fontanierii. NCBI lineage: Eukaryota > Metazoa > Chordata > Mammalia > Rodentia > Spalacidae > Eospalax > Eospalax fontanierii. Next base: position 9,010,286 of record JAJHUQ010000035.1, on the reverse strand, counting down.
CACTAACCCTAACACAAACCCAACCCCTAACCCTAACCCTAACCCTAACCCAAACCCTAACCCTAAACCTAACCCTAACTCAAACCCTAAACCTAACCCTATACCTAAGCCAAACCCTAACCCTAAATCTAACCCTAACCCTAATCCTAACCCTAACCCTAACGCAAAAACTAACCCTAACAATAACCCAAACCCTAACCCTAACCCTAACCGAAACCCTAACCCTTACCCAAACCCTAAACCTAAACCTAACACTAACCCTAACCCTAACCCTAACCCTAACCCTAACCCTAACCCTAACCCTAACCCAAACCCTAACCCTTACCCAAAACCTAAATCAAAACCTAACCCTAACCCTAATCCTAACCCTAACCCTAACCCAAAAACTAACCCTAACTCGAACCCTAACCCAAACCCTAATCCTCACCCTAACGTTAACTCAAACCCTAAACCTAACCCTATTCCTAACCCAAACCCTAAACCTAACCTTAACCCAAACCCTAACCCAAAACCTAACCCTAACCCTAACTCAAACTCTAACCCTAACTCGAACCCTAACCCTAACCCAAACACTAACCCAAACCCTAACAATAAACCTAACCCTATTCCTAACACTAACCCTAACCCTAACCCTAACCCTAACCCTAGCCCTAACCCTATTCCTAACCCTAACCCTAAACCCTAAGCCTAACCAATACCATAAACATAACCTTCACGCTAACCCTAACCCTAACCCAAACCCTAACCCTAAACCTAACCAAAAACCTAAACCTAACCCTAATCTAAACCCTAACCCTAACCCTACTCATAACATTAAACCTAAAATTTAACTAAACCCTAACCCAAAACCGAACCGTCACCCAAACACTAAACCTAAACCTAACCCTAACTCAAACACTAACCCTAACCCTAACCCAAAACCTAACCCTAACCCAAATCGTAATCCTAACCCTAACCCTAATGCTAAGCCTAAACCTAACTCAAACTCAAACCTAACCCTAAACCTAACCCTAACCCAAACCCTAACCCTAACACTAACCTAACCCTAACTCAAACCCTAACCATAACCCTAACCCTAACCCTAACCCAAACCCTAACCCTAACTCTAACCCTAACCCTAACACTAACACAAAGCCTAACCCTGACCCTAACCCAAACCAAAACCCTAACCCTAACTCTTACTCTAATCCTAAACCTAACCCTAATCCTAACCCTAACCATAATCCTAACCCTAACCCTAACCCTAACACAAACCCAACCTTTAACACTAACCCTAACCCTAATCCAAACCCTAACCCTAAATCTAAACCTAACCCTAACCCTAACTCAAACCCTAACCCTAACCCTTACCCTAACTCAAACCCTGACCCTAACCCTAACCCTAACCATAACACAAACCCTAACCCAAATCCTAACCCTAAACCTAACCCTAACCATAACCCTAACCCTAACCCTAACTCAAACACTAACCCTAACCCTAACAAAAACCCTAACATTAAACCTAATCCTAACCCTAACCCAAAACCTAAACCTAACCCTAATCCTAACCCTAACCCTAACCCTAATCCTAACCCTAACACTAACCCTAACACAAACCCAACCCCTAACCCTAACCCTAACCCTAACCCAAACCCTAACCCTAAACCTAACCCTAACTCAAACCCTAAACCTAACCCTATACCTAAGCCAAACCCTAACCCTAAATCTAACCCTAACCCTAATCCTAACCCTAACCCTAACGCAAAAACTAACCCTAACAATAACCCAAACCCTAACCCTAACCCTAACCGAAACCCTAACCCTTACCCAAACCCTAAACCTAAACCTAACACTAACCCTAACCCTAACCCTAACCCTAACCCTAACCCTAACCCTAACCCTAACCCAAACCCTAACCCTTACCCAAAACCTAAATCAAAACCTAACCCTAACCCTAATCCTAACCCTAACCCTAACCCAAAAACTAACCCTAACTCGAACCCTAACCCAAACCCTAATCCTCACCCTAACGTTAACTCAAACCCTAAACCTAACCCTATTCCTAACCCAAACCCTAAACCTAACCTTAACCCAAACCCTAACCCAAAACCTAACCCTAACCCTAACTCAAACTCTAACCCTAACTCGAACCCTAACCCTAACCCAAACACTAACCCAAACCCTAACAATAAACCTAACCCTATTCCTAACACTAACCCTAACCCTAACCCTAACCCTAACCCTAACCCTATTCCTACCGCTAACCCTAAACCCTAAGCCTAACCAATACCATAAACATAACCTTCACGCTAACCCTAACCCTAACCCAAACCCTAACCCTAAACCTAACCAAAAACCTAAACCTAACCCTAAACCAAACCCTAACCCTAACCCTACTCATAACATTAAACCTAAACTTAACCCAAACCCTAACCCAAATCCGAACCCTCACCCTAACACTAACCCTAACCCTAACCCTAACTCAAACACTAACCCTAACCCTAACCCAAAACCTAACCCTAAACCTAACCCTAACCCTTATCCTAACCCTAAACCTAACCCAAAAAACAACACTAACCCTAAACCAAACCCTAACCCTAACCCTAACCCTAACCCTTACCCAAACCCTAAACCTAAACCTAACCCTAATCTAATCCTAACCCTAACCCTAACCCAAACCCTAACCCTAACCGTATTCCTAACCCTAACCCTAAACCTAACCTTAACCCAATCCCTAAACCACACCCTAACCCTAAACTTAACCCTAACTCAAACACTAACACTAACTCGAACCTTAAACCTAACCCAAACACTAACCCAAACCCTAACAATAACCCTAACACTATTCCTAACACTAACCCTAACCCTAACCCTAACCCTAACCCTAACCCTATTCCTAACCCTAACCCTAAACCCTAAGCCTAACCAATACCCTAAACATAACGTTCACGCTAACCCTAACCCTAACCCAAACTGTAACCCTAACCCTAAACCTAACCAAAAACCTAAACCTAACCCTAACCCTAACCCTAACCCAAACCCTAACCCTAACACTAACCCTAACCCTAACACTAACCCAAATCCTAACCCTAACATTAACCCAAACCAATACCCAAAACCTAACTCTAATCCTAACCCTAACCCTAATCAAAACCCTAACATTAAACCTAACCCTAACCCTAACCCAAAACCTAAACCTAACCCTAATCCTAACCCTAACCCTAACCCTAATCCTAACCCTAACCCTAACCCTAACACAAACCCAACCCCTAACCCTAACCCTAACGATAATCCTAATTCTTACCAGAACCCAAACCATAACCCTAACCCTAACCCAACCCCTAACCCACACCCTAACAATAACCCTAACGCTAACCCTATTCCTAACACTAACCCTAACCCTAACCCTAAACCTATTCCTAACCCTAACCCTAATCACTAACCCTAACCAATACCCTAAACAAAACCTTCACGCTAACCCTAACCCTAACCGAATTCCTAACCCTAACCCTAAACCCTTACCCTAACCAATACCATAAACATAACCCTCACGCTAACCCTAACCCTAACCCAAACCCTAACACTAACCCTAACCCTAACCAAAACCCGAACCCTAACCCTAACCTTAACCCAAACCAAAACCCTAACCCTAACTCAAATCCTAACTCTAACCCTAATCAAAACCCTAACATTAACCCTAACCCTAACCCTAACCCTATTCCTAACCTTAAACCTAAACCTAACCTTAACTCAAAACCTAACCGTAAATCTAACCCAATACCTTACCCTAACTGAGACCCTAACCCTAAGACAAACCCTAACCCTAAAATAACCCTAAACCAAATCCTAAACCTAACACTAACCCTAACCCAAACCCTAACCCTAACACTAACACTTACCCTAAGGCTAAACCAAAACCTAAACCTAAACCTAACCGAAACCAAAAGCCTAACCCTAACTTTAATCCTAACCCTAACACTAATCCTAACCCTAACCCTAACACTAACCCAAACCCTAAACCTAACCCTAATCCTAATTCTAACCCTAACCCTAATCGTAACCCTAAACCTAACCCTAACCCACACCCAACCCCTAACTCTAAACCTAACCCTAACCGAAACCCTAACTCAAAACCTAACCCTAACCCTAACCCAAACCCTAACCCTAAACCTAACCCTAACCCTTTTCCTAACCCTATCACAAACTCTATCAGTAATCCTAAACCTAACGCTATTCCTAAACCTAACCCTAGCCCAAAACCTAACCCTAAACCTAACCCTAACCCTTTTCCTAACCCTAACACAAAGCCTAACAATAATCCTAACCCTAACCCTATTCCTAAACCTAACCCTAACCCTAACCCTAACCCTAACCCTAATCCTAACCCTAACCCTAACCCTAACCCTAATCCTAACCCTAACCCTAACCCCAAAACTAACCCTAACCCTAACCCAAACCCTAACCCTAACACTAATCCTAATCCTAACCCTAACGCTAACCCTAACTCAAACCCTAACCCTAACCCCAACCCTAACCCAAACCCTAACCCTTACCCAAACCCTAAACCTAAACCTAACCCTAAACCTAATCCTAACCCTAACCCTAACCCAAAAACTAACCCTAACTCGAACCCTAACCCAAACCCTAATCCTCACCCTAACGCTAACCCAAACCCTAAACCTAACCTTAACCCAAACCCTAACCCAAAACCTAACCCTAACCCTAACTCAAACTCTAACCCTAACTTGAACTCTAAACCTAACCCAAACGCTAACCCAAACCCTAACAATAACCCTAACCCTATTCGTAACACTAACCCTAACCCTAACCCTAACCCTAACCCTAACCCTAACCCTAACCCTAACCCTATTCCTAACCCTAACCCTAAACCCTAAGCCTAACCAATACTCTAAACATAACCTTCACACTAAACCTAACCCTAACCCAAACCCTAACCCTAAACCTAACCAAAAACCTAAACCTAACCCTAAACCAAACCCTAACCCTAACCCTACTCCTAACATTAAACCTAAACCTAAACTTAACCCAAACCCTAACCCAAACCGTAACCCTATCCCTAACCCTAAACATAACCCTAAACCAAACCCTAACCCAAATCCTAACCCTCACCCTAACACTAACCCTAACCCTAACCCTAACCCAAAACCTAACCCTAAACCTAACCCTAACCCTTATCCTAACCCTAAACCTAACCCAAAAAACAACACTAACCCTAAACCAAACCCTAACCCTAAACCTAACCCTAACCCTTACCCAAACCCTAAACCTAAACCTAACCCTAATCTAATCCTAACCCTAACCCTAACCCAAACACTAACCCTAACCGTATTCCTAACCCTAACCCTAAACCTAACCTTAACCCAATCCCTAACCCACACCCTAACCCTAAACTTAACCATAACTCAAACTCTAACACTAACTCGAACCTTAACCCTAACCCAAACACTAACCCAAACCCTAACAATAACCCTAACACTATTCCTAACACTAACCCTAACCCTAACCCTAACCCTAACCCTATTCCTAACCCTAACCCTAATTCCTAAGCCTAACCAATACCCTAAACATAACGTTCACGCTAACCCTAACCCTAACCCAAACCGTAACCCTAACCCTAAACCTAACCAAAAACCTAAACCTAACCCTAACCCTAACCCTAACCCAAACCCTAACCCTAACACTAACCCTAACCCTAACACTAACCCAAATCCTAACCCTAACATTAACCCAAACCAAAACCCAAAACCTAACTCTAATCCTAACCCTAACCCTAATCAAAACCCTAACATTAAACCTAACCCTAACCCTAACCCAAAACCTAAACCTAACCCTAATCCTAAACCTAACCCTAACCCTAATCCTAACCCTAACCCTAACCCTAACACAAACCCAAACCCTAACCCAAACCCTAACCCTAATCCTAATTCTAACCAGAACCCAAACCATAACCCTAACCCTAACCCAAACCCTAACCCAAACCCTAACAATAACCCTAACGCTAACCCTATTCCTCACACTAACCCTAACCCTAACCCTAAATCTATTCCTAACCCTAACCCTAAACCCTAACCCTAACCAATACCCTAAACAAAACCTTCACGCTAACCCTAACCCTAACCGAATTCCTAACCCTAACCCTAAACCCTTACCCTAACCAATACCATAAACATAACCCTCACGCAAACCCTAACCCTAACCCAAACCCTAACACTAACCCTAACCCTAACCAAAACCCTAACCCTAACCCTAACCTTAACCCAAACCAAAACCCTAACCCTAACTCTAATCCAACTCTAACCCTAATCAAAACCCTAACATTAACCCTAACCCTAACCCTAACCCTATTCCTAACCTTAAACCTAAACCTAACCTTAACTCAAAACCTAACCGTAAATCTAACCCAATCCCTAACCCTAACTGAAACCCTAACCCTAAGAAAAACCCTAACCCTAAAACTAACCCTAACCCAAATCCTAAACCTAACACTAACCCTAACCCAAACCCTAACCCTAACACTAACACTTACCCTAAGGCTAACCCAAAACCTAAACCTAAACCTAACCGAAACCAAAAGCCTAACCCTAACTCTAATCCTAACCCTAACACTAATCCTAACCCTAACCCTAACACTAACCCAAACCCTAAACCTAACCCTAATCCTAATTCTAACCCTAACCCTAATCGTAACCCTAAACCTAACCCTAACCCACACCCAACCCCTAACTCTAAACCTAACCCTAACCGAAACCCTAACTCAAAACCTAACCCTAACCCTAACCCAAACCCTAACCCAAAACCTAACCCTAACCCTTTTCCTAACCCTAACACAAACTCTAACAATAATCCTAACCCTAACCCTATTCCTAAACCTAACCCTAACCCAAAACCTAACCCTAAACCTAACCCTAACCCTTTTCCTAACCCTAACACAAACCCTAACAATAATCCTAACCCTAACCCTATTCCTAAACCTAACCCTAACCCTAACCCTAACCCTAACCCTAACACTAATCCTAACCCTAACCCTAACCCTAACCCTAATCCTAACCCTAACCCTAACCCCAAAACTAACCCTAACCCTAACCCAAACCCTAACCCTAACACTAATCCTAATCCTAACCCTAACGCTAACCCTAACTCAAACCCTAACCCTAACCCAAATCCTAACCCTAACACTAACCATAACCCTAATCCTAAACCTAACACTAACGCTAACCCTAAGCCTAACCCTATCCCTAACCCCAACCCTAACCCAAACCCTAACCCTTACCCAAACCCTAAACCTAAACCTAACCCTAACCCTAATCCTAAACCTAACCCTAACCCAAAAACTAACCCTAACTCCAACCCTAACCCAAACCCTAATCCTCACCCTAACGCTTGCCCAAACCCTAACCCTAACCCTATTCCTAACCCTAACCCTAAACCTAACCTTAACCCAAACCCTAACCCAAAACCTAACCCTAACCCTAAAGCAAACTCTTACCCTAACTCGAACCCTAAACCTAACCCAAACGCTAACCCAAACCCTAACAATAACCCTAACCCTATTCGTAACACTAACCCTAACCCTAACCCCAACCCTAACCCTAACCCTATTCCTAACCCTAACCCTAAACCCTAAGCCTAACCAATACTCTAAACATAACCTTCACACTAAACCTAACCCTAACCCAAACCCTAACCATAAACCTAACCAAAAACCTAAACCTAACCCTAAACCAAACCCTAACCCTAACCCTATTCCTAACATTAACCCTAAACCTAAACTTAACCCAAACCCTAACCCAAACCCTAACCCAAACCCTAACCCAAATCCTAACCCTAACCCTAACCCTAACCCTAACTCAAACACTAACCCTAACCCTAACCAAAAACCTAACCCTAAACCTAACACTAACCCTTATCCTAACCCTAAACCTAACCCAAAAAATAACACTAACCCTAAACCAAACCCTAACCCTAACCCTACCCTAATCCTAACCCTAACCCTAACCCTAACACAAACCCAACCCCTAACCCTAACCCTAACCCTAATCCCAATTCTAACCCGAACCCAAACCATAACCCTAACCCTAACCCTAACCCTAAACCTAACATTAAACCTAACCCTAAACCAAACCCTAACTCTAACCCTAAACCTAACCCTAACCCTAATCCTAACCCTATCCCTAACCCTAACACTAACCCTAACCCAAAACCACACCGTAACCACAAACCTAACTCAAAACCTAACCTTAAACCTAACCCAAACCCAAACCCTAACCCTAACCTTAACCCTAAACCAAACCTAAACCTAACCCTAACCCAAACCCTAACACTAACACTAACCTAACCCTAACTCAAACACTAACCATAACCCTAACCCTAACCCTAACCCAAACCCTAACCCTAACACTAACCCTAACGCTAACACTAACCCAAATCCTAACCCTAACCCTAACCCAAACCAAAAAACCCTAACCCTGAAGCTAACTCTAATCCTAAACCTAACCCTCATCCTAACCCTAACCCTAACCCTAATCCTAACCCTACCCCTAACCCTAACACAAACCCAACCTCTAACACTAACACAAACCCTAACCCTAAATCTAAACCTAACCCTAACCCTAACTCAAACCCTAACCCTAACCCTTACCCTACCTCAAACGCTGGCCCTAACCCTAACCCTAACCCTAACCCACACCCTACCCCACATCCTAACCCTAACTCTACCCCTACCCATAACCCTAACCCTAACCCTAACTCACACACTAACCCTAACCCTAACAAAAACCCTAACCCTAAACCTAACCCTAACCCTTATCCTAACCCTAAACCTAACCCAAAAAATAACACTAACCCTAAACCAAACCCTAACCCTAACCCTAACCCTAACCATAACCCAAACCCTAACCCTTACCCAAACCCTAAACCTAAACCTAACCCTAACCCGAATCCTAACCCTAACCCTAACCCAAAAACTAACCCTAACTCGAACCCTAAGCCAAACCCTAATCCTAACCCTAACGCTAACCCAAACCCTAAACCTAAGCCTATTCCTAACCCTAATCCTAAACCTAACCTTAACCCAAACCCTAACACAATCCCTAACCCTAACCCTAACCCTAAATCAAACTCTAACCCTAACTCGAACTCTAACCCTAACCCAAACACTAACCCAAACCCTAATATTAACCCTAACCCTATTCCTAACACTAACCCTAACCCTAAACCTAACCCTATTCCTAATCCTAACCCTAAACCCTAACCCTAACCAATACCCTAAACATAACCTTCACGATAACCCTAACCCTAACCCAAACCCTAACCCTAACCATAAACCTAACCAAAAACCTAAACCTAATCGTAACCCTAACCCTAACCCAAACCCAAACCGTACCACTAACCCTAACCCTAACACTAACCCAAATCCTATCCCTAACATTAACCCAAACCAAAACCCTAAACCTAACTCTAATCCTAACCCTAACCCTAATCAAAACCCTAACATTAAACCTAACCCTAAACCTAACCCAAAACCTAAACCTAACCCTAATCCTAACCCTAACCCAAACCCTAATCCTAACCCTAACCCTAACCCAAACCCTAACCCTAACCCTATTCCTAACCATAACCCTAAACCTAACCTTAACCGAAACACTAACCCTAACCCTAACCCAAACCCTATCCCTAACCCTAACCCTAATCCTAACCCTAACTCAAACCCTAACACTAACCCTAACCCTAACACTAACACAAACCCTAACAATAACCCTAACCCTAACCCTAACCCTAACCCAAACCCTAACCCTAACCCTAACCCTCACCCTAACCCAAACCATAACACTAACCCTAACCTTAACCACAATGCTAAGCCTAAACCTAACTCAACTCAAACCTAACCCTAAACCTAACCCTAACAAAAACCCTAATCCTAACACTAACCTAACCCTAACTCAAACCCTAACCATAACCCTAACCCTAACCCTAACCCAAACCCTAACCCTAACACTAACCCTAACCCTAACACTAACCCAAATCCTAACCCTAACCCTAACCCAAACCAAAACCCTAACCCTAACTCTAACTCTAATCCTAAACCTAACCCTAATCCTAACCCTAACCCTAACCCTAATCCTAACCCTAACCGTAACCGAACCTCTAACACTAACCCTAACCCTAACCCAAACCCTAACCCTAAACCTAAACCTAACCCAAACCGTAACTCAAACCCTAACCCTAACCCTTACCCTAACTCAAAACCTAACCCTAACACTAAACCTAACCCTAACCCAAACCCTAACCCAAATCCTAACCCTAACCCTAACCATAACCATAACCCTAACCCTAACCCTAACTCAAACACTAACCCTAACCCTAAAAAAACCCTAACCCTAAACCTAACCCTAACCCTTATCCTAACCCTAAACCTAACCCAAAAAATAACACTAACCCTAAACCAAACCGTAACCCTAACTCTAACCCTAACCCTAACCCTAACCCTATTCCTAACCCTAACCCTAAACCTAACCTTAACCCAAACCCTAACCCAAACCCTAACCATAAACTTAAGCCTAACTCAAACTCTAACCCTAATTCGATCCATAACCCTAACGCAAACCCTAACCCTAACCATAAACCTACCCAAAAACCTAAACCTAACCCTAACCCTAACCCTAACACTAACCCTAACTCTAACCCTAACACAAACCCAACCCCTAAACCTAACCCTAACCCAAACCCAAACCCTAACCCTAAACCTAACCCTAACCCTAACCCTAACCCTAACCCTAACCCTAACCCTAACCCTAAACCTAACCCTAACCCTAACCCTAACACTAACCCTAACCCTAACACTAACCCAAATCCTAACCCTAACATTAACCCAAACCAAAACCCTAAACTTAACGCTAATCCTAACCCTAACCCTAATCAAAACCCTAAAATTAAACCTAACCCTAACCCTAACCCAAAACCTAAACCTACCCCTAATCCTAACCCTAACCCTAACCCTAATCCTAACCCTAACCCTAACCCTAACACAAACCCAAACCCTAAACCTAACCCTAACCCTAACCCAAACCCTAACCCTAAACCTAACCCTACCTCAAACCCTAACCCTAACCCTAACCCTAACCCAAACCCTAACCCTAAATCTAACCCTAAACCTAATCCTAACCCTAACCCTAACCCAAAAACTAACCTTAACAATAACCCAAACCCTAACCCTAACCCTAACCCTAACCCTAACCCTAACCCAAACCCTAACACTAACCTAAACACTAAACCTAACCCTAAATCAAACGAAAACCCTAACCCTAACTCTAATCCTAACCCTAACCCTAACCCTAACCCTAACCCTAACCCTAACCCTAACTCAAACCCTAACCCTAACCCTAACCCAAACCCTAAACCTAAACCTAACCCTAACCCTAACCCTAGCCCTAACCCTAACCCAAACACTAACACTAACCCAAACCCTAACGCTAACCCTAAACCAAACCAAAACCCTAACCCTAACTCTAATCCTAACTCTAACCCTAATCAAAACCCTAACATTAACCCTAACCCTAACCCTAACCCTATTCCTAACCTTAACCCTAAACCTAACCTTAACCCAAAAACTAACCGTAAATCTAACCCAAACCCTAACCCTAACTCAAACCCTAACCCTAAGACAAAACCTAACCCTAAAACTAACCCTAACGCAAATCCTAAACCTAACAATAACCCTAACCCAAACCCTAACCCTAACACTAACACTTACCCTAAGGCTCACCCAAAACTTAACCCTAAACCTAACCGAAACCAAAAGCCTAACCCTAACTCTAATCCTAACCCTAAACCTAATCCTAACCCTAACCCTAACACTAACCAAACCCTAAACCTAACCCTAATCCTAATTCTAACCCTAACCCTAATCGTAACCCTAAACCTAACCCTAACCCACACCCAACCCCTAACTCTAACCCTAACCCTAACCGAAACCATAACTCAAAACCTAACCCTAAACCTAACCCAAACCCTAACCCTAAACCTAACCCTAACCCTTTTCCTAACCCTAACACAAACCCTAACAATAATCCTAACCCTAACCCTAACCCCAAAACTAACCCTAACCCTAACCCAAACCCTAACCCTAACTCTAATCCTAATCCTAACCCTAACGCTAACCCTAACTCAAACCCTAACCCTAACCCAAACCCTAAACCTAACCCTAACCCTAACCCTAACCCAAACCCTAACCCTTACCCAAACCCTAAACCTTAACCTAACCCCAACCCTAATCCTAACCCTAACCCTAACCCAAAAACTAACCCTAACTCGAACCCTAACCCAAACCCTAATCCTCACCCTAACGTTAACTCAAACCCTAAACCTAACCCTATTACTAACCCTAACCCTAAAGCTAACCTTAACCCAAACCCTAACCCAAAACCTAACCCTAACCCTAACTCAAACTCTAAGCCTAACTCGAAACCTAACCCTAACCCAAACACTAACCCAAACCCTAACAATAACCCTAACCCTATTCCTAACACTAACCCTAACCCTAACCCTAACCCTAACCCTAACCCTAACCCTAACCCTAACCCTATTCCTAACCCTAACCCTAAACCCTAAGCCTAACCAATACACTAAACATAACCTTCACGCTAACCCTAACCCTAACCCAAACCCTAACCCTATCCCTAAACCTAACCACAACCCTAACCCAAACCCTAACCCAAATCCTAACCCTAACCTTAACCCTAACCCTAACCCTAACCCTAAATCAAACACTAACCCTAACCCTTACACAAAACCTAACCCTAAACCTAACCCTAACCCTTATCCTAACCCTAAACCTAACCCAAAAAATAACACTAACCCTAAACCAAACCCTAACCCTAACCCTAACCCTAACCCTTACCCAAACCCTAAACCTAAACCTAACCCTAATCTAATCCTAACCCTAACCCTAACCCAAACCCTAACCCTAACCCTATTCCTAACCCTAACCCTAAACCTAACCTTAACCCAAACCCTAACCCACACCCTAACCCTAAACTTAACCCTAACTCAAACTCTAACCGTAACTTGAACCTTAACCCTAACCCAAACACTATCCCAAACCCTAACAATAACCCTAACACTATTCCTAACACTAACACTAACCCTAACCCTAACCCTAACCCTAACCCTATTCCTAACCCTAACCCTAAACCCTAAGACTAACCAATACCCTAAACATAACCTTCACGCTAACCCTAACCCTAACCCAAACCCTAACCCTAACCCTAAACCTAACCAAAAACCTAAACCTAACCCTAACCCTAACCCTAACCCTAACCCAAACCCTAACCCTAACACTAACCCTAACCCTAACACTAACCCAAATCCTAACCCTAACATTAACCCAAACCAAAACCCTAAACCTAACTCTAATCCTAACTCTAACCCTAATCAAAATCCTAACATTAAACCTAACCCTAACCCTAACCCAAAACCTAAACCTAGCCCTAATCCTAACCCTAACCCTAACCCTAACCCTAATCCTAACACTACCCCTAGCCCTAACACGAACCCAAACCCTAACCCTAACACTAATCCTAATCCTAATTCTAACCCGAACCCAAACCATAACCCTAACCCTAACCCTAAACCTAAACCTAACATTAACCCTAACCCTAAACCAAACCCTAACTCTAACCCTAAACCTAACCCTAACCCTAATTCTAACCCTATCCCTAACCCTAACACTAACCCTAACCCAAAACCACACCGTAACCACAAACCTAACTCAAAACCTAACCTTAAACCTAACCCAAACCCAAACCCTAACCCTAACCTTAACCCTAAACCAAACCCTAAACCTAACCCTAAACCTAACCCTAACCCAAACCCTAACCCTAACACTAACCTAACCGTAACTCAAATCCTAACCATAACCCTAACCCTAACCCTAACCCAAACTCTAACCCTAACACTAACACTAACCCTAACACTAACCGAAATCCTAACCCTACCCCTAAACCAATCCAAAACCCTAACCCTAACTCTAACTCTAATCCTAAACCTAACCCTAATCCTAACTCTAACCCTAACCCTAATCCTAACCCTAACCCTAAACCTAACACAACCCCAACCCCTAACCCTAACCCTAACCCTAATCCTAATTCTAACCCGAACCCAAACCATAACCCTAACCCTAAACTTAACTCAACACCTAAATCTAACACTAACCCTAACCCTAAACCAAACACTAACTCTAACCCTAAACCTAACCCTAACCCTAATCCTAACCCTATCCCTAACCCTAACACTAACCCTAACCCAAAACCACACCGTAACCACAAACCTAACTCATACCCTAACCTTAAACCTAACCCAAACCCAAACCCTAACCTTAACCCTAAACCAAACCCTAAACCTAAACCGTAACCCTAACCCTAACCCTAACCCTATTGCTATCCCTAACCCTAACCCTAACCTTAACCCAAACCCTAACCCTAAACCTAACCCTAACCCAAATCCTAATCAAACCCTAACCCTAACCCAAACTCTAACCCTAACACTAACCCTAACCGTAATCCTAAACCTAACCCTAACCTTAACCCAAAAAGTAAACCTAAACCAAAACCTAACCCTAACCCTAAATCAAACACTAACCCTAACCCTAACCCAAAACCTAACCCTAAACCTAACCCTAACCCTTATCCTAACCCTAAACCTAACCAAAAAATAACACTAACCCTAAACCAAACCCTAACCCTAACGCTAACCCTAACCCTAACCCTTACCCAAACCCTAAACCTAAACCTCACCCTAATCTAATCCTAACCCTAACCCTAACCCAAACCCTAACCCTAACCCTATTCCTAACCCTACCCCTAAACCTAAACTTAACCCAAACCCTAACCCACACCCTAACCCTAAACTTAACCCTAACTCAAACTCTAACCCTAACTCGAACCTTAACCCTAACGCAAACACTAACCCAAACCCTAACAATAACCCTAACACTATTCCTAACCCTAACCCTAACCCTAACCCTAACCCTATTCCTAACCCTAACCCTAAACCCTAAGCCTAAACAATACCCTAAACATAACCTTCACGCTAACCCTAACCCTAACCCAAACCCTAACACTAACCCTAAACCTAACCAAAAACCTAAACCTAACCCTAACCCTAACCCTAACTCAAACCCTAACCCTAACACTAACCCTAACCCTAACACTAACCCGAATCCTAACCCTAACATTAACCCAAACCAAAACCCTAAACCTAACTCTAATCCTAACTCTAACCCTAAACAAAATCCTAACATTAAACCTAACCCTAACCCTAACCCAAAACCTAAACCTAACCCTAATCCTAACCCTAAACCTAAACTTAATCCTAACCATAACCCTAACCCTAACACAAACCCAACCCCTAACCCTAACCCTAACCCTAATCCTAATTCTAACCCGAACCCAAACCATAACCCTAAACCTAACCCTAACCCTAAACCTAAACCTAAACCTAACATTAACCCTAACCCTAAACCAAACCCTAACTCTAACCCTAACCTAACCCTAACCCTAATACTAACCCTATCCCTAACCCTAACACTAACCCTAACCCAAATCCACACCGTAACCACAAACCTAACTCAAAACCTAACCTTAAACCTAACCCAAACCCAAAACCTAACCCTAACCTTAACCCTAAACCAAACCCTAAACCTAACCCTAACCCAACGCCTAACCCTAACTCTAGCCTAACCCTAACGCAAATCCTAACCATAACCCTAACCCTAACCCTAACCCAAACTCTAACCCTAACACTAACACTATGCCTAACACTAACGCAAAGCGAACGCTAACCCTAACCCAAACCAAAACCCTAACCCTAACTCTAACTCTAATCCTAAACCTAACCCTAATCCTAACTCTAACCCTAACCCTAATCCTAACCCTAACCCTTACCCTAACACAAACCCAACCCCTAACCCTAACCCTAACCCTAATCCTAATTCTAACCCGAACCCCAACCATAACCCTAACCTAAACTTAACCCAAAACCTAAACCTAACACTAACCCTAACCCTAAACCAAACCCTAACTCTAACCCTAAACCTAACCCTAACCCTAATCCTAACCCTATCCCTAACCGTAACACTAACCCTAACCCAAAACCACACCGTAACCACAAACCTAACTCATACCCTAACCTTAAACGTAACCCAAATCCAAACCCTAACCTTAACCCTAAACCAAACCCTAAACCTAAACCGTAACCCTAACCCTAACCCTAACCCTATTGCTAACCCTAACCCTAACCCTAACCTTAACCCAAACCCTAACCCTAAACCTAACCCTAACCCAAACCCTAATCAAACCCTAACCCTAACCCAAACCCTAACCCTAACACTAACCCTAACCGTAATCCTAAACCTAACCCTAACCTTAACCCAAAAAGTAAACCTAACCCTAAACCTTACCCTAACCCAAAACCTAACCCTTACCCAAATCCTAATCCTAACCCTAACCCTAATGCTAAGCCTAAACCTAACTCAAACTCAAACCTAACCCTAAACCTAACCCTAACCCAAACCCTAACCCTAACACTAACCTAACCCTAACTCAAACCCTAACCATAACCCTAACCCTAACCCTAACCCAAACCCTAACCCTAACACTAACCCTAACCCTAACACTAACCCAAATCCTAACCCAAACCCTAACCCAAACCAAAACCCTAACCCTAACTCTAACTCTAATCCTAAACCTAACCCTAATCCTAACCCTAACCCTAACCCTAACAAAAACCCAACCTCTAACACTAACCCTAACCCTAACCCAAACCCTAACCCTAAATCTAAACCTAACCCTAACCCTAACTCAAACCCTAACCCTATCCCTTACCCTAACTCAAACCCTAACCCTAACCCTAACCCAAACCCTAACCCTAAATCTAACCCTAAACTTAATCCTAACCCTAACCCTAACCCAAAAACTAACCCTAACAATAACCCAAACCCTAACCCTAACCCTAACCCTAACCCTAACCCAAACCCTAACACTAACCTAAACACTAAACCTAACCCTAAATCAAACGAAAACCCTAACCCTAACTCTAATCCTAACCCTAACCCTAACCCTAACCCTAACCCTAACCCTAACCCTAACCCTAACTCAAACCCTAACCCTAACCCTAACCCAAACCCTAAACCTAAACCTAACCCTAACCCTAACCCTAGCCCTAACCCTAACCCAAACACTAACACTAACCCAAACCCTAACGCTAACCCTAAACCAAACCAAAACCCTAACCCTAACTCCAATCCTAACCCTAACCCTAACCCTAACCCTAACCCTCACCTTAACCCAAACACTAACCCATACCCAAACCCAAAACCTATCCCTAACCCTAACCCTAACCCTAACTCAAACTCCAACCCTAACTCTAACCCTAGCTCAAAACCTAAACCACACCCTAATCCAAACCCTAACCCAAACCATAACAATAACCCTAACCCTAACCCTATTCCTAACACTAACCCTAAACCTAACCCTAACCCTAACCCTAACCCTATTCCTAACCCTAACCCTAAACCCTTACCCTAACCAATACCCTAAACATAACTCTCACGCTAACCCTAACCCTAACCCAAACCCTAACACTAACCCTAGCCCTAACCAAAACCCTAACCCTAACCCTAACCTACCTTAACCCAAACCAAAACCCTAACCCTAACTCTAATCCTAACTCTAACCCTAATCAAAACCCTAACATTAACCCTAACCCTATCCCTAACCCTATTCCTTTCCTCAACCCTAAACCTAACCTTACCCCAAAAACTAACCGTAAATCTAACCCAAACCCTAACCCTAACTCAAACCCTAACCCTAAGACAAAACCTAACCCTAAAACTAACCCTAATCCAAATCCTAAACCTAACAATAACCCTAACCCAAACCCTAACCCTAACACTAACACTTACCCTAAGGCTCACCCAAAGCCTAACCCTAAACCTAACCGAAGCCAAAAGCCTAACCCTGACTCTAGTCCGAAACCTAAACCTAATCCTAGCTCTAACCCTAACACTAACCAAACCCTAAACCTAACCCCAATCCTAATTCTAACCCTAACCCTAATCGTAACCCTAAACCTAACCCTAAACCACACCCAACCCCTAACTCTAACCCTAACCCTAACCGAAAACATAACTCAAAACCTAACCCTAAACCTAACCCAAAACCTAACCCTAAACCTAACCCTAACCCTTTTCCTAACCCTAACACAAACCCTAACAATAATCCTAACCCTAACCCTAAACCCAAAACTAACCCTAACCCTAACCCAAACCCTAACCCTAACTCTAATCCTAATCCTAACCCTAACGCTAACCCTAACTCAAACCCTAACCCTAACCCAAACCCTAAACCTAACCCTAACCCTAACCCCAACCCAAACCCTAACCCTTACCCAAAACCTAAACCTTAACCTAACCCTAACCCTAATCCTAACCCTAACCCTAACCCAAAAACTAACCCTAACTCGAACCCTAACCCAAACCCTAATCCTCACCCTAACGTTAACTCAAACCCTAAACCTAACCCTATTCCTAACCCTAACCCTAAACCTAACCTTAAACCAAACCCTAACCCAAAACCTAACCCTAACCCTAACTCAAACTCTAAGCCTAACTCGAAACCTAACCCTAACCCAAACACTAACCCAAACCCTAACAATAACCCTAACCCTATTCCTAACACTAACCCTAACCCTAACTCTAACCCTAACCCTAACCCTATTCCTAACCCTAACCCTAAACCCTAAGCCTAACCAATACCCTAAACATAACCTTCACGCTAACCCTAACCCTAACCCAAACCCTAACCCTATCCCTAAACCTAACCACAACCCTAACCCAAACCCTAACCCAAATCCTAACCCTAACCTTAACCCTAACCCTAACCCTAACCCTAAATCAAACACTAACCCTAACCCTTACCCAAAACCTAACCCTAAACCTAACCCTAACCCTTATCCTAACCCTAAACCTAACCCAAAAAATAACACTAACCCTAAACCAAACCCTAACCCTAACCCTAACCCTAACCCTTACCCAAACCCTAAACCTAAACCTAACCCTAATCTAATCCTAACCCTAACCCTAACCCAAACCCTAACCCTAACCCTATTCCTAACCCTAACCCTAAACCTAACCTTAACCCAAACCCTAACCCACACCCTAACCCTAAACTTAACCCTAACTCAAACTCTAACCGTAACTTGAACCTTAACCCTAACCCAAACACTACCCCAAACCCTAACAATAACCCTAACACTATTCCTAACACTAACACTAACCCTAACCCTAACCCTAACCCTAACCCTATTCCTAACCCTAACCCTAAACCCTAAGACTAACCAATACCCTAAACATAACCTTCACGCTAACCCTAACCCTAACCCAAACCCTAACCCTAACCCTAAACCTAACCAAAAACCTAAACCTAACCCTAACCCTAACCCTAACCCTAACCCAAACCCTAACCCTAACACTAACCCTAACCCTAACACTAACCCAAATCCTAACCCTAACATTAACCCAAACCAAAACCCTAAACCTAACTCTAATCCTAACTCTAACGCTAATCAAAATCCTAACATTAAACCTAACCCTAACCCTAACCCAAAACCTAAACCTAACCCTAATCCTAACCCTAACCCTAACCCTAATCCTAACACTAACCCTAACCCTAACACAAACCCAACCCCTAACCCTAACACTAATCCTAATCCTAATTCTAACCCGAACCCAAACCATAACCCTAACCCTAACCCTAACCCTAAACCTAAACCTAACATTAACCCTAACCCTAAACCAAACCCTAACTCTAACCCTAAACCTAACCCTAACCCTAATTCTAACCCTATCCCTAACCCTAACACTAACCCTAACCCAAAACCACACCGTAACCACAAACGTAACTCAAAACCTAACCTTAAACCTAACCCAAACCCAAACCCTAACCCTAACCTTAACCCTAAACCAAACCCTAAACCTAACCCTAAACCTAACCCTAACCCAAACACTAACCCTAACACTAACCTAACCGTAACTCAAATCCTAACCATAACCCTAACCCTAACCCTAACCCAAACTCTAACCCTAACACTAACACTAACCCTAACACTAACCGAAATCCTAACCCTAACCCTAACACAAACCAAAACCCTAACCCTAACTCTAACTCTAATCCTAAACCTAACCCTAATCCTAACTCTAACCCTAACCCTAATCCTAACCCTAACCCTAAACCTAACACAACCCCAACCCCTAACCCTAACCCTAACCCTAATCCTAATTCTAACCCGAACCCAAACCATAACCCTAACCCTAAACTTAACTCAAAACCTAAACCTAACACTAACCCTAACCCTAAACCAAACACTAACTCTAACCCTAAACCTAACCCTAACCGTAATCCTAACCCTATCCCTAACCCTAACACTAACCCTAACCCAAAACCACACCGTAACCACAAACCTAACTCATACCCTAACCTTAAACCTAACCCAAACCCAAAGCCTAACCTTAACTCTAAACCAAACCCTAAACCTAAACCGTAACCCTAACCCTAACCCTAACCCTATTGCTATCCCTAACCCTAACCCTAACCTTAACCCAAACCCTAACCCTAAACCTAACCCTAACCCAAATCCTAATCAAACCCTAACCCTAACCCAAACTCTAACCCTAACACTAACCCTAACCGTAATCCTAAACCTAACCCTAACCTTAACCCAAAAAGTAAACCTAAACCAAAACCTAACCCTAACCCTAAATCAAAAACTAACCCTAACCCTAACCCAAAACCTAACCCTAAACCTAACCCTAACCCTTATCCTAACCCTAAACCTAACCAAAAAATAACACTAACCCTAAACCAAACCCTAACCCTAACGCTAACCCTAACCCTAACCCTTACCCAAACCCTAAACCTAAACCTCACCCTAATCTAATCCTAACCCTAACCCTAACCCAAACCCTAACCCTAACCCTATTCCTAACCCTACCCCTAAACCTAACCTTAACCCAAACCCTAACCCACACCCTAACCCTAAACTTAACCCTAACTCAAACTCTAACCCTAACTCGAACCTTAACCCTAACGCAAACACTAACCCAAACCCTAACAATAACCCTAACACTATTCCTAACCCTAACCCTAACCCTAACCCTAACCCTAACCCTATTCCTAACCCTAACCCTAAACCCTAAGCCTAAACAATACCCTAAACATAACCTTCACGCTAACCCTAACCCTAACCCAAACCCTAACCCTAACCCTAAACCTAACCAAAAACCTAAACCTAACCCTAACCCTAACCCTAACCCAAACCCTAACCCTAACACTAACCCTAACCCTAACACTAACCCGAATCCTAACCCTAACATTAACCCAAACCAAAACCCTAAACCTAACTCTAATCCTAACTCTAACCCTAAACAAAATCCTAACAGTAAACGTAACCCTAACCCTAACCCAAAACCTAAACCTAACCCTAATCCTAACACTAAACCTAAACTTAATCCTAACCCTAACCCTAACCCTAACACAAACCCAACCCCTAACCCTAACCCTAACCCTAATCCTAATTCTAACCCGAACCCAAACCATAACCCTAAACCTAACCCTAAACCTAAACCTAAACCTAAACCTAACATTAACCCTAACCCTAAACCAAACCCTAACTCTAACCCTAACCTAACCCTAACCCTAATACTAACCCTATCCCTAACCCTAACACTAACCCTAACCCAAAACCACACCGTAACCACAAACCTAACTCATAACCTAACCTTAAACCTAACCCAAACCCAAAACCTAACCCTAACCTTAACCCTAAACCAAACCCTAAACCTAACCCTAACCCAAACCCTAACCCTAACACTAACCTAACCATAACGCAAATCCTAACCATAACCCTAACCCTAACCCTAACCCAAACTCTAACCCTAACACTAACCCTAACCCTAACACTAACCCAAATCGAACCCTAACCCTAACCCAAACCAAAACCCTAACCCTAACTCTAACTCTAATCCAAAACCTAACCCTAATCCTAACTCTAACCCTAACCCTAATCCTAACCCTAACCCTTACCCTAACACAAACCCAACCCCTAACCCTAACCCTAACCCTAATCCTAATTCTAACCCGAACCCCAACCATAACCCTAACCCTAAACTTAACCCAAAACCTAAACCTAACACTAACCCTAACCCTAAACCAAACCCTAACTCTAACCCTAAACCTAACCCTAACCCTAATCCTAACCCTATCCCTAACCGTAACACTAACCCTAACCCAAAACCACACCGTAACCACAAACCTAACTCATACCCTAACCTTAAACGTAACCCAAATCCAAACCCTAACCTTAACCCTAAACCAAACCCTAAACCTAAACCGTAACCCTAACCCTAACCCTAACCCTATTGCTAACCCTAACCCTAACCCTAACCTTAACCCAAACCCTAACCCTAAACCTAACCCTAACCCAAACCCTAATCAAACCCTAACCCTAACCCAAACCCTAACCCTAACACTAACCCTAACCGTAATCCTAAACCTAACCCTAACCTTAACCCAAAAAGTAAACCTAACCCTAAACCTAACCCTAACCCAAAACCTAACCCTTACCCAAATCCTAATCCTAACCCTAACCCTAATGCTAAGCCTAAACCTAACTCAAACTCAAACCTAACCCTAAACCTAACCCTAACCCAAACCCTAACCCTAACACTAACCTAACCCTAACTCAAACCCTAACCATAACCCTAACCCTAACCCTAACCCAAACCCTAACCCTAACACTAACCCTAACCCTAACACTAACCCAAATCCTAACCCAAACCCTAACCCAAACCAAAACCCTAACCCTAACTCTAACTCTAATCCTAAACCTAACCCTAATCCTAACCCTAACCCTAACCCTAACAAAAACCCAACCTCTAACACTAACCCTAACCCTAACCCAAACCCTAACCCTAAATCTAAACCTAACCCTAACCCTAACTCAAACCCTAACCCTATCCCTTACCCTAACTCAAACCCTAACCCTAACCCTAACACAAACCCTAACCCTAAATCTAACCCTAAACTTAATCCTAACCCTAACCCTAACCCAAAAACTAACCCTAACAATAACCCAAACCCTAACCCTAACCCTAACCCTAACCCTAACCCAAACCCTAACACTAACCTAAACACTAAACCTAACCCTAAATCAAACGAAAACCCTAACCCTAACTCTAATCCTAACCCTAACCCTAACCCTAACCCTAACCCTAACCCTAACCCTAACTCAAACCCTAACCCTAACCCTAACCCAAACCCTAAACCTAAACCTAACCCTAACCCTAACCCTAGCCCTAACCCTAACCCAAACACTAACACTAACCCAAACCCTAACGCTAACCCTAAACCAAACCAAAACCCTAACCCTAACTCCAATCCTAACCCTAACCCTAACCCTAAGCCTAACCCTCACCTTAACCCAAACACTAACCCATACCCAAACCCAAAACCTATCCCTAACCCTAACCCTAACCCTAACTCAAACTCCAACCCTAACTCTAACCCTAGCTCAAAACCTAAACCACACCCTAATCCAAACCCTAACCCAAACCATAACAATAACCCTAACCCTAACCCTATTCCTAACACTAACCCTAAACCTAACCCTAACCCTAACCCTAACCCTATTCCTAACCCTAACCCTAAACCCTTAGCCTAACCAAGACCCTAAACATAACTCTCACGCTAACCCTAACCCTAACCCAAACCCTAACACTAACCCTAGCCCTAACCAAAACCCTAACCCTAACCCTAACCTTAACCCAAACCAAAACCCTAACCCTAACTCTAATCCTAACTCTAACCCTAATCAGCACCCTAACATTAACCCTAACCCTAACCCTAACCCTATTCCTCACCTTAACCCTAACCCTAACCTTAACCCAAAAACTAACCGTAAATCTAACCCAAACCCTAACCCTAACTCAAACCCTAACCCTAAGACAAAACCTAACCCTAAAACTAACCCTAATCCAAATCCTAAACCTAACAATAACCCTAACCCAAACCCTAACCCTAACACAAACCCTTACCCTAAGCCTCACCCAAAACCTAACCCTAAACCTAACCGAAACCAAAAGCCTAACCCTAACTCTAATCCTAAACCTAAACCTAATCCTAACCCTAACCCTAACACTAACCAAACCCTAAACCTAACCCTAATCCTAATTCTAACCCTAACCCTAATCGTAACCCTAAACCTAACCCTAACCCACACCCAACCCCTAACTCTAACCCTAACCCTAACCGAAAACATAACTCAAAACCTAACCCTAAACCTAACCCAAAACCTAACCCTAAACCTAACCCTAACCCTTTTCCTAACCCTAACACAAACCCTAACAATAATCCTAACCCTAACCCTAACCCCAAAACTAACCCTAACCCTAACCCAAACCCTAACCCTAACTCTAATCCTAATCCTAACCCTAACGCTAACCCTAACTCAAACCCTAACCCTAACCCAAACCCTAAACCTAACCCTAACCCTAACCCTAACACAAACCCTAACCCTTACCCAAAACCTAAAGCTTAACCTAACCCTAACCCTAATCCTAACCCTAACCCTAACCCAAAAACTAACCCTAACTCGAACCCTAACCCAAACCCTAATCCTCACCCTAACGTTAACTCAAACCCTAAACCTAACCCTATTCCTAACCCTAACCCTAAACCTAACCTTAAACCAAACCCTAACCCAAAACCTAACCCTAACCCTAACTCAAACTCTAAGCCTAACTCGAAACCTAACCCTAACCCAAACACTAACCCAAACCCTAACAATAACCCTAACCCTATTCCTAACACTAACCCTAACCCTAACTCTAACCCTAACCCTAACCCTATTCCTAACCCTAACCCTAAACCCTAAGCCTAACCAATACCCTAAACATAACCTTCACGCTAACCCTAACCCTAACCCAAACCCTAACCCTATCCCTAAACCTAACCACAACCCTAACCCAAACCCTAACCCAAATCCTAACCCTAACCTTAACCCTAACCCTAACCCTAACCCTAAATCAAACACTAACCCTAACCCTTACCCAAAACCTAACCCTAAACCTAACCATAACCCTTATCCTAACCCTAAACCTAACCCAAAAAATAACACTAACCCTAAACCAAACCCTAACCTTAACCCTAACCCTAACCCTTACCCAAACCCTAAACCTAAACCTAACCCTAATCTAATCCTAACCCTAACCCTAACCCAAACCCTAACCCTATCCCTATTCCTAACCCTTGCCCTAAGCCTAACCTTAACCCAAACCCTAACCCTCACCCTAACCCTAAACTTAACCCTAACTCAAGCTTTAACCCTAACTTGAACCTTAACCCTAACCCAAACACTATCCCAAACCCTAACAATAACCCTAACACTATTCCTAACACTAACACTAACCCTAACCCTAACCCTAACCCTAACCCTACCCCTTTTCCTAACCCTAACCCTAAACCCTAAGCCTAACGAATACCCTAAACTTAACCTTCACGCTAACCCTAACCCTAACCCAAACCCTAACCCTAACCCTAAACCTAATCAAAAACCTAACCCTAACCCTAACCCTAACCCTAACCCTAACCCAAACCCTAACCCTAACACTAACCCTAACCCTAACACTAACCCTAATCCTAACCCTAACATTAACCCAAACCAAAACCCTAAACCTAACTCTAATCCTAACTCTAACCCTAATCAAAATCCTAACATTAAACCTAACCCTAACCCTAACCCAAAACCTAAACCTAACCCTAACCCTAACCTAAACCCTAACCCTAAACCAAACAGTAACCCTAACCCTAACACAAACCCAACCCCTAACCCTAACACTAATCCTAATCCTAATTCTAACCCGAACCCAAACCATAACCCTAACCCTAACCCTAACCCTAAACCTAAACCTAACATTAACCCTAACCCTAAACCAAACCCTAACTCTAAAACTAAACCTAACCCTAACCCTAATTCTAACCCTATCCCTAACCCTAACACTAACCCTAACCCAAAACCACACCGTAACCACAAACCTAACTCAAAACCTAACCTTAAACCTAACCCAAACCCAAACCCTAACCCTAACCTTAACCCTAAACCAAACCCTAAACCTAACCCTAAACCTAACCCTAACCCAAACCCTAACCCTAACACTAACCTAACCCTAACTCAAATCCTAACCATAACCCTAACCCTAACCCTAACCCAAACTCTAACCCTAACACTAACACTAACCCTAACACTAACCCAAATCCTAACCCTAACCCTAACCCAAACCAAAACCCTAACCCTAACTCTAACTCTAATCCTAAACCTAACCCTAATCCTAACTCTAACCCTAACCCTAATCCTCACCCTAACCCTAAACCTAACACAACCCCAACCCCTAACCCTAACCCTAACCCTAATCCTAATTCTAACCCGAACCCAAACCATAACCCTAACCCTAAACTTAACTCAAAACCTAAACCTAACTCTAACCCTAACCCTAAACCAAACACTAACTCTAACCCTAAACCTAACCCTAACCCTAATCCTAACCCTATCCCTAACCCTAACACTAACCCTAACCCAAAACCACACCGTAACCACAAACCTAACTCATACCCTAACCTTAAACCTAACCCAAACCCAAACCCTAACCTTAACCCTAAACCAAACCCTAAACCTAAACCGTAACCCTAACCCTAACCCTAACCCTATTGCTATCCCTAACCCTAACCCTAACCTTAACCCAAACCCTAACCCTAAACCTAACCCTAACCCAAATCCTAATCAAACCCTAACCCTAACCCAAACTCTAACCCTAACACTAACCCTAACCGTAATCCTAAACCTAACCCTAACCTTAACCCAAAAAGTAAACCTAAACCAAAACCTAACCCTAACCCTAAATCAAACACTAACCCTAACCCTAACCCAAAACCTAACCCTAAACCTAACCCTAACCCTTATCCTAACCCTAAACCTAACCAAAAAATAACACTAACCCTAAACCAAACCCTAACCCTAACCCTAACCCTAACCCTAACCCAAACCTTAAACCTAAACCTCACCCTAATCTAATCCTTACCCTAACCCTAACCCTAACCCTAACCCTAACCCTAACCCTAACCCTAACCCTAAACTTAACTCTAACTCAAACTCTAACCCTAACTCGAACCTTAACCCTAACCCAAACACTAACCCAAAACCTAACAATAACCCTAACACTATTCCTAACCCTAACCCTAACCCTAACCCTAACCCTAACCCTATTCCTAACCCTAACCCTAAACCCTAAGCCTAAACAATACCCTAAACATAACCTTCACGCTAACCCTAACCCTAACCCAAACCCTAACCCTAACCCTAAACCTAACCAAAAACCTAAACCTAACCCTAACCCTAACCCTAACCCAAACCCTAACCCTAACACTAACCCTAACCCTAACACTAACGCAAATCCTAACCCTAACATTAACCCAAACCAAAACCCTAAACCTAACTCTAATCCTAACTCTAACCCTAATCAAAATCCTAACATTAAACCTAACCCTAACCCTAACCCAAACCCTAAACCTAACCCTAATCCTAACCCTAACCCTAAATTTAATCCTAACCCTAACCCTAACCCTAACACAAACCCAACCCCTAACCCTAACCCTAACACTAATCCTAATTCTAACCCGAACCCAAACCATAACCCTAACCCTAACCCTAACCCTAACCCTAAACCTAAACCTAACATTAACCCTAACCCTAAACCAAACCCTAACTCTAACCCTAACCTACCCCTAACCCTAATACTAACCCCGTCCCTAACCCTAACACTAACCCTAACCCAAAACCACACCGTAACCACAAACCTAACTCAAAACCTAACCTTAAACCTAACCCAAACCCAAACCCTAACCCTAAACTTAACCCTAAACCAAACCCTAAACCTAACCCTAACCCAAACCCTAACCCTAACACTAACCTAAACCTAACTCAAATCCTAACCATAACCCTAACCCTAACCCTAACCCAAACTTTAACCCTAACACTAAACCTAACCCTAACACTAACCCAAATCCTAACCCTAACCCTAACCCAAACCAAAACCCTAACCCTAACTCTAACTCTAATCCTAAACCTAACCCTAATCCTAACTCTAACCCTAACCCTAATCCTAACCCTAACCCTTACCCTAACACAAACCCAACCCCTAACCCTAACCCTAACCCTAATCCTAATTCTAACCCGAACCCAAACCCTAACCCTATCCCTAAACTTAACCCAAAACCTAAACGTAACACTAACCCTAACCCTAAACCAAACCCTAACTCTAACCCTAAACCTAACCCTAACCCTAATCCTAACCCTATCCCTAACCCTAACACTAACCCTAACCCAAAACCACACCGTAACCACAAACCTAACTCATACCCTATCCTTAAACCTAACCCAAATCCAAACCCTAACCTTAACCCTAAACCAAACCCTAAACCTAAACCGTAACCCTAACCCTAACCCTAACCCTATTGCTAACCCTAACCCTAACCCTAACCTTAACTCAAACCCTACCCCTAAACCTAACCCTAACCCAAATCCTAATCAAACCCAAACCCTAACCCAAACCCTAACCCTAACACTAACCCTAACCGTAATCCTAAACCTAATCCTAACCTTAACCCAAAAAGTAAACCTAAC
Organism: Eospalax fontanierii; assembly: GCA_035773235.1. Taxonomy (NCBI): domain Eukaryota; kingdom Metazoa; phylum Chordata; class Mammalia; order Rodentia; family Spalacidae; genus Eospalax; species Eospalax fontanierii. Next base: position 8,981,504 of record JAJHUQ010000035.1, on the reverse strand, counting down.
CCTAAACCTAACCCTAACCCAAAACCTAACCCTTACCCAAATCCTAATCCTAACCCTAACCCTAATGCTAAGCCTAAACCTAACTCAAACTCAAACCTAACCCTAAACCTAACCCTAACCCAAACCCTAACCCTAACACTAACCTAACCCTAACTCAAACCCTAACCATAACCCTAACCCTAACCCTAACCCAAACCCTAACCCTAACACTAACCCTAACCCTAACACTAACCCAAATCCTAAACCAAACCCTAACCCAAACCAAAACCTAACCCTAACTCTAACTCTAAACCTAAACCTAACCCTAATCCTAACCCTAACCCCAACCCTAACAAAAACCCAACCCCTAACAATAACCCAAACCCTACCCCCAACCCTAACCCTAAATCTAAACCTAACCCTAACCCTAACTCAAACCCTAACCCTATCCCTTACCCTAACTCAAACCCTAACCCTAACCCTAACCCTAACCCTAACCCAAACCCTAACCCAAATCCTAACCCTAACCCTAACCCTAACCCTAACCCTAACCCTAACCCAAACACTAACCAAACCCTAACAATAACCCTAACCCTAACCCTATTCCTAACACTAACCCTAACCCTAACCCTAACCCTAAACCTATTCCTAACCCTAACCAATACCCTAAACAAAACCTTCACGCTAACCCTAACCCTAACCCAAACCCTAACCCTAACCCTAAACCTAACCAAAAACCTAAACGTAACCCTAACCTAACCCTAACCCAAACCCTAACCCTAACACTACCCCTAACCCTAACACTAACCCAAATCCTAACCCTAACATTAACCCAAACCAAAACCCTAAACTTAACTCTAATCCTAACCCTAACCCTAATCAAAACCCTAACATTAAACCTAATCCTAACCCTAACCCAAAACCTAAACCTAACCCTAATCCTAACCCTAAATCTAACCCTAATCTTAACTTTAACTTTAATTTTAACACAAACTCAACCCCTAACCCTAACCCTAACCCTAACCCAAACCCTAATCCTAATCCTAACCCTAACTCAAACCCTAACCCTAACCCTAACCCTAACCCTATCCCAGACCCTAACCCTAAATCTAACCCTAACCCTATTCCTAACCATAACCCCAACCCAAAAACTAACCCTAACAATAACCCTAAACCTAATCCTAACCCTAACCCTAACCCTAACACTAACCCAAACCCTAACCCTAACCCTAAACCAAACCAAAACCCTAACACTAACTCTAATCCTAACCCTAACCCTAACCCTAACCCTATCCCTAACCCTAACTCAAACCCTAACCCTAACCCTAACCCAAACCCTAAACCTAAACCTAACCCTAACCCTAACCCTAACCCTAACCCTAACCCAAACCCTAACACTAACCCAAACCCTAACCCTAACCCTATAACAAACCAAAACCCTAACCCTAACTCTAATTCTAACCCTAACCCTAACCCTAACCCTAACCTTAACCCAAACACTAACCCAAACCCAAACCCAAAACCTATCCCTAACCCTAACCCTAACCCTAACTCAAACTCTATCCCTAACTCTAACCCTAACTCAAAACCTAAACCAAACCGTAATCCAAACCCTAACCCAAACCCTAACAATAACCCTAACCCTAACGCTATTCCTAACACTAACCCTAACCCTAACCCAAACCCTAACCGTATTCCTAACCCTAACCCTAAACCATTACCCTAATCAATACCCTAAACATAACCCTCACGCTAACCCTAACCCTAACCCAAACCCTAACACTAACCTTAACCCTAACCAAAACCCTAACCCTAACCCTAACCTTAACCCAAACCAAAACCCTAACCCTAACTCTAATCCTAACTCTAACCCTAATCAAAACCCTAACATTAACCCTAATCCTAACCCTAACCCTATTCCTAACCTTAACCCTAAACCTAACCTTAACCCGAAACCTAACCATAAATCTAACCCAAACCCTAAACCTAACTCAAAACCTAACCCTAAGACAAACCCTAACCCTAAAACTAACCCTAACACAAATCCTAAACCTAACACTAACCCTAACCCAAACCCTAACCCTAACACTAACACTTACCCTAAGGCTAACCCAAAACCTAACCCTAAACCTAACCGAAATCAAAAGCCTAACCCTAACTCTAATCCTAACCCTAACCCTAATCCTAACCCTAACCCTAACACTAACCCAAACCCTAAACCTAACCCTAATCCTAATTCTAAGCCTAATCCTAATCGTAACACTAAACCTAACCCTAACCCACACCCAACACCTAAATCTAACCCTAACCCTAACCGAAACCCTAACTCAAAACCTAACCCTAACCCTAACCCAAACCCTAAACCTAAACCTAACCCTAACCCTTTTCCTAACCCTAACACAAACCCTAACAATAATCCTAACCCTAACCCTATTCCTAAACCTAACCCTAACCCAAACCCTAACCCTAAACCTAACCCTAACCCTTTTCCTAACCCTAACTCAAACCCCAACAATAATCCTAACCCTAACCCTATTCCTAAACCTAACCCTAACCCTAACCCTAACCCTAATCCTAACCCTAACCCTAACCCCAAAACTAACCCTAACCCTAACCCAAACCCTAACCCTAAAACTAAACCTAATCCTAACCCTAACGCTAACCCTAACTCAAACCCTAACCCTAACCCAAACCCTAACCCTAACACTAACCATAACCCTAATCCTAAACCTAACACTAACCCTAACCCTAACCCTAACCCTAACCCTAACCCTAACCCAAACCCTTACCCTTTCCCAAAACCTAAACCTAAACCTAACCCTAACCCTAATCCTAACACTAACCCTAACCCAAAAACAAACCCTAACTCGAACCCTAACCCAAACCCTAATCCTCACCCTAACACTAACCCAAACCCTAAACCTAACCCTATTCCTAACCATAACCCTAAACCTAACCTTAACCCTAACCCTAACCCAAAACCTAACCCTAACCCTAACTCAAACTCTAACCCTAACTCGAACCCTAACCCTAAGCCAAACACTAACCCAAACCCTAACAATAACCCTAACCCTATTCCTAACCCTAACCCTAACCCAAACCCTAACCCAAATCCTAACCCTAACCCTAACCCTAACCCTAACCCTAACTCAAACACTAACCCTAACCCTAACCCAAAACCTAACACTAAACCTAACCTTAACCCTTATCCTAACCCTAAACCTAACCCAAAAGATAACACTAACCCTAAACCAAACCCTAACCCTAACCCTACCCTAATCCTAACCCTAACCCTAACCCTAACACAAACCCAACCCCTAAACCTAACCCTAACCCTAATCCTAATTCTAACCCCAACCCAAACCATAACCCTAACCCTAACCCTAAACCTAACATTAAACCTAACCCTAAACCAAACCCTAACTCTAACCCTAAACCTAACCCTAACCCTAATGCTAACCCTATCCCTAACCCTAACACTAACCCTAACCCAAAACCGCACCGTAACCACAAACCTAACTCAAAACCTAACCTTAAACCTAACCCAAACCCAAACACTAACCCTAACCTTAACCCTAAACCAAACCCTAAACCTAACCCTAAACCTAACCCTAACCCAAACCCTAACCCTTACACTAACCTAACCCTAACTCAAACCCTAACCATAACCCTAACCCTAACCCTAACCCAAACCCTAACCCTAACCCTAACACTAACCCTAACCCTAACAAAAACCCAAATCCTAACCCTAACCCTAACCCAAACCAAAACCCTAACCCTAACTCTAACTCTAATCCTAAACCTAACCCTAATCCTAACTCTAACCCTAACCCTAATCTTAACACTAACCGTAACCCTAACACAAACCCAACCCCTAACCCTAACCCTAACCCTAATCCTAATTCTAACCCGAACCCAAACCATAACCCTAACTCTAAACTTAACCCAAAACCTACACCTAACACTAACCATAACCCTAAATAAACCCTAACTCTAACCCTAAACCTAACCCTAACACTAATCCTAACCCTATCCATAACCCTAACACTAACACTAACACAAAACCACACCGTAACCACAAACCTAACTCATACCCTAACCTTAAACCTAACCCAAACCCAAACCCTAACCTTAACCCTAAAACAAATCCTAAAACTAAACCCTAACCCAAACCTAACCCTAACCCTATTCCTAACCCTAACCCTAACCCTAACCTTAACCCAAAACCTAACCCTAAACCTAACCCAAACCCAAACCCTAACCCTAAACCTAACCCAAAAAATAACACTAACCCTAAACCAAACCCTAACCCTAACCCTACCCTAATCCTAACCCTAAACCTAACCCTAACACAAACCCTAACCCTAAACCTAACCCAAAAAATAACACTAACCCTAAACCAAACCCTAAACCTAACCCTAAACCTAACACTAACCCAAACCCTAACCCTAACCCTAAATCAAACTCTAACCCTAACTCGAACTCTAACCCTAACCCAAACACTAACCCAAACCCTAATATTAACCCTAACCCTATTCCTAACACTAACCCTAACCCTAAAACTAACCCTATTCCTAACCCTAACCCTAAACCCTAACCCTAACCAATACCCTAAACATAACCTTCACGATATCCCTAACCCTAACCCAAACCCTAACCCTAACCATAAACCTAACCAAAAACCTAAACCTAATCGTAACCCTGACCCTAACCCAAACCCAAATCGTAACACTAACCCTAACCCTAACAATAACCCAAATCCTATCACTAACATTAACCCAAACCAAAACCCTAAACCTAACTCTAATCCTAACCCTAACCCTAATCAAAACCCTAACATTAAACCTAACACTAAACCTAACCCAAAACCTAAACCTAACCCTAATCCTAACCCTAATCCAAACCCTAATCCTAACCCTAACCCTAACCCAAACCCTAACCCTAACCCTATTCCTAACCATAACCCTAAACCTAACCTTAACCGAAACACTAACCCAAACCCTAACCCAAACCCTATCCCTAACCCTAACTCTAATCCTAACACTAACTCTAAGCTTAACCCTAACCCTAACCCTAACACTAACACAAACCCTAGCAATAACCCTAACCCTAACCCTAACCCTAACCCAAACCCTAACCCTAACCCTAACCCTCACCCTAACCCAAACCATAACACTAACCCTAACCTTAACCCTAATGCTAAGCCTAAACCTAACTCAACTCAAACCTAACCCTAAACCTAACCCTAACCAAAACCCTAACCCTAACACTAACCTAACCCTAACTCAAACCCTAATCATAACCCTAACCCTAACCCTAACCCTAACCCAAACCCTAACCCTAACACTAACCCTAACCCTAACACTAACCCAAATCCTAACCCTAAACCTAACCCAAACCAAAACCCTAACCCTAACTCTAACTCTAATCCTAAACCTAACCCTAATCCTAACCCTAACCCTAACCCTAATCCTAACCCTAACCCTAACCGAACCTCTAACACTAACCCTAACCCTAACCCAAACCCTTACGCTTAACCTAAAGCTAACCCAAACGCTTACTCAAACCCTAACCCTAACCCTTACACTAACTCAAACCCTAACCCTAACACTAAACCTAACCCTAACCCAAACCCTAACCCAAATCCTAACCCTAACCCTAACCATAACCATAACCCTAACCCTAACCCTAACTCAAACACTAACCCTAAGCCTAACAAAAACCCTAACCCTAAACCTAACCCAAAAAATAACACTAACCCTAAACCAAACCCTAACCCTAACCCTAACCCTAACCCTAACCCTAACCCTAACCCTATTCCTAACCCTAACCCTAAACCTAACCTTAACCCAAACCCTAACCCAAACCCTAACCATAAACTTAACCCTAACTCAAACTCTAACACTAATTCGAACCATAACCCTAACGCAAACCCTAACCCTAACCATAAACCTAACCAAAAACCTAAACCTAACCCTAACCCTAACCCTAACACTAACCCTAACCCTAACACTGACCCAAATCCTAACCCTAACATTAACCCAAACCAAAACCCTAAACTTAACTCTAATCCTAACCCTAACCCTAATCAAAACCCTAAAATTAAACCTAACCCTAACCCTAACCCTAATCCTAACCCTAACCCTAACCCTAACACAAACCCAATCCCTAAACCTAACCCTAAACCTAACCCAAACCCTAACCCTAACCCTAACCCTAACCCTAACCCTAACCCTAACCCTAACCCTAAACCTAACCCTAACCCTAACCCTAACACTAACCCTAACCCTAACACTAACCCAAATCCTAACCCTAACATTAACCCAAACCAAAACCCTAAACTTAACTCTAATCCTGACCCTAACCCTAATCAAAACCCTAAAATTAAACCTGACCCAAACCCTAACCCAAAACCTAAACCTAACCCTAATCCTAACCCTAACCCTAACCCTAATCCTAACCCTAACCCTAACCCTAACCCAAACCCTAACCCTAAACCTAACCCTACCTCAAACCCTAACCCTAACCCTAACCCTAACCCAACCCCTAACCCTAAATCTAACCCTAAACCTAATCCTAACCCTAACCCTAACCCAAAACCTAACCCTAACAATAACCCAAACCCTAACCCTAACCCTAATCCTAACCCTAACCCAAACCCTAACACTAACCTAAACACTAAACCTAACCCTAAATCAAACGAAAACCCTAACCCTAACTCTAATCCTAACCCTAACCCTAACCCTAACCCTAACCCTAACTCAAACCCTAACCCTAACCCTAACCCAAACCATAAACCTAAACCTAACCCTAACCCTAACCCTAGCCCTAACCCTAACCCAAACACTAACACTAACCCAAACCCTAACGCTAACCCTAAACCAAACCAAAACCCTAACCCTAACTCCAATCCTAACCCTAACCCTAACCCTAACCCTAACCCTAACCTTAACCCAAACACTAACCCATACCCAAACCCAAAACCTATCCCTAACCCTAACCCTAACCCTAACTCAAACTCTAACCCTAACTCTAACCCTAGCTCAAAACCTAAACCAAACCCTAATCCAAACCCTAACCCAAACCATAACAATAACCCTAACCCTAACCCTATTCCTAACACTAACCCTAAACCTAACCCTAACCCTAACCCTAACCCTATTCCTAACCCTAACCCTAAACCCTTACCCTAACCAATACCCTAAACATAACTCTCACGCTAACCCTAACCCTAACCCAAACCCTAACACTAACCCTAGCCCTAACCAAAACCCTAACCCTAACCCTAACCTTAACCCAAACCAAAACCCTAACCCTAACTCTAATCCTAACTCTAACCCTAATCAAAACCCTAAAATTAACCCTAACCCTAACCCTAACCCTATTCCTAACCTTAACCCTAAACCTAACCTTAACCCAAAAACTAACCGTAAATCTAACCCAAACCCTAACCCTAACTCAAACCCTAACCCTAAGACAAAACCTAACCCTAAAACTAACCCTAACCCAAATCCTAAACCTAACAATAACCCTAACCCAAACCCTAACCCTAACACTAACACTTATCCTAAGGATCACCCAAAACCTAACCCTAAACCTAACCGAAACCAAAAGCCTAACCCTAACTCTAATCCTAACCCTAAACCTAATCCTAACCCTAACCCTAACACTAACCAAACCCTAAACCTAACCCTATTCCTAATTCTAACCCTAACCCTAATCGTAACCCTAAACCTAACCCTAACCCACACCCAACCCCTAACTCTAACACTAACCCTAACCGAAACCATAACTCAAAACCTAACCGTAACCCTAACCCAAACCCTAACCCTAAACCTAACCCTAACCCTTTTCCTAACCCTAACACAAACCCTAACAATAATCCTAACCCTAACCCTAACCCCAAAACTAACCCTAACCCTAACCCAAACCCTAACCCTAACTCTAATCCTAATCCTAACCCTAACGCTAACCCTAACTCAAACCCTAACCCTAACCCAAACCCTAAACCTAACCCTAACCCTAACGCTAACCCTAACCCTAACCCAAAACCTAACCCTTACCCAAACCCCAAACCTTAACCTAACCGTAACCCTAATCCTAACCCTAACCCTAACCCAAAAACTAACCCTAACTCGAAACCTAACCCAAACCCTAATCCTCACCCTAACGTTAACTCAAACCCTAAACCTAACCCTATTCCTAACCCTAACCCTAAACCTAACCTTAACCCAAACCCTAACCCAAAACCTAACCCTAACCCTAACTCAAACTCTAAGCCTAACTCGAAACCTAACCCTAACCCAAACACTAACCCAAACCCTAAGAATAACCCTAACCCTATTCCTAACACTAACCCTAACCCTAACCCTAACCCTAACCCTAACCCTAACCCTATTCCTAACCCTAACCCTAAACCCTAAGCCTAACCAATACCCTAAACATAACCTTCACGCTAACCCTAACCCTAACCCAAACCCTAACCCTATCCCTAACCCTAACCACAACCCTAACCCAAACCCTAACCCAAATCCTAACCCTAACCTTAACCCTAACCCTAACCCTAACCCTAAATCAAACACTAACCCTAACCCTTACCCAAAACCTAACCCTAAACCTAACCCTAACCCTTATCCTAACCCTAAACCTAACCCAAAAAATAACACTAACCCTAAACCAAACCCTAACCCTAACCCTAACCCTAACCCTTACCCAAACCCTAAACCTAAACCTAACCCTAATCTAATCCTAACCCTAACCCTAACCCAAACCCTAACCCTAACCCTATTCCTAACCCTAACCCTAAACCTAACCTTAACCCAAACCCTAACCCACACCCTAACCCTAACCCTAACCCTAACTCAAACTCTAACCCTAACTCTAACCCTAGCTCAAAACCTAAAACAAACCCTAATCCAAACCCTAACCCAAACCATAACAATAACCCTAACCCTAACCCTATTCCTAACACTAACCCTAAACCTAACCCTAACCCTAACCCTAACCCTATTCCTAACCCTAACCCTAAACCCTTACCCTAACCAATACCCTAAACATAACTCTCACGCTAACCCTAACCCTAACCCAAACCCTAATACTAACCCTAGCCCTAACCAAAACCCTAACCCTAACCCTAACCTTAACCCAAACCAAAACCCTAACCCTAACTCTAATCCTAACTCTAACCCTAATCAAATCCCTAACATTATCCCTAACCCTAACCCTAACCCTATTCCTAACCTTAACCCTAAACCTAACCTTAACCCAAAAACTAACCGTAAATCTAACCCAAACCCTAAACCTAACTCAAAACCTAACCCTAAGACAAAACCTAACCCTAAAACTAACCCTAACCCAAATCCTAAACCTAACAATAACCCTAACCCAAACCCTAACCCTAACACTAACACTTACCCTAAGGATCACCCAAAACCTAACCCTAAACCTAACCGAAACCAAAAGCCTAACCCTAACTCTAATCCTAACCCTAAACCTAATCCTAACTCTAACCCTAACACTAACCAAACCCTAAACCTAACCCTAATCCTAATTCTAACCCTAACCCTAATCGTAACCCTAAACCTAACCCTAACCCACACCCAACCCCTAACTCTAACCCTAACCCTAACCGAAACCATAACTCAAAACCTAACCCTAACCCTAACCCAAACCCTAACCCTAAACCTAACCCTAGCCCTTTTCCTAACCCTAACACAAACCCTAACAATAATCCTAACCCTAACCCTAACCCCAAAACTAACCCTAACCCTAACCCAAACCCTAACCCTAACTCTAATCCTAATCCTAACCCTAACGCTAACCCTAACTCAAACCCTAACCCTAACCCAAACCCTAAACCTAACCCTAACCCTAACGCTAACCCTAACCCTAACCCAAAACCTAACCCTTACCCAAACCCTAAACTTTAACCTAACCCTAACCCTAATCCTAACCCTAACCCTAACCCAAAAACTAACCCTAACTCGAACCCTAACCCAAACCCTAATCCTCACCCTAACGTTAACTCAAACCCTATACCTAACCCTATTCCTAACCCTAACCCTAAACCTAACCTTAACCCAAACCCTAACCCAAAACCTAACCCTAACCCTAACTCAAACTCTAAGCCTAACTCGAAACCTAACCCTAACCCAAACACTAACCCAAACCCTAACAATAACCCTAACCCTATTCCTAACACTAACCCTAACCCTAACCCTAACCCTAACCCTAACCCTATTCCTAACACTAACCCTAAACCCTAAGCCTAACCAATACCCTAAACATAACCTTCACGCTAACCCTAACCCTAACCCAAACCCTAACCCTATCCCTAACCCTAACCACAACCCTAACCCAAACCCTAACCCAAATCCTAACCCTAACCTTAACCCTAACCCTAACCCTAACCCTAAATCAAACACTAACCCTAACCCTTACCCAAAACCTAACCCTAAACCTAACCCTAACCCTTATCCTAACCCTAAACCTAACCCAAAAAATAACACTAACCCTAAACCAAACCCTAACCCTAACCCTAACCCTAACCCTTACCCAAACCCTAAACCTAAACCTAACCCTAATCTAATCCTAACCCTAACCCTAACCCAAACCCTAACCCTAACCCTATTCCTAACCCTAACCCTAAACCTAACCTTAACCCAAACCCTAACCCACACCCTAACCCTAAACTTACCCCTACCTCAAACTCTAACCCTAACTCGAACCTTAACCCTAACCCAAACATTATCCCAAACCCTAACAATAACCCTAACACTATTCCTAACACTAACACTAACGCTAACCCTAACCCTAACCCTAACCCTATTCCTAACCCTAACCCTAAACCCTAAGCCTAACCAATACCCTAAACATAACCTTCACGCTAACCCTAACCCTAACCCAAACCCTAACCCTAACCCTAAACCTAACCAAAAACCTAAACCTAACCCTAACCCTAACCCTAACCCTAACCCAAACCCTAACCCTAACACTAACCCTAACCCTAACACTAACCCAAATCCTAACCCTAACATTAACCCAAACCAAAACCCTAAACCTAACTCTAATCCTAACTCTAACCCTAATCAAAATCCTAACATTAAACCTAACCCTAACCCTAACCCAAAACCTAAACCTAACCCTAATCCTAACCCTAACCCTAACCCTAATCCTAACCCTAACCCTAACGCTAACGCAAACCCAACCGCTAACGTTAACGCTAATCCTAATCCTAATTCTAACGCGAACGCAAACGATAACGCTAACCCTAACGCTAAACCTAAAGCTAACGTTAACCCTAACCCTAAAGCAAACCCTAACTCTAACCCTAAACCTAACACTAACCCTAATTCTAACCCTATCCCTAACCCTAACACTAACCCTAACCCAAAACCACACCGTAACCACAAACCTAACTCAAAACCTAACCTTAAACCTAACCCAAACCCAAACCCTAACCCTAACCTTAACCCTAAACCTAACCCTAAACCTAACCCTAAACCTAACCCTAACCCAAACCCTAACCCTAACACTAACCTAACCCTAACTCAAATCCTAACCATCACCATAACCCTAACCCTAACCCAAACTCTAACCCTAACACTAACCCTAACCCTAACACTAACCCAAATCCTAACCCTAACCCTAACCCAAACCAAAACCCTCACCCTAACTCTAACTCTAATCCTAAACCTAACCCTAATCCTAACTCTAACCCTAAACCTAATCCTAACCCTAACCCTAAACCTAACACAACCTCAACCCCTAACCCTAACCCTAACCCTAATCCTAATTCTAACCCGAACCCAAACCATAACCCTAACCCTAAACTTAACTCAAAACCTAAACCTAACACTAAACCTAACCCTAAACCAAACACTAACTCTAACCCTAAACCTAACCCTAACCCTAATCCTAACCCTATCCCTAACCCTAACACTAACCCTAACCCAAAACCACACCGTAACCACAAACCTAAATCATACCCTAACCTTAAACCTAACCCAAACCCAAACCCTAACCTTAACCCTAAACCAAACCCTAAACCTAAACCTAACCCTAATCTAATCCTAACCCTAACCCTAACCCAAACCCTAACCCTAACCCTATTCCTAACCCTAACCCTAAACCTAACCTTAAACCAAACCCTAACGCACACCCTAACCCTAACCTTAACGCTAACTCATACTCTAACCCTAACTCTAACCCTAGCTCAAAACCTAAAACAAACCCTAATCCAAACCCTAACCCAAACCATAACAATAACCCTAACCCTAACCCTATTCCTAACACTAACCCTAAACCTAACCCTAACCCTAACCCTAACCCTAGCTCAAAACCTAAAACAAACCCTAATGCAAACCCTAACCCAAACCATAACAATAACCCTAACCCTAACCCTATTCCTAACACTAACCCTAAACCTAACCCTAACCCTAACCCTAACCCTATTCCTAACCCTAACCCTAAACCCTTACCCTAACCAATACCCTAAACATAACTCTCACGCTAACCCTAACCCTAACCCAAACCCTAACACTAACCCTAGCCCTAACCAAAACCCTAACCCTAACCCTAACCTTAACCCAAACCAAAACCCTAACCCTAACCCTAATCCTAACTCTAACCCTAATCAAAACCCTAACATTAACCCTAACCCTAACCCTAACCCTATTCCTAACCTTAACCCTAAACCTAACCTTAACCCAAAAACTAACCGTAAATCTAACCCAAACCCTAACCCTAACTCAAACCCTAACCCTAAGACAAAACCTAACCCTAAAACTAACCCTAACCCAAAACCTAAACCTAACAATAACCCTAACCCAAACCCTAACCCTAACACTAACACTTACCCTAAGGATCACCCAAAACCTAACCCTAAACCTAACCGAAACCAAAAGCCTAACCCTAACTCTAATACTAACCCTAAACCTAATCCTAACCCTAACCCTAACACTAACCAAACCCTAAACGTAACCCTAATCCTATTTCTAACCCTAACCCTAATCGTAACCCTAAACCTAACCCTAACCCACACCCAACCCCTAACTCTAACCCTAACCCTAACCGAAACCATAACTCAAAACCTAACCCTAACCCTAACCCAAACCCTAACCCTAAACCTAACCCTAACCCTTTTCCTAACCCTAACACAAACCCTAACAATAATCCTAACCCTAACCCTAACCCCAAAACTAACCCTAACCCTAACCCAAACCCTAACCCTAACTCTAATCCTAATCCTAACCCTAACGCTAACCCTAACTCAAACCCTAACCCTAACCCAAACCCTAAACCTAACCCTAACCCTAACGCTAACCCTAACCCTAACCCAAAACCTAACCCTTACCCAAACCCTAAACCTTAACCTAACCCTAACCCTAATCCTAACCCTAACCCTAACCCAAAAACTAACCCTAACTCGAACCCTAACCCAAACCCTAATCCTCACCCTAACGTTAACTCAAACCCTAAACCTAACCCTATTCCTAACCCTAACCCTAAACCTAACCTTAACCCAAACCCTAACCCAAAACCTAACCCTAACCCTAACTCAAACTCTAAGCCTAACTCGAAACCTAACCCTAACCCAAACACTAACCCAAACCCTAACAATAACCCTAACCCTATTCCTAACACTAACCCTAACCCTAACCCTAACCCTAACCCTAACCCTATTCCTAACACTAACCCTAAACCCTAAGCCTAACCAATACCCTAAACATAACCTTCACGCTAACCCTAACCCTAACCCAAACCCTAACCCTATCCCTAACCCTAACCACAACCCTAACCCAAACCCTAACCCAAATCCTAACCCTAACCTTAACCCTAACCCTAACCCTAACCCTAAATCAAACACTAACCCTAACCCTTACCCAAAACCTAACCCTAAACCTAACCCTAACCCTTATCCTAACCCTAAACCTAACCCAAAAAATAACACTAACCCTAAACCAAACCCTAACCCTAACCCTAACCCTAACCCTTACCCAAACCCTAAACCTAAACCTAACCCTAGTCTAATCCTAACCCTAACCCTAACCCAAACCCTAACCCTAACCCTATTCCTAACCCTAACCCTAAACCTAACCTTAACCCAAACCCTAACCCACACCCTAACCCTAAACTTAACCCTAACTCAAACTCTAACCCTAACTCGAACCTTAACCCTAACCCAAACATTATCCCAAACCCTAACAATAACCCTAACACTATTCCTAACACTAACACTAACGCTAACCCTAACCCTAACCCTAACCCTATTCCTAACCCTAACCCTAAACCCTAAGCCTAACCAATACCCTAAACATAACCTTCACGCTAACCCTAACCCTAACCCAAACCATAACCCTAACCCTAAACCTAACCAAAAACCTAAACCTAACCCTAACCCTAACCCTAACCCTAACCCAAACCCTAACCCTAACACTAACCCTAACCCTAACACTAACCCAAATCCTAACCCTAACATTAACCCAAACCAAAACCCTAAACCTAACTCTAATCCTAACTCTAACCCTAATCAAAATCCTAACATTAAACCTAACCCTAACCCTAACCCAAAACCTAAACCTAACCCTAATCCTAACCCTAACCCTAACCCTAATCCTAACCCTAACCCTAACCCTAACACAAACCCAACCCCTAACCCTAACACTAATCCTAATCCTAATTCTAACCCGAACCCAAACGATAACCCTAACCCTAACCCTAAACCTAAACCTAACATTAACCCTAACCCTAAACCAAACCCTAACTCTAACCCTAAACCTAACACTAACCCTAATTCTAACCCTATCCCTAACCCTAACACTAACCCTAACCCAAAACCACACCGTAACCACAAACCTAACTCAAAACCTAACCTTAAACCTAACCCAAACCCAAACCCTAACCCTAACCTTAACCCTAAATCAAACCCTAAACCTAACCCTAAACCTAACCCTAACCCAAACCCTAACCCTAACACTAACCTAACCCTAACTCAAATCCTAACCATCACCATAACCCTAACCCTAACCCAAACTCTAACCCTAACACTAACCCTAACCCTAACACTAACCCAAATCCTAACCCTAACCCTAACCCAAACCAAAACCCTAACCCTAACTCTAACTCTAATCCTAAACCTAACCCTAATCCTAACTCTAACCCTAAACCTAATCCTAACCCTAACGCTAAACCTAACACAACCCCAACCCCTAACCCTAACCCTAACCCTAATCCTAATTCTAACCCGAACCCAAACCATAACCCTAAACCTAAACTTAACTCAAAACCTAAACCTAACACTAAACCTAACCCTAAACCAAACACTAACTCTAACCCTAAACCTAACCCTAACCCTAATCCTAACCCTATCCCTAACCCTAACACTAACCCTAACCCAAAACCACACCGTAACCACACACCTAACTCATACCCTAACCTTAAACCTAACCCACACCCAAACCCTAACCTTAACCCTAAACCAAACCCTAAACCTAAACCGTAACCCTAACCCTAACCCTAACCCTATTGCTATCCCTAACCCTAACCCTAACCTTAACCCAAACCCTAACCCTAAACCTAACCCTAACCCAAATCCTAATCAAACCCTAACCCTAACCCAAACTCTAACCATAACACTAAACCTAAACGTAATCCTAAACCTAACCCTAACCTTAACCCAAAAAGTAAACCTAAACCAAAACCTAATCCTAACCCTAAATCAAACACTAACCCTAACCCTAACCCAAAACCTAACCCTAATCCTAACCCTAACCCTTATCCTAACCCTAATCCTAACCAAAAAATGACACTAGCCCTAAACCAAACCCTAACCCTAACCCTAACCCTAACCCTAACCCTTACCCAAACCCTAAAGCTAAACCTCACCCTAATCTAATCCTAACCCTAACCCTAACCCAAACCCTAACCCTAACCCTATTCCTAACCCTACCCCTAAACCTAACCTTAACCCAAACCCTAACCCACACCCTAACCCTAAACTTAACCCTAACTCAAACTCTAACCCTAACTCGAACCTTAACCCTAACCCAAACACTAACCCAAACCCTAACAATAACCCTAACACTATTCCTAACCCTAACCCTAACCCTAACCCTAACCCTATTCCTAACCCTAACCATAAACCCTAAGCCTAAACAATACCCTAAACATAACCTTCACGCTAACCCTAACCCTAAGCCAAACCCTAACCCTAACCCTAAACCTAACCAAAAGCCTAAACCTAACCCAAACCCTAACCCTAACACTAACCCTAACCCTAACACTAACCCAAATCCTAACCCTAACATTAACCCAAACCAAAACCCTAAACCTAACTCTAATCCTAACTCTAACCCTAATCAAAATCCTAACATTAAACCTAACCCTAACCCTAACCCAAAACCCAAACCTAACCCTAATCCTAACCCTAAGCCTAAACTTAATCCTAACCCTAAGCCTAACCCTAACACAAACCCAAACCCTAACACTAACCCTAACCCTAATCCTAATTCTAACCCGAACCCAAACCATAACCCTAACCCTAACCCTAACCCTAAACCTAAACCTAACATTAACCCTAACCCTAAACCAAACCCTAACTCTAATCCTAACCTAACCTTAACCCTAATACTAACCCTATCCCTAACCCTAACACTAACCCTAACCCAAAACCACACTGTAACCACAAACCTAACTCAAAACCTAACCTTAAACCTAACCCAAACCCAAACCCTAACCCTAACCTTAACCCTAAACCAAAACCTAAACCTAACCCTAACCCAAACCCTAACCCTAACACTAACCTAACCCTAACTCAAATCCTAACCGTAACCCTAACCCTAACCCTAACCCAAACTCTAACCCTAACACTAACCCTAACCCTAACACTAACCCAAATCCTAACCCTAACCCTAACCCAAACCAAAACCCTAACCCTAACTCTAACTCTAATCCTAAACCTAACCCTAATCCTAACTCTAACCCTAACCCTAATCCTAACCCTAACCCTAGCCCTAACACAAACCCAACCCCTAACCCTAACCCTAGCCCTAATCCTAATTCTAACCCGAACCCAAACCATAACCCTAACCCTAAACTTAACCCAAAACCTAAACCTAACACTAACCCTAACCCTAAACCAAACCCTAACTCTAACCCTAAACCTAACCCTAAACCTAATCCTAACCCTATCCCTAACCCTAACACTAACCCTAACCCAAAACCACACCGTAACCACAAACCTAACTCATACCCTAACCTTAAACCTAACCCAAATCCAAACCCTAACCTTAACCCTAAACCAAACCCTAAACCTAAACCGTAACCCTAACCCTAACCCTAACCCTATTGCTAACCCTAACCCTAAACCTAACCTTAACCCAAACCCTAACCCTAAACCTAACCCTAACCCAAATCCTAATCAAACCCAAACCCTAACGCAAACCCTAACCCTAACACTAACCCTAACCGTAATCCTAAACCTAACCCTAACCTTAACCCAAAAAGTAAACCTAACCCTAAACCTAACCATAACCCAAAAACTAACCCTTACCCAAATCCTAATCCTAACCCTAACCCTAATGCTAAGCCTAAACCTAACTCAAACTCAAACCTAACCCTAAACCTAACCCTAACCCAAACCCTAACCCTAACACTAACCTAACCCTAACTCAAACCCTAACCATAACCCTAACCCTAACCCTAACCCAAACCCTAACCCTAACACTAACCCTAACCCTAACACTAACCCAAATCCTAACCCAAACCCTAACCCAAACCAAAACCCTAACCCTAACTCTAACTCTAATCCTAAACCTAACCCTAATCCTAACCCTAACCCTAACCCTAACAAAAACCCAACCTCTAACACTAACCCTAACCCTAACCCAAACCCTAACCCTAAATCTAAACCTAACCCTAACCCTAACTCAAACCCTAACCCTATCCCTTACCCTAACTCAAACCCTAACCCTAACCCTAACCCTAACCCTAACCCAAACCCTAACCCAAATCCTAACCCTAACCCTAACCCTAACCCTAACCCAAACACTAACCAAACCCTAACAATAACCCTAACCCTAACCCTATTCCTAACACTAACCGTAACCCTAACCCTAACCCTAAACCTATTCCTAACCCTAACCCTAAACCCTAACCCTAACCAATACCCTAAACAAAACCTTCACGCTAACCCTAACCCTAACCCAAACCCTAACCCTAACCCTAAACCTAACCAAAAACCTAAATCTAACCCTAACCTAACCCTAACCCAAACCCTAACCCTAACACTACCCCTAACCCTAACACTAACCCAAATCCTAACCCTAACATTAACCCAAACCAAAACCCTAAACTTAACTCTAATCCTAACCCTAACCCTAATCAAAACCCTAACATTAAAACTAATCCTAACCCTAACCCAAAACCTAAACCTAACCCTAAATCTAACCCTTATCCTAACCCTAACCCTAACCCTAACACAAACCCAGCCCCTAACCCTAACCCTAACCCTAACCCAAACCCTAACCCTAATCCTAACCCTAACTCAAACCCTAACCCTAAACCTAACCCTAACCCAAACCCTAACCCTAAATCTAACCCTAACCCTAATCCTAACCCTAACCCCAACCCAAAAACTAACCCTAACAATAACCCAAACACTAACCCTTGCCCTAACCCTAACCCTAACACTAACCCAAACCCTAACCCTAACCCTAAACCAAGCCAAAACCCTTACACTAACTCTAATCCTAACCCTAACCCTAACCCTAACCCTAACCCTAACTCAAACCCTAACCCTAACCCAAACCCTAAACCTAAACCTAACCCTAACCCTAACCCTTACCCTAACCCTAACCCAAACCCTAACACTAACCCAAACCCTAACCCTAACCCTAAACCAAACCAAAACCATAACCCTAACTCTAATTCTAACCCTAACCCTAACCCTAACCCTAACCCTAACCTTAACCCAAACACTAACCCAAACCCAAACCCAAAACCTATCCCTAACCCTAACCCTAACCCTAACTCAAACTCTATCCCTAACTCTAACCCTAACTCAAAACCTAAACCAAACCCTAATCCAAACCCTAACCCAAACCCTAACAATAACCCTAACCCTAACGCTATTCCTAACACTAACCCTAACCCTAACCCAAACCCTAACCGTATTCCTAACCCTAACCCTAAACCATTACCCTAATCAATACCCTAAACATTACCCTCACGCTAACCCTTACCCTTACCCATACCCTAACACTAACCTTAACCCTAACCAAAACCCTAACCCTAACCCTTACCTTTACCCATACCAAAACTTTAACCCTTACTCTTTTCCTTACTCTTAGCCTAATCAAAACCCTAACATTAACCCTAACCCTAACCCTAACCCTATTCCTAACCTTAACCCTAAACCTAACCTTAACCCAAAACCTAACCGTAAATCTAACCCAAACCCTAAACCTAACTCAAAACCTAACCCTAAGACAAACCCTAACCCTAAAACTAACCCTAACACAAATCCTAAACCTAACACTAACCCTAACCCAAACCCTAACACTAACACTAACACTTACCCTAAGGCTAACCCAAAACCTAACCCTAAACCTAACCGAAATCAAAAGCCTAACCCTAACTCTAATCCTAACCCTAACCCTAATCCTAACCCTAACCCTAACACTTATCCAAACCCTAAACCTAACCCTAATCCTAATTCTAACCCTAACCCTAATAGTAACCCTAAACCTAACCCTAACCCACACCCAAAACCTAAATCTAACCCTAACCCTAACCGAAACCCTAACTCAAAACCTAACCCTAACCCTAACCCAAACCCTAACCCTAAACCTAACCCTAACCCTTTTCCTAACCCTAACACAAACCCTAACAATAATCCAAACCCTAACCCTATTCCTAAACCTAGCCCTAACCCAAACCCTAACCCTAAACCTAACCCTAACCCTTTTCCTAACCCTAACACAAACCCTAACAATAATCCTAACCCTAACCCTATTCCTAAACCTAACCCTAACCCTAACCCTAATCCTAACCCTAACCCTAACCCCAAAACTAACCCTAACCCTAACCCAAACCCTAACCCTAACACTAAACCTAATCCTAACCCTAACGCTAACCCTAACTCAAACCCTAACCCTAACCCAAACCCTAACCCTAACACTAACCATAACCCTAATCCTAAACCTAACACTAACCCTAACCCTAACCCTAACCCTAACCCTAACCCTAACCCTAATCCAAACCCTAACCCTTACCCAAACCCTAAACCTAAACCTAACCCTAACCCTAAACCTAACACTAACCCTAACCCAAAAACTAACCCTAACTCGAACCCTAACCCAAACCCTAATCCTCACCCTAACACTAACCCAAACCCTAAACCTAACCCTATTCCTAACCCTAACCCTAAACCTAACCTTAACCCAAACACTAACCCAAAACCTAACCCTGACCCTAACTCAAACTCTAACCCTAACTCGAACCCTAACCCTAAGCCAAACACTAACCCAAACCCTAACAATAAACCTAACCCTATTCCTAACCCTAACCCTTACCCAAACCCTAACCCAAATCCTAACCCTAACCCTAACCCTAACCCTAACCCTAACTCAAACACTAACCCTAACCCTAATCCAAAACCTAACACTAAACCTAACCTTAACCCTTATCCTAACCCTAAAGCTAACCGAAAAAATAACACTAACCCTAAACCAAACCCTAACCC
Organism: Eospalax fontanierii; assembly: GCA_035773235.1. Taxonomy (NCBI): domain Eukaryota; kingdom Metazoa; phylum Chordata; class Mammalia; order Rodentia; family Spalacidae; genus Eospalax; species Eospalax fontanierii. The sequence continues at coordinate 8,960,782 of JAJHUQ010000035.1, read as the reverse complement.
TAACCCTACCCTAAGCCTAACCCTAACCCTACCCCTACCACAACCCCAACACCTAATCCTAACCCTAACCCTAATCCTAATTCTAACCCGAACCCAAACCAAAACCCTAACCCTAACCCTAAAGCTAACATTAAACCTAACCCTAAACCAAACCCTAACTCTAACCCTAAACCTAACCCTAACCCTAATCCTAACCCTATCCTAACCCTAACACTAACCCTAACCCAAAACCGCACCGTAACCACAAACCTAACTCAAAACCTAACCTTAAACCTAACCCAAACCCAAACACTAACCCTAACCTTAACCCTAAACCAAACCCTAAACCTAACCCTAAACCTAACCCTAACCCAAACCCTAACCCTAACACTAACCTAACCCTAACTCAAACCCTAACCATAACCCTAACCCTAACCCTAACCCAAACCCTAACCCTAACCCTAACACTAACCCTAACCCTAACACTAACCCAAATCCTAACCCTAACCCTAACCCAAACCAAAACCCTAACCCTAACTCTAACTCTAATCCTAAACCTAACCCTAATCCTAACTCTAACCCTAACCCTAATCTTAACCCTAACCGTAACCCTAACACAAACCCTACCCCTAACCCTAACCCTAACCCTAATCCTAATTCTAACCCGAACCCAAACCATAACACTAACTCTAAACTTAACCCAAAACCTAAACCTAACATTAACCCTAACCCTAAATAAACGCTAACTCTAACCCTAAACCTAACCCTAACCCTAATCCTAACCCTATCCATAACCCTAACACTAACCCTAACACAAAACCACACCGCAACCACAAACCTAACTCATACCCTAACCTTAAACCTAACCCAAACCCAAACCCTAACCTTAACCCTAAAACAAATCCTAAAACTAAACCCTAACCCAAACCTAACCCTAACCCTATTCCTAACCCTAACCCTAACCCTAACCTTAACCCAAAACCTAACCCTAAACCTAACCCTAAACCAAACCCTAACCTAAACCTAACCCAAAAAATAACAATAACCCTAAACCAAACCCTAACCCTAACCCTACCCTAATCCTAACCCAAAACCGAACCCTAACACAAACCCAACCCCTAAACCTAACCCAAACCCTAATCCTAATTCTAACCGGAACCCAAACCATAACCCTAACCCTAACCCTAAACCTAACATTAAACCTAACCCTAAACCAAACCCTAACTCTAACCCTAAACCTAACCCTAACCCTAATCCTAACCCTATCCCTAACCCTAACACTAACCCCAACCCAAAACCGCACCGTAACCACAAACCGAACTCAAAACCTAACCTTAAACCTAACCCAAACCCAAACACTAACCATAACCTTAACCCTAAACCAAACCCTAAACCTAACCCTAAACCTAACCCTAACCCAAACCCTAATCCTAACACTAACCTAACCCTAACTCAAACCCTAACCATAACCCTAACCCTAACCCTAACCCAAACCCTAACCCTAACCCTAACACTAACCCTAACCCTAACACTAACCCAAATCCTAACCCTAACCCTAACCCAAACCAAAACCCTAACCCTAACTCTAACTCTAATCCTAACCCTAACCCTAATCCTAATTTAAACTCTAACCCTAACCCTAATCTTAACCCTAACCCTAACCCTAACACAAACCCAACCCCTAACCTAAACCCTAACCCTAATCCTAATTCTAACCCAAACCCAAACCATAACCCTAACCCTAAACTTAACCCAAAACCTAAACCTAACACTAACCCTAACCCTAAACCAAACCCTTACTCTAACCCTAAACCCAACCCTAACCCTAATCCTAACCCTATCCCTAACCCTAACACTAACCCTAACACAAAACCACACCGTAACCACAAACCTAACTCACACCCTAACCTTAAACCTAACCCAAACCCAAACCCTAACCTTAACCCTAAATCAAATCCTAAATCTATACCGTAACCCTAACCCTAACCCTAACCCTATTCCTAACCCTAACCCTAACCCTAACCTTAACCCAAAACCTAACCCTAAACCTAACCCTAACCCAAACCCTAATCAAACCCTAACCCTAACCCAAACCCTAACCCTAACACTAACCCTAACCGTAATCCTAAATCTAACCCTAACCTTAACCCAAAATGTAAACCTAACCCTAAACCTAACCCTAACCCAAAACCTAACCTTAACCCAAATCCTAATCCTAACCCTAACCTTAATGCTAAGCCTAAACCTAACTCAAACTCAAACCTAACCCTAAACCTAACCCTAACCCAAACCCTAACCCTAACACTAACCTAACCCTAACTCAAACCCTAACCATAACCCTAACCCTAACCCTAACCCAAACCCCAACCCTAACACCAACCCCAACCCCAACACCAACCCAAATCCTAACCCTAAACCTAACCCAAACCAAAACCCTAACCCTAACTCTAACTCTAATCCTAAACCTAACCCTAATCCTAACCCTAACCCTAACCCTAATCAAAACCCTAAGATTAAAACTAACCCTAACCCTAACCCAAAACCTAAACCTAACCCTAATCCTAACCCTAACCCTAACCCTAATCCTAAGCCTAACCCTAACCCTAACACAAACCCAACCCCTAACCCTAACCCTAACCCTAATCCAAACCCTAACCCTAAACCTAACCCTAACTCAAACCCTAAGCCTAACCCTAACCCTAACCCAAAAACTAACCCTAACAATAACCCAAACCCTAACCCTAACCCTAACTCTAACCCAAACCCTAACCCTAAACCTAACCAAAAACCTAAACCTAACCCTAACCCAAACCCTAACCCTAACCCTATTCCTAACATTAACCCTAAACCTAAACTTAACCCAAACCCTAACCCAAACCCTAACCCTAACCCTAAACCTAACCATAACCCTAACCCAAACCCTAACCCAAATCCTAACCCTAACCCTAACCCTAACCCTAACCCTAACCCTAACTCAAACACTAACCCTAACCCTAAACCAAAACCTAAACCTAAACCTAACCCTAACCCTTATCCTAACCCTAAACCTAACCCAAAAAATAACACTAACCCTAAACCAAACCCTAACCCTAACCCTACCCTAATCCTAACCCTAACCCTAACCCTAACACAAACCCAACCCCTAACCCTAACCCTAACCCTAACCCTAAAACTAACATTAAACCTAACCCTAAACCAAACCCTAACTCTAACCCTAAACCTAACCCTAACCCTAATCCTAACCCTATCCCTAACCCTAACACTAACCCTAACCCAAAACCACACCGTAACCACAAACCTAATTCAAAACCTAACCTTAAACCTAACCCAAACTGAAACCCTAACCCTAACCTTAACCCTAAACCAAACCCTAAACCTAACCCTAACCCAAACCCTAACCCTAACACTAACCTAACCCTAACTCAAACCCTAAACATAACCCTAACCCTAACCCTAACCCAAACCCTAACCCTAACACTAACCCTAACCCTAACACTAACCCAAATCCTAACCCTAACCCTAACCCAAACCAAAATCCTAACCCTAACTCTAACTCTAATCCTAAATCTAACCCTAATCCTAACTCTAACCCTAACCCTAATCCTAACCCTAACCCTAACCCTAACACAAACCCAACCCCTAACCCTAACCCTAACCCTAATCCTAATTCTAACCCGAACACAAACCATAACCCTAACGCTAAACTTAACCCAAAACCTAAACCTAACACTAACCCTAACCCTAAACCAAACCCTAACTCTAATCCTAAACCTAACCCTAACCCTAATCCTAACCCTATCCCTAACCCTAACACTAACCCTAACCCAAAACCACACCGTAACCACAAACCTAACTCATACCCTAACCTTAAACCTAACACAAACCCAAACCCTAACCTTAAACCTAAACCAAACCCTAAACCTAAACCGTAACCCTAACCCTAACCCTAACCCTATTCCTAACCCTAACCCTAAACCTAACCTTAACCCAAACCCTAACCCTAAACCTAACCCTAACCCAAACCCTAATCAAACCCTAACCCTAACCCAAACCCTAACCCTAACACTAACCCTAACCGTAATCCTAAACCTAACCCTAACCTTAACCCAAAAAGTAAACCTAACCCTAAACCTAACCCTAACCCAAAACCTAACCCTAACCCAAATCCTATTCCTAACCCTATCCGTAATGCTAAGCCTAAACCTAACTGAAACTCAAACCTAACCCTAAACCTAACCCTAACACAAACCCTAACCCTAACACTAACCTAACCCTAATTCAAACCCTAACCATAACCCTAACCCTAACCCTAACCCAAACCCTAACCCTAACACTAACCCTAACCCTAAAACTAACCCAAATCCTAACCCTAAAACTAACCCAAACCAAAACCCTAACCCTAACATTAACTCTAATCCTAAACCTAACCCTAATCCTAACCCTAACCCTAACCCTAATCAAAACCCTAACATTAAACCTAACCCTAACCCTAACCCAAAACCTAAACCTAACCCTAATCCTAAACCTAAACCTAACTCAAAACCTAACCCTAACCCTAACCCTAATCCTAACCCTAACCCTAACCCTAACACAAAACCAACCCCTAACCCTAACCCTAACCCTAACCCAAACCCTAACCCTAAACCTAAACCTAACTCAAACCCTAACCCTAACCCTAACCCTAACCCAAACCCTAACCCTAAATCTAACCCTAACCCTAATCCTAACCCTAACCCTAACCAAAAAACTAACCCTAACAATAACCCAAACCCTAACCCTAACCCTAACCCTAACCCAAACCCTAACCCTAAACCTAACCAAAAACCTAAACCTAACCCTAACCCAAACCCTAACCCTAACCCTATTCCTAACATTAACCCTAAACCTAAACTTAACCCAAACCCTAACCCAAACCCTAACCCTAACCCTAAACCTAACCAAACACCTAAACCTAACCCTAACCCAAACCCTAACCCTAACCCTATTCCTAACATTAACCCTAACCTTAACCCAAAACCTAACCCTAAACTTAACCCTAACCATTATCCTAACCCTAAACCTAACCCAAAAAATAACACTAACCCTAAACCAAACCCTAACCCTAACCCTAACCCTAAACCTTACCCAAACCCTAAACCTAAATCTAACCCTAATCTAATCCTAACCCTAACCCTAACCCAAAACCTAACCCTAACCCTATTCCTAAACCTAACCCTAAACCTAACCTTAACCCAAACCCTAATCCACACCCTAACCCTAAACTTAACCCTAACTCAAACTCTAACCCTAACTCGAACCTCAACCCTAACCCAAACACTAACCCAAACCCTAACAATAACCCTAACAGTATTCCTAACTCTAACCCTAACCCTAACCCTAACCCTAAACTTAGCCTAACCAATACCCTAAACATAACCTTCACGATAACCCTAACCCTAACCCAAACCCTAACCCTAACCCTATACCTAACCAAAAACCTAAACCTAACCCTAACCCTAACCCTAACCCAAACCCTAACCCTAACACTAACCCTAACCCTAACACTAACCCAAATCCTAACCCTAATATTAACCCAAACCAAAACCCTAAACCTAACTCTAATCCTAACCCTAACGCTAATCAAAACCCTAACATTAAACCTAACCCTAACCCTAACCCAAAACCTAAACCTAACCCTAATCCTAACCCTAACCCTAACCCTAATCCTAACCCGAACCCTAACCCTAACACAAACCCAACCCCTAACCCTAACCCTAACCCTAATCCTAATTCTAACCCGAACCCAAACCATAACCCTAACCCTAACCCTACCCCTAACCCTAAACCTAACATTAACCCTAACCCTAAACCAAACCCTAACTCTAACCCTAAACCTACCCCTAACCTTAAACCTAACCCAAACCCAAACCCTAACCTTAACCCTAAACCAAACCCTAAACCTAAACCGTAACCCTAACCCTAATCCTAACCCTATCCCTAACCCTAACACTAACCCTAACCCAAAACCACACCGTAACCACAAACCTAACTCAAAACCTAACCAAAACCTAACCCAAACCCAAACCGAACCTTAACCTTAACCCTAAACCAAACCCTAAACCTAAACCTAAACCTAACCCTAACCCAAACCCTAACCCTAACACTAACCTAACCCTAACTCAAACCCTAACCATAACCCTAACCCTAACCCTAACCCAAACCCTAACCCTAACACTAACCCTAGCCCTAACACTAACCCAAATCCTAACCCTAACCCTAACCCAAACCAAAACCCTAACCATAACTCTAACTCTAATCCAAAACCTAACCCTAATCCTAACTCTAACCCTATCCCTAATAATAACCCTAACCCTAACCCTAACAGAAACCCAACCCCTAACCCTAACCCTAACCCTAATCCTAATTCTAACGCGAACCTAAACCATAACCCTAACCTTAAACTTAAACCAAAACCTAAACCTAACACTAACGCTAACCCTAAACCAAACCCAAACCCTCACCCTTACCCTAAACCTAACCCTAATCATAACTCTATCCCTAACCCTAACACTAACCCTAACCGTAATCCTAAACCTAACCCTAACCTTAACCCAAAAAGTAAACCTAACCCTAGACCTAAGCCTAGCCCAAAACCTAACGCTAACCCCTATCATAATCCTAGCCCTAACCCTAATGCTAAGCCTAAACCTAACTCAAACTCAAACCTAACCCTAAACCAAACCCTAACCCAAACCCTAACCCTAACACTAACCTAACCCTAACTCAAACCCTAACCATAACCCTAACCCTAACCCTAACCCAAACCCTAACCCTAACACTAACCCTAACCCTAACACTAACCCAAACCCAAACCCTAACCCTAACCCAAACCAAAACCCTAATCCCTAACTCTAACTCTAATCCTAAACCTAACCCTAATCCTAACATTAACCCTAACCCTAATCCTAACCCTAACCCTAACCCTAACACAAACCCAACCTCTAACACTAACCCTAACCCTAACCCAAACCCTAACCCTAAATCTAAACCTAACCCTAACCCTAACTCAAACCCTAACCATAACCCTTACCCTAACTCAAACCCTAACCCTAACCCAAACCCTAACCCTAAACCTAACATTAACCCTAACCCTAAACCAAACCCTAACTCTAACCCTAAACCTAACCCTAACCCTAATCCTAACCCTATCCCTAACCATAACACTAACCCTAACCCAAAACCACACCGTAACCACAAACCTAACTCAAAACCTAACCAAAACCTAACCCAAACCCAAACCCTAACCTTAACCTTAACCCTAAACCAAACCCTAAACCTAAACCTAAACCTAACCCTAACCCAAACCCTAACCCTAACACTAACCTAACCCTAACTCAAACCCTAACCATAACCCTAACCCTAACCCTAACCCAAACCCTAACCCTAACACTAACCCTAGCCCTAACACTAACCCAAATCCTAACCCTAACCCTAACCCAAACCAAAACCCTAACCCTAACCCTAACCCTAACCCTAACCCTAACCCTAACCCTAACCCTAACCCTAAACCCTAACCCTAACACTAACCCTAACCCTAACACTAACCCAAATCCTAACCCTAACCCTAACCCAAACCAAAACCCTAACCCTAACCCTAACCCTAACCCTAACCCTAACCCTAACCCTAACCCTAATCCTAACTCTAACCCTATCCCTAATCCTAACCCTAACCCTAACCCTAACACAAACCCAACCCCTAACCCTAACCCTAACCCTAATCCTAATTCTAACCCGAACCCAAACCATAACCCTAACCCTAAACTTAAACCAAAACCTAAACCTAACACCAACGCTAACCCTAAACCAAACCCTAACTCTAACCCTAAACCTAACCCTAACCCTAATCCTAACCCTATCCCTAACCCTAACACTAACCCTAACCCAAAACCACACCGTAACCACAAACCTAACTCAAACCCTAACCTTAAACCTAACCCAAACCCAAACCCTAACCTTAACCCTAAACCAAACCCTAAACCTAAACCGTAACCCTAACCCTAAACCTAACCCTATTCCTAACCCTAACCCTAACCTTAACCCAAACCCTAACCCTAAACCTAACCCTAACCCAAACCCTAATCAAACCCTAACCCTAATCCAAACCCTAACCCTAACACTAACCCTAACCGTAATCCTAAACCTAACCCTAACCTTAACCCAAAAAGTAAACCTAACCCTAAACCTAACCCTAACCCAAAACCTAACCCTAACCCCTATCCTAATCCTAACCCTAACCCTAATGCTAAGCCTAAACCTAACTCAAACTCAAACCTAACCCTAACCCTAACCCTAACCCAAACCCTAACCCTAACACTAACCCTAACCCTAACACTAACCCAAATCCTAACCCTAACCCTAACCCAAACCAAAACCCTAATCCCTAACTGTAACTCTAATCCTAAACCTAACCGTAATCCTAACACTAACCCTAACCCTAATCCTAGCCCTAACCCTAACCCTAACACAAACCCAACCTCTAACACTAACCCTAACCCTAACCCAAACCCTAACCCTAAATCTAAACCTAACCCTAACCCTAACTCAAACCCTAACCCTAACCCTTACCCTAACTCAAACCCTAACCCTAACCCTAACCCTAACCCTAACCGAAACCCTAACCCAAATCCTAAACCTAAACCTAACCCTAACCATAACCCTAACCCTAACCCTAAGTCAAACACTAACCCTAACCCTAACAAAAACCCTAACCCTAAACCTAACCCTAACCCTTATCCTAACCCTAAACCTAACCCAAAAAATAACACTAACCCTAAACCAAAACCTAACCCTAACCCTAACCCTAACCCTAACCCAAACCCTAACCCTTACCCAAACCCTAAACCAAAACCTAACCCTAACCCGAATCCTATCCCTAACCCTAACCCAAAAACTAACCCTAACCCAAACCCTAACCTTAACCCTATTCCTAACCCTAAACCTAACCTTAACCCAAACCATAACCCAAACCCTAACCCTAAACTTAACCCTAACTCAAACTCTAACCCTAATTCGAACCCTAACCCTAACCCAAACACTAACCAAACCCTAACAATAACTCTAACCCTAACCGTATTCCTAACACTAACCATAACCTAACCCTAACCCTAAACCTATTCCTAACCCTAACCCTAAACCGTAACCCTAACCAATACCCTAAACAAAACCTTCACGCTAACCCTAACCCTAACCCAAACCCTAACCCTAACACTACCCCTAACCCTAACACTAACTCAAATCCTAACCCTAACATTAACCCAAACCAAAACCCTAAACTTAACTCTAATCCTAACCCTAACCCTAATCAAAACCCTAACATTAAACCTAATCCTAACCCTAACCCAAAACCTAAACCTAACCCTAATCCTAACCCTAACCCTAACCCTAATTCTAACCCTAACCCTAACCATAACACAAACCCAACCCCTAACCCTAAACCTAACCCAAACCCTAACCCTAAACCTAACCCTAACTCAAACCCTAACCCTAACCCTAACCCTAACAAAAACCCTAACCCTAAACCTAACCCTAACCCTTATCCTAACCCTAAACCTAACCCAAAAAATAACCCTAACCCTAAACCAAACCCTAACCCTAACCCTAACCCTAACCCTAATCCAAACCCTAACCCTTACCCAAACCCTAAACCTAAACCTAACCCTAACCCTAATCCTAACACTAACCCTAACCCAAAAACTAACCCTAACTCGAATCCTAACCCAAACCCTAATCCTCACCCTAACACTAACCCAAACCCTAAACCTAACCCTATTCCTAACCCTAACCCTAAACCTAACCTTAACCCAAACCCTAACCCAAAACCTAACCCTAACCCTAACTCAAACTCTAACCCTAACTCGAAACCTAACCCTAAGCCAAACACTAACCCAAACCCTAACAATAACCCTAACCCTATTCCTAACCCTAACCCTAACCCAAACCCTAACCCAAATCCTAACCCTAACCCTAACCCTAACCCTAACCCTAACTCAAACACTAACCCTAACGCTAACCCAAAACCTAACACTAAACCTAACCTTAACACTTATCCTAACCCTAAACCTAACCCAAAAAATAACACTAACCCTAAACCAAACCCTAACCCTAACCCTACCCTAATCCTAACCCTAACCCTAATCCTAACACAAACCCAACCCCTAAACCTAACCCTAACCCTAATCCTAATTCTAACCCGAACCCAAACCATAACCCTAACCCTAACCCTAAACCTAACATTAAACCTAACCCTAAACCAAACCCTAACTCTAACCCTAAACCTAAACCTAACCCTAATCCTAACCCTATCCCTAACCCTAACACTAACCCTAACCCAAAACCGCACCGTAACCACAAACCTAACTCAAAACCTAACCTTAAACCTAACCCAAACCCAAACACTAACCCTAACCTTAACCCTAAACCAAACCCTAAACCTAACCCTAAACCTAACCCTAACCCAAACCCTAACCCTAACACTAACCTAACCCTAACTCAAACCCTAACCATAACCCTAAACCTAACCCTAACCCAAACCCTAACCCTAACCCTAACACTAACCCTAACCCTAACACTAACCCAAATCCTAACCCTAACCCTAACCCAAACCAAAACCCTAACCCTAACTCTAACTCTAATCCTAAACCTAACCCTAATCCTAATTCTAACCCTAACCCTAATCTTAACCCTAACCGTAACCCTAACACAAACCCAACCCCTAACCCTAACCCTAACCCTAATCCTAATTCTAACCCGAACCCAAACCATACCCCTCACTCTATCCTTAACCCAAACCCTACACCTAACAATATCCGTAACCCTAAATAAACGCTAACTCTAACCCTAAACCTAACCCTAACCCTAATCCTAACCCTATCCATAACCCTAACACTAACCCTAACACAAAACCACACCGTAACCACAAACCTAACTCATACCCTAACCTTAAACCTAACCCAAACCGAAACCCTAACCTTAACCCTAAAACAAATCCTAAAACTAAACCCTAACCAAACCTAACCCTAACCCTATTCCTAACCCTAACCCTAACCCTAACCTTAACCCAAAACCTAACCCTAAACCTAACCCTAAACCAAACCCTACCCTAAACCTAACCCAAAAAATAACACTAACCCTAAACCAAACCCTAACCCTAACCCTACCCTAATCCTAAACCAAAACCTAACCCTAACACAAACCCAACCCCTAAACCTAACCCAAACCCTAATCCTAATTCTAACCCGAACCCAAACCATAACCCTAACCCTAACCCTAAACCTAACATTAAACCTAACCCTAAACCAAACCCTAACTCTAACCCTAAACCTAACCCTAACCCTAATCCTAACCCTATCCCTAACCCTAACACTAACACCAACCCAAAACCGCACCGTAACCACAAACCTAACTCAAAACCTAACCTTAAACCTAACCCAAACCCAAACACTAACCCTAACCTTAACCCTAAACCAAACCCTAAACCTAACCCTAAACCTAACCCTAACCCAAACCCTAATCCTAACACTAACCTAACCCTAACTCAAACCCTAACCATAACCCTAACCCTAACCCTAACCCAAACCCTAACCCTAACCCTAACACTAACCCTAACCCTAACACTAACCCAAATCCTAACCCTAACCCTAACCCAAACCAAAACCCTAACCCTAACTCTAACTCTAATCCTAACCCTAACCCTAATCCTAACTCTAAACCTAACCCTAATCTTAACCCTAACCCTAACCCTAACACAAACCCAACCCCTAACCCTAACCCTAACCCTAATCCTAATTCTAACCCGAACCCAAACCCTAACCCTAACCCTAAACTTAACCCAAAACCTAAACCTAACACTAACCCTAACCCTAAACCAAACCCTAACTCTAACCCTAAACCTAACCCTAACCCTAATCCTAACCCTATCCCTAACCCTAACACTAACCCTAACACAAAACCACACCGTAACCACAAACCTAACTCATACCCTAACCTTAAACCTAACCCAAACCCAAACCCTAACCTTAACCCTAAATTAAATCCTAAATCTATACCGTAACCCTAACCCTAACCCTAACCCTATTCCTAACCCTAACCCTAACCCTAACCTTAACCCAAAACTTAACCCTAAACCTAACCCTAACCCAAACCCTAATCAAACCCTAACCCTAACCCAAACCCTAACCCTAACACTAACCCTAACCGTAATCCTAAACCTAACCCTAACCTTAACCCAAAATGTAAACCTAACCCTAAACCTAACCCTAACCCAAAACCTAACCCTAACCCAAATCCTAATCCTAACCCTAACCGTAATGCTAAGCCTAAACCTAACTCAAACTCAAACCTAACCCTAAACCTAACCCTAACCCAAACCCTAACCCTAACACTAACCTAACCCTAACTCAAACCCTAACCATAACCCTAACCCTAACCCTAACCCAAACCCTAACCCTAACACTAACCCTAACCCTAACACTAACCCAAATCCTAACCCTAAACCTAACCCAAACCAAAACCCTAACCCTAACTCTAACTCTAATCCTAAACCTAACCCTAATCCTAACCCTAACCCTAACCCTAATCAAAACCCTAAGATTAAAACTAACCCTAACCCTAACCCAAAACCTAAACCTAACCCTAATCCTAAAACTAACCCTAACCCTAATCCTAAGCCTAACCCTAACCCTAACACAAACCCAACCCCTAACCCTAACCCTAACCCTAATCCAAACCCTAACCCTAAACCTAACCCTAACTCAAACCCTAAGCCTAACCCTAACCCTAACCCAAAAACTAACCCTAACAATAACCCAAACCCTAACCCTAACCCTAACTCTAACCCAAACCCTAACCCTAAACCTAACCAAAAACCTAAACCTAAACCTAACCCAAACCCTAACCCTAACCCTATTCCTAACATTAACCCTAAACCTAAACTTAACCCAAACCCTAACCCAAACCCTAACCCTAACCCTAAACCTAACCATAACCCTAACCCAAACCCTAACCCAAATCCTAACTCTAACCCTAACCCTAACCCTAACCCTAACTCAAACACTAACCCTAACCCTAAACCAAAACCTAAACCTAAACCTAACCCTAACCCTTATCCTAACCCTAAACCTAACCCAAAAAATAACCCTAACCCTAAACCAAACCCTAACCCTAACCCTACCCTAATCCTAACCCTAACCCTAACCCTAACACAAACCCAACCCCTAACCCTAACCCTAACCCTAACCCTAAAACTAACATTAAACCTAACCCTAAACCAAACCCTAACTCTAACCCTAAACCTAACCCTAACCCTAATCCTAACCCTATCCCTAACCCTAACACTAACCCTAACCCAAAACCACACCGTAACCACAAACCTAATTCAAAACCTAACCTTAAACCTAACCCAAACTGAAACCCTAAACCTAACCTTAACCCTAAACCAAACCCTAAACCTAACCCTAACCCAAACCCTAACCCTAACACTAACCTAACCCTAACTCAAACCCTAACCATAACCCTAACCCTAACCCTAACCCAAACCCTAACCCTAACACTAACCCTAACCCTAACACTAACCCAAATCCTAACCCTAACCCTAACCCAAACCAAAATCCTAACCCTAACTCTAACTCTAATCCTAAACCTAACCCTAATCCTAACTCTAACCCTAACCCTAATCCTAACCCTAACCCTAACCCTAACACAGACCCAACCCCTAACCCTAACCCTAACCCTAATCCTAATTCTAACCCGGACACAAACCATAACCCTAGCGCTAAACTTAACCCAAAACCTAAACCTATCACTAACCCTAACCCTAAACCAAACCCTAACTCTAATCCTAAACCTAAGCCTAACCCTAACCCTAATCCTAAGCCTATCCCTAACCCTAACACTAACCCTAACCCAAAACCACACCGTAACCACAAACCTAACTCATACCCTAACCTTAAACCTAACACAAACCAAAACCCTAACCTTAACCCTAAACCAAACCCTAAACCTAAACCGTAACCCTAACCCTAACCCTAACCCTATTCCTAACCCTAACCCTAAACCTAACCTTAACCCAAACCCTAACCCTAAACCTAACCCTAACCCAAACCCTAATCAAACCCTAACCCTAACCTAAACCCTAACCCTAACACTAACCCTAACCGTAATCCTAAACCTAACCCTAACCTTAACCCAAAATGTAAACCTAATCCTAAACCTAACCCTAACCCAAAACCTAACCCTAACCCAAATCCTAATCCTAACCCTAACCGTAATGCTAAGCCTAAACCTAACTCAAACTCAAACCTAACCCTAAACCTAACCCTAACCCAAACCCTAACCCTAACACTAACCTAACCCAACTCAAACCCTAACCATAACCCTAACCCTAACCCTAACCCAAACCCTAACCCTAACACTAACCCTAACCCTAACACTAACCCAAATCCTAACCCTAAACCTAACCCAAACCAAAACCCTAACCCTAACTCTAACTCTAATCCTAAACCTAACCCTAATCCTAACCCTAACCCTAACCCTAATCAAAACCCTAAGATTAAAACTAACCCTAACCCTAACCCAAAACCTAAACCTAACCCTAATCCTAACCCTAACCCTAACCCTAATCCTAAGCCTAAGCCTAACCCTAACACAAACCCAACCCCTAACCCTAACCCTAACCCTAAGCCAAACCCTAACCCTCAACCCAACCCTAACTCAAACCCTAAGCCTAACCCTAACCCTAACCCAAAAACTAACCCTAACAATAACCCAAACCCTAACCCTAACCCTAACTCTAACCCAAACCCTAACCCTAAACCTAACCAAAAACCTAAACCTAAACCTAACCCAAACCCTAACCCTAACCCTATTCCTAACATTAACCCTAAACCTAAACTTAACCCAAACCCTAACCCAAACCCTAACCCTAACCCTAAACCTAACCATAACCCTAACCCAAACCCTAACCCAAATCCTAACCCTAACCCTAACCCTAACCCTAACCCTAACTCAAACACTAACCCTAACCCTAAACCAAAACCTAAACCTAAACCTAACCCTAACCCTTATCCTAACCCTAAACCTAACCCAAAAAATAACACTAACCCTAAACCAAACCCTAACCCTAACCCTAACCTAATCCTAACCCTAACCCTAACCTTAACACAAACCCAACCCCTAACCCTAACCCTAACCCTAACCCTAAAACTAATATTAAACCTAACCCTAAACCAAACCCTAACTCTAACCCTAAACCTAACCCTAACCCTAATCCTAACCCTATCCCTAACCCTACCACTAACCCTAACCCAAAACCCCACCGTAACCACAAACCTAATTCAAAACCTAACCTTAAACCTAACCCAAACTGAAACCCTAACCCTAACCTTAACCCTAAACCAAACCCTAAACCTAACCCTAACCCAAACCCTAACCCTAACACTAACCTAACCCTAACTCAAACCCTAACCATAACCCTAACCCTAACCCTAACCCAAACCCTAACCCTAACACTAACCCTAACCCTAACACTAACACAAATACTAACCCTAACCCTAGCCCAAACCAAAATCCTAACCCTAACTCTAACTCTAATCCTAAACCTAACCCTAATCCTAACTCTAACTCTAACCCTAATCCTAACCCTAACCCTAACCCTAACAAAAACCCAACCCCTAACCCTAACCCTAACCCTAATCCTAATTCTAACCCGAACACAAACCATAACCCTAACGCTAAACTTAACCCAAAACCTAAACCTAACACTAACCCTAACCCTAAACCAAACCCTAACTCTAATCCTAAACCTAACCCTAACCCTAATCCTAACCCTATCCCTAACCCTAACACTAACCCTAACCCAAAAGCACACCGTAACCACAAACCTAACTCATACCCTAACCTTAAACCTAACACAAACCCAAACCCTAACCTTAACCCTAAACCAAACCCTAAACCTAAACCGTAACCCTAACCCTAACCCTAACCCTATTCCTAACCCTAACCCTAAACCTAACCTTAACCCAAACCCTAACCCTAAACCTAACCCTAACCCAAACCCTAATCAAATCCTAAACCTAACCCAAACCCGAACCCTAACACTAACCCTAACCGGAATCCTAAACCTAACCCTAACCTTAACCCAAAAAGTAAACCTAACCCTAAACCTAACCCTAACCCAAAACCTAACCCTAACCCAAATCCTATTCCTAACCCTAACCGTAATGCTAAGCCTAAACCTAACTCAAACTAAAACCTAACCCTAAACCTAACCCTAACACAAACCCTAACCCTAACACTAACCTAACCCTAATTCAAACCCTAACCATAACCCTAACCCTAACCCTAACCCAAACCCTAACCCTAACACTAACCCTAACCCTAACACTAACCCAAATCGTAACCCTAAAACTAAGCCAAACCAAAACCCTAAGCCTAACATTAACTCTAATCCTAAACCTAACCCTAATCCTAACCCTAACCCTAACCCTAATCAAAACCCTAACATTAAACCTAACCCTAACCCTAACCCAAAACCTAAACCTAACGCTAATCCTAAACCTAAACCTAACTCAAACCCTAACCCTAACCCTAACCCTAATCCTAACCCTAACCCTAACCCTAACACAAAACCAACCCCTAACCCTAACCCTAACCCTAACCCAAACCCTAACCCTAAACCTAAACCTAACTCAAACCCTAACCCTAACCCTAACCCTAACCCAAACCCTAACCCTAAATCTAACCCTAACCCTAATCCTAACCCTAACCCTAACCAAAAAACTAACCCTAACAATAACCCAAACCCTAACCCTAACCCTAACCCTAACCCAAACCCTAACCCTAAACCTAACCAAAAACCTAAACCTAACCCTAACCCAAACCCTAACCCTAACCCTATTCCTAACATTAACCCTAAACCTAAACTTAACCCAAACCCTAACCCAAACCCTAACCCTAACCCTAACCCTAACCCTAACCCTAACCTTAACCCAAAACCTAACCCTAAACTTAACCCTAACCATTATCCTAACCCTAAACCTAACCCAAAAAATAACACTAACCCTAAACCAAACCCTAACCCTAACCCTAACCCTAAACCTTACCCAAACCCTAAACCTAAACCTAACCCTAATCTAATCCTAACCCTAACCCTAACCCAAAACCTAACCCTAACCCTATTCCTAAACCTAACCCTAAACCTAACCTTAACCCAAACCCTAATCCACACCCTAACCCTAAACTTAACCCTAACTCAAACTCTAACCCTAACTCGAACCTCAACCCTAACCCAAACACTAACCCAAACCCTAACAATAACCCTAACAGTATTCCTAACACTAACCCTAACCCTAACCCTAACCCTAAACCCTAAGCCTAACCAATACCCTAAACATAACCTTCACGATAACCCTAACCCTAACCCAAAACCTAACCCTAACCCTATACCTAACCAAAAACCTAAACCTAACCCTAACCCTAACCCTAACCCAAACCCTAACCCTAACACTAACCCTAACCCTAACACTAACCCAAATCCTAACCCTAATATTAACCCAAAACAAAACCCTAAACCTAACTCTAATCCTAACCCTAACCCTAATCAAAACCCTAACATTAAACCTAACCCTAACCCTAACCCAAAACCTAAACCTAACCCTAATCCTAACCCTAACCCTAACCCTAATCCTAACCCTAACCCTAACCCTAACACAAACCCAACCCCTAACCCTAACCCTAACCCTAATCCTAATTCTTACCCGAACCCAAACCATAACCCTAACCCTAACCCTCCCCCTAACCCTAAACCTAACATTAACCCTAACCCTAGACCAAACCCTAACTCTAACCCTAAACCTAACCCTCACCCTAATCCAAACCCTATCCCTAACCCTAACACTAACCCTAACCCAAAACCACACCGTAACCACAAACCTAACTCAAAACCTAACCAAAACCTAACCCAAACGCAAACCCTAACCTTAAGCTTAAGCCTAAACCAAACCCTAAACCTAAACCTAAACCTAACCCTAACCCAAACCCTAACCCTAACACTAACCTAACCCTAACTCAAAACCTAACCCTAACCCTAAATCTAACCCTATCCCTAATCCTAACCCTAACCCTAACCCTAACACAAACCCAACCCCTAACCCTAACCCTAACCCTAATCCTAATTCTAACCCGAACCCAAACCATAACCCTAACCCTAAACTTAAACCAAAACCTAAACCTAACACTAACCCTAACCCTAAACCAAACCCTAACTCTAACCCTAAAGCTAACCCTAACCCTAATCCTAAACCTATCCCTAACCCTAACACTAACCCTAACCCAAAACCACACCGTAACCACAAACCTAACTCATACCCTAACCTTAAACCTAACCCAAACCCAAACCCTAACCTTAACCCTAAACCAAACCCTAAACCTAAACCGTAACCCTAACCCTAACCCTAACCCTATTCCTAACCCTAACCCTAACGTTAACCCAAACCCTAACCCTAAACCTAACCCTAACCCAAACCCTAATCAAACCCTAACACTAATCCAAACCCTAACCCTAACACTAACCCTAACCGTAATCCTAAACCTAACCCTAACCTTAACCCAAAAAGTAAACCTAACCCTAAACCTAACCCTAACCCAAAACCTAACCCTAACCCCTATCATAATCCTAACCCTAACCCTAATGCTAAGCCTAAACCTAACTCAAACTCAAACCTAACCCTAAACCAAACCCTAACCCAAACCCTAACCCTAACACTAACCTAACCCTAACTCAAACCCTAACCATAACCCTAACCCTAACCCTAACCCAAACCCTAACCCTAACACTAACCCTAACCCTAACACTAACCCAAATCCTAACCCTAACCCTAACCCAAACCAAAACCCTAATCCCTAACTCTAACTCTAATCCTAAACCTAACCATAATCCTAACCCTAACCCTAACCCTAATCCTAACCCTAACCCTAACCCTAACACAAACCCAACCTCTAACACTAACCCTAACCCAACCCCTAACCCTAACCCTAACCCTAATCCTAATTCTAACCCGAACCCAAACCATAACCCTAACCCTAACCCTACCCCTAACCCTAAACCTAACATTAACCCTAACCCTAAACCAAACCCTAACTCTAACCCTAAACCAAACCCTAACCCTAATCCTAACCCTATCCCTAACCCTAACACTAACCCTAACCCAAAACCACACCGTAACCACAAACCTAACTCAAAACCTAACCAAAACCTAACCCAAACCCAAACCCTAACCTTAACCTTAACCCTAAACCAAACCCTAAACCTAAACCTAAACCTAACCCTAAGCCAAACCCTAACCCTAACACTAACCTAACCCTAACTCAAACCCTAACCATAACCCTAACCCTAACCCTAACCCAAACACTAACCCTAACACTAACCCTAGCCCTAACACTAACCCAAATCCTAACCCTAACCCTAACCCAAACCAAAACCCTAACCCTAACTCTAACTCTAATCCAAAACCTAACCCTAATCCTAACTCTAACCCTATCCCTAATCCTAACCCTAACCCTAACCCTAACACAAACCCAACCCCTAATCCTAACCCTAACCCTAATGCTAATTCTAACCCAAACCCAAACCATAACCCTAACCCTAAACTTAAACCAAAACCTAAACCTAACACTAACGCTAACCCTAAACCAAACCCTAAATCTAACCCTAAACCTAACCCTAACCCTAATCCTAACCCTATCCCTAACCCTAACACTAACCCTAACCCAAAACCACACCGTAACCACAAACCTAACTCACACCCTAACCTTAAACCTACCCCAAACACAAACCCTAACCTTAACCCTAAACCAAACCCTAAACCTAAACCGTAACCCTAACCCTAACCCTAACCCTATTCCTAACCCTAACCCTAACCTTAACCCAAACCCTAACCCTAAACCTAACCCTAACCCAAACCCTAATCAAACCCTAACCCTAATCCAAACCCTAACCCTAACACTAACCCTAACCGTAATCATAAAACTAACCCTAACCTTAACCCAAAAAGTAAACCTAACCCTAAACCTAACCCTAACCCAAAACCTAACCCTAACCCCTATCCTAATCCTAACCCTAACCCTAATGCTAAGCCTAAACCTAACTCAAACTCAAACCTAACCCTAAACCTAACCCTAACCCAAACCCTAACCCTAACACTAACCTAACCCTAACTCAAACCCTAACCATAACCCTAACCCTAACCCTAACCCAAACCCTAACCCTAACACTAACCCTAACCCTAACACTAACCCAAATCCTAACCCTAACCCTAACCCAAACCAAAACCCTAATCCCTAACTCTAACTCTAATCCTAAACCTAACCCTAATCCTAACACTAACCCTAACCCTAATCCTAGCCCTAACCCTAACCCTAACACAAACCCAACCTCTAACACTAACCCTAACCCTAACCCAAACCCTAACCCTAAATCTAAACCTAACCCTAACCCTAACTCAAACCCTAACCCTAACCCTTACCCTAACTCAAACCCTAACCCTAACCCTAACCCTAACCCTAACCGAAACCCTAACCCAAATCCTAAACCTAAACCTAACCCTAACCATAACCCTAACCCTAACCCTAAGTCAAACACTAACCCTAACCCTAACAAAAACCCTAACCCTAAACCTAACCCTAACCCTTATCCTAACCCTAAACCTAACCCAAAAAATAACACTAACCCTAAACCAAACCCTAACCCTAACCCTAACCCTAACCCTAACCCAAACCCTAACCCTTACCCAAACCCTAAACCAAAACCTAACCCTAACCCAAAACCTATACCAAAACCAAAACCAAAAACTAAACCTAACCCAAACCCTAACCTTAAACCTATTCCTAACCCTAAACCTAACCTTAACCCAAACCCTAACCCAAACCCTAACACTAAACTTAACCCTAACTCAAACTCTAACCCTAATTCGAACCCTAACCCTAACCCAAACACTGACCAAACCCTAACAATAACTCTAACCCTAACCGTATTCCTAACACTAACCATAACTTAACCCTAACCCTAAACCTATTCCTAACCCTAACCCTAAACCGTAACCCTAACCAATACCCTAAACAAAACCTTCACGCTAACCCTAACCCTAACCCAAACCCTAACCCTAACACTACCCCTAACCCTAACACTAACCCAAATCCTAACCCTAACATTAACCCAAACCAAAACCCTAAACTTAACTCTAATCCTAACCCTAACCCTAATCAAAACCCTAACATTAAACCTAATCCTAACCCTAACCAAAACCTAAACCTAACCCTAATCCTAACCCTAACCCTAACCCTAATCCTAACCCTAACCCTAACCATAACACAAACCCAACCCCTAACCCTAAACCTAACCCAAATCCTAACCCTAAACCTAACCCTAACTCAAACCCTAACCCTAACCCTAACCCTAACAAAAACCCTAACCCTAAACCTAACCCTAACCCTTATCCTAACCCTAAACCTAACCCAAAAAATAACCCTAACCCTAAACCAAACCCTAACCCTAACCCTAACCCTAACCCTAACCCAAACCATAACCCTTACCCAAACCCTAAACCTAAACCTAACCCTAACCCTAATCCTAACACTAACCCTAACCCAAAAACTAACCCTAACTCGAACCCTAACCCAAACCCTAATCCTCACCCTAACACTAACCCAAACCCTAAACCTAACCCTATTCCTAACCCTAACCCTAAACCTAACCTTAACCCAAACCCTAACCCAAAACCTAACCCTAACCCTAACTCAAACTCTAACCCTAACTCGAAACCTAACCCTAAGCCAAACACTAACCCAAACCCTAACAATAACCCTAACCATATTCATAACCCTAACCCTAACCCAAACCCTAACCCAAATCCTAACCCTAACCCTAACCCTAACCCTAACCCTAACTCAAACACTAACCCTAACCCTAACCCAAAACCTAACACTAAACATAACCTTAACACTTATCCTAACCCTAAACCTAACCCAAAAAATAACACTAACCCTAAACCAAACCCTAACCCTAACCCTACCCTAATCCTAACCCTAACCCTAATCCTAGCACAAACCCAAGCCCTAAACCTAACCCTAACCCTAATCCTAATTCTAACCCGAACCCAAACCATAACCCTAACCCTAACCCTAAACCTAACATTAAACCTAACCCTAAACCAAACCCTAACTCTAACCCTAAACCTAAACCTAACCCTAATCCTAACGCTATCCCTAACCCTAACACTAACCCTAACCCAAAACCGCACCGTAACCACAAACCTAACTCAAAACCTAACCTTAAACCTAACCCAAACCCAAACACTAACCCTAACCTTAAACCTAAACCAAACCCTAAACCTAACCCTAAACCTAACCCTAACCCAAACCATAACCCTAACACTAACCTAACCCTAGCTCTAACCCTAACCATAACCCTAACCCTAACCCTAACCCAAATCCTAACCCTAACCCTAACACTAACCCTAACCCTAACACTAACCCAAATCCTAACCCTAACCCTAACCCAAACCAAAACCCTAACCCTAACTCTAACTCTAATCCTAAACCTAACCCTAATCCTAACTCTAACCCTAACCCTAATCTTAACCCTAACCCTAACCCTAACCCAAACCCAACCCCTAACCCGAACCCTAACCCTAATCCTAATTCTAACCCGAACCCAAACCATAACCCTAACTCTAAACTTAACCCAAAACCTAAACCTAACACTAACCCTCACCGTACACCAAACGCTAAATCTAACCCTAAACCTAACCCTAACCCTAGTCCTACCCCTATCCCTAACCCTAACACTAACCCTAACCCAAAACCGCACCGTAACCACAAACCTAACTCAAAACCTAACCTTAAACCTAACCCAAACCCAAACACTAACCCTAACCTTAACACTAAACCAAACCCTAAACCTAACCCTAAACCTAACCCTAACCCAAACCCTAACCCTAACACTAACCTAACCCTAACTCAAACCCTAACCATAACTCTAACCCTAACGCTAAACCAAAACCTAACCCTAACCCTAACACTAACCCTAACCCTAACACTAACCAAATCCTAACCCTAACCTTAACCCAAACCAAAACCCTAACCCTAACTCTAACTCTAATCCTAAACCTAACCCTAATCCTAACTCTAACCCTAACCCAAACCAAAACCCTAATCCCTAACTCTAACTCTAATCCTAAACCTAAACCTAATCCTAACCCTAACCCTAACCCTAATCCTAACCCTAACCCTAACCCTAACACAAACCCAACCTCTAACACTAACCCTAACCCTAACCCAAACCCTAACCCTAACACTAACCCTAACCCTAACACTAACCCAAATCCTAACCCTAATATTAACCCAAAACAAAACCCTAAACCTAACTCTAATCCTAACCCTAACCCTAATCAAAACCCTAACATTAAACCTAACCCTAACCCTAACCCAAAACCTAAACCTAACCCTAATCCTAACCCTAACCCTAACCCTAATCCTAACCCTAACCCTAACCCTAACACAAACCCAACCCCTAACCCTAACCCTAACCCTAATCCTAATTCTAACCCGAACCCAAACCATAACCCTAACCCTAACCCTACCCCTAACCCTAAACCTAACATTAACCCTAACCCTAAACCAAACCCTAACTCTAACCCTAAACCTAACCCTCACCCTAATCCTAACCCTATCCCTAACCCTAACACTAACCCTAACCCAAAACCACACCGTAACCACAAACCTAACTCAAAACCTAACCAAAACCTAACCCAAACCCAAACCCTAACCTTAACCTTAACCCTAAACCAAACCCTAAACCTAAACCTAAACCTAACCCTAACCCAAACCCTAACCCTAACACTAACCTAACCCTAACTCAAAACCTAACCCTAACCCTAACTCTAACCCTATCCCTAATCCTAACCCTAACCCTAACCCTAACACAAACCCAACCCCTAACCCTAACCCTAACCCTAATCCTAATTCTAACCCGAACCCAAACCATAACCCTAACCCTAAACTTAAACCAAAACCTAAACCTAACACTAACCCTAACCCTAAACCAAACCCTAACTCTAACCCTAAAGCTAACCCTAACCCTAATCCTAAACCTATCCCTAACCCTAACACTAACCCTAACCCAAAACCACACCGTAACCACAAACCTAACTCATACCCTAACCTTAAACCTAACCCAAACCCAAACCCTAACCTTAACCCTAAACCAAACCCTAAACCTAAACCGTAACCCTAACCCTAACCCTAACCCTATTCCTAACCCTAACCCTAACGTTAACCCAAACCCTAACCCTAAACCTAACCCTAACCCAAACCCTAATCAAACCCTAACCCTAATCCAAACCCTAACCCTAACACTAACCCTAACCGTAATCCTAAACCTAACCCTAACCTTAACCCAAAAAGTAAACCTAACCCTAAACCTAACCCTAACCCAAAACCTAACCCTAACCCCTATCATAATCCTAACCCTAACCCTAATGGTAAGCCTAAACCTAACTCAAACTCAAACCTAACCCTAAACCAAACCCTAACCGAAACCCTAAAACTAACACTAACCTAACCCTAACTCAAACCCTAACCATAACCCTAACCCTAACCCTAACCCAAACCCTAACCCTAACACTAACCCTAACCCTAACACTAACCCAAATCCTAACCCTAACCCTAACCCAAACCAAAACCCTAATCCCTAACTCTAACTCTAATCCTAAACCTAACCCTAATCCTAACCCTAACCCTAACCCTAATCCTAACCCTAACCCTAACCCTAACACAAACCCAACCTCTAACACTAACCCTAACCCAACCCCTAACCCTAACCCTAACCCTAATCCTAATTCTAACCCGAACCCAAACCATAACCCTAACCCTAACCCTACCCCTAACCCTAAACCTAACATTAACCCTAACCCTAAACCAAACCCTAACTCTAACCCTAAACCAAACCCTAACCCTAATCCTAACCCTATCCCTAACCCTAACACTAACCCTAACCCAAATCCACACCGTAACCACAAACCTAAGTCAAAACCTAACCAAAACCTAACCCAAACCCAAACCCTAACCTTAACCTTAACCCTATACCAAACCCTAAACCTAAACCTAAACCTAACCCTAAGCCAAACCCTAACCCTAACACTAACCTAACCCTAACTCAAACCCTAACCATAACCCTAACCCTAACCCTAACCCAAACCCTAACCCTAACACTAACCCTAGCCCTAACACTAACCCAAATCCTAACCCTAACCCTAACCCAAACCAAAACCCTAACCCTAACTCTAACTCTAATCCAAAACCTAACCCTAATCCTAACTCTAACCCTATCCCTAATCCTAACCCTAACCCTAACCCTAACACAAACCCAACCCCTAACCCTAACCCTAACCCTAATCCTAGTTCTACCCCGAACCCAAACCATAACCCTAACCCTAAACTTAAACCAAAACCTAAACCTAACTCTAACGCTAACCCTAAACCAAACCCTAACTCTAACCCTAAACCTAACCCTAACCCTAATCCTAACCCTATCCCTAACCCTAACACTAACCCTAACCCAAAACCACACCGTAACCACAAACCTAACTCATACCCTAACCTTAAACCTAACCCAAACACAAACCCTAACCTTAACCCTAAACCAAACCCTAAACCTAAACCGTAACCCTAACCCTAACCCTAACCCTATTCCTAACCCTAACCCTAAACTTAACCCAAACCCTAACCCTAAACCTAACCCTAACCCAAACCCTAATCAAACCCTAACCCTAATCCAAACCCTAACCCTAACACTAACCCTAACCGTAATCCTAAAACTAACCCTAACCTTAACCCAAAAAGTAAACCTAACCCTAAACCTAACCCTAACCCAAAACCTAACCCTAACCCCTATCCTAATCCTAACCCTAACCCTAATGCTAAGCCTAAACCTAACTCAAACTCAAACCCTAACCCTATTTCTAACCCGAACCCAAACCCTAACCCTAACACTAACCTAACCCTAACTCAAACCCTAACCATAACCCTAACCCTAACCCTAACCCAAACCCTAACCCTAACACTAACCCTAACCCTAACACTAACCCAAATCCTAACCCTAACCCTAACCCAAACCAAAACCCTAATCCCTAACTCTAACTCTAATCCTAAACCTAACCCTAATCCTAACACTAACCCTAACCCTAATCCTAGCCCTAACCCTAACCCTAACACAAACCCAACCTCTAACACTAACCCTAACCCTAACACAAACCCTAACCCTAAATCTAAACCTAACCCTAACCCTAACTCAAAGCCTAACCCTAACCCTTACCCTAACTCAAACCCTAACCCTAACCCTAACCCTAACCCTAACCGAAACCCTAACCCAAATCCTAAACCTAAACCTAACCCTAACCATAACCCTAACCCTAACCCTAAGTCAAACACTAACCCTAACCCTAACAAAAACCCTAACCCTAAACCTAACCCTAACCCTTATCCTAACCCTAAACCGAACCCAAAAAATAACACTAACCCTAAACCAAACCCTAACCCTAACCCTAACCCTAACCCTAACCCAAACCCTAACCCTTACCCAAACCCTAAACCAAAACCTAACCCTAACCCGAATCCTATCCCTAACCCTAACCCAAAAACTAACCCTAACCCAAACCCTAACCTTAACCCTATTCCTAACCCTAAACCTAACCTTAACCCAAACCCTAACCCAAACCCTAACACTAAACTTAACCCTAACTCAAACTCTAACCCTAATTCGAACCCTAACCCTAACCCAAACACTGACCAAACCCTAACAATAACTCTAACCCTAACCGTATTCCTAACACTAACCATAACCTAACCCTAACCCTAAACCTATTCCTAACCCTAACCCTAAACCGTAACCCTAACCAATACCCTAAACAAAACCTTCACGCTAACCCTAACCCTAACCCAAACCCTAACCCTAACACTACCCCTAACCCTAACACTAACCCAAATCCTAACCCTAACATTAACCCAAACCAAAACCCTAAACTTAACTCTAATCCTAACCCTAACCCTAATCAAAACCCTAACATTAAACCTAATCCTAACCGTAACCAAAACCTAAACCTAACCCTAATCCTAACCCTAACCCTAACCCTAATCCTAACCCTAACCCTAACCATAACACAAACCCAACCCCTAACCCTAAACCTAACCCAAAACCTAACCCTAAACCTAACCCTAACTCAAACCCTAACCCTAACCCTAACCCTAACAAAAACCCTAACCCTAAACCTAACCCTAACCCTTATCCTAACCCTAAACCTAACCCAAAAAATAACCCTAACCCTAAACCAAACCCTAACCCTAACCCTAACCCTAACCCTAACCCAAACCATAACCCTTACCCAAACCCTAAACCTAAACCTAACCCTAACTCTAATCCTAACACTAACCCTAACCCAAAAACTAACCCTAACTCGAACCCTAACCCAAACCCTAATCCTCACCCTAACACTAACCCAAACCCTAAACCTAACCCTATTCCTAACCCTAACCATAAACCTAACCTTAACCCAAACCCTAACCCAAAACCTAACCCTAACCCTAACTCAAACTCTAACCCTAACTCGAAACCTAACCCTAAGCCAAACACTAACCCAAACCCTAACAATAACCCTAACCCTATTCATAACCCTAACCCTAACCCAAACCCTAACCCAAATCCTAACCCTAACCCTAACCCTAACCCTAACCCTAACTCAAACACTAACCCTAACCCTAACCCAAAACCTAACACTAAACCTAACCTTAACACTTATCCTAACCCTAAACCTAACCCAAAAAATAACACTAACCCTAAACCAAACCCTAACCCTAACCCTACCCTAATCCTAACCCTAACCCTAATCCTAACACAAACCCAAGCCCTAAACCTAACCCTAACCCTAATCCTAATTCTAACCCGAACCCAAACCATAACCCTAACCCTAACCCTAAACCTAACATTAAACCTAACCCTAAACCAAACCCTAACTCTAACCCTAAACCTAAACCTAACCCTAATCCTAACGCTATCCCTAACCCTAACACTAACCCTAACCCAAAACCGCACCGTAACCACAAACCTAACTCAAAACCTAACCTTAAACCTAACCCAAACCCAAACACTAACCCTAATCTTAAACCTAAACCAAACCCTAAACCTAACCCTAAACCTAACCCTAACCCAAACCATAACCCTAACACTAACCTAACCCTAACTCTAACCCTAACCATAACCCTAACCCTAACCCTAACCCAAATCCTAACCCTAACCCTAACACTAACCCTAACCCTAACACTAACCCAAATCCTAACCCTAACCCTAACCCAAACCAAAACCCTAACCCTAACTCTAACTCTAATCCTAAACCTAACCCTAATCCTAACTCTAACCCTAACCCTAATCTTAACCCTAACCCTAACCCTAACACAAACCCAACCCCTAACCCTAACCCTAACCCTAATCCTAATTCTAACCCGAACCCAAACCATAACCCTAACTCTAAACTTAACCCAAAACCTAAACCTAACACTAACCCTAACCCTAAACCAAACCCTAAATCTAACCCTAAACCTAACCCTAACCCTAATCCTAACCCTATCCCTAACCCTAACACTAACCCTAACCCAAAACCGCACCGTAACCACAAACCTAACTCAAAACCTAACCTTAAACCTAACCCAAACCCAAACACTAACCCTAACCTTAACCCTAAACCAAACCCTAAACCTAACCCTAAACCTAACCCTAACCCAAACCCTAACCCTAACACTAACCTAACCCTAACTCAAACCCTAACCATAACTCTAACCCTAACGCTAACCCAAAACCTAACCCTAACCCTAACACTAACCCTAACCCTAACACTAACCAAATCCTAACCCTAACCCTAACCCTAACCCAAACCCTAACCCTAACTCTAACTCTAATCCTAAACCTAACCCTAATCCTAACTCTAACCCTAACCCAAACCAAAACCCTAATCCCTAACTCTAACTCTAATCCTAAACCTAAACCTAATCCTAACCCTAACCCTAACCCTAATCCTAACCCTAACCCTAACCCTAACACAAACCCAACCTCTAACACTAACCCTAACCCTAACCCAAACCCTAACCCTAAATCTAAACCTAACCCTAACCCTAACTCAAACCCTAACCCTAACCCTTACCGTAACTCAAACCCTAACCCTAACCCTAACACTAACCCTAAACCTAACATTAACCCTAACCCTAAACCAAACCCTAACTCTAACCCTAAACCTAACCCTAACCCTAATCCTAACCCTATCCCTAACCCTAACACTAACCCTAACCCAAAACCACACCGTAACCACAAACCTAACTCAAAACCTAACCTAAGCCTAACACAAACCAAACCCCTAACCCTAACCCTAACCCTAACCCTAACCCAAACCCTAACCCTAAACCTAAACCTAACTCAAACCCTAACCCTAACCCTAACCCTAACCCAAACCCTAACCCTAAATCTAACCCTAACCCTAATCCTAACCCTAACCCTAACCGAAAAACTAACCCTAACAATAACCCAAACCCTAACCCTAACCCTAACCCTAACACAAACCCTAACCCTAAACCTAACCAAAAACCTAAACCTAACCCTAACCCAAACCCTAACCCTAACCCTATTCCTAACATTAACCCTAAACCTAAACTTAACCCAAACCCTAACCCAAACCCTAACCCTAACCCTAAACCTAACCATAACCCTAAACCAAACCCTAACCCAAATCCTAACCCTAACCCTAACCCTAACCCTAACCCTAACCCTAACCCTAACCCAAAACCTAACCCTAAACCTAACCCTAACCCTTATCCTAACCCTAAACCTAACCCAAAAAATAACACTAACCCTAAACCAAACCCTAACCCTAACCCTAACCCTAAACCTTACCCAAACCCTAAACCTAAACCTAACCCTAATCTAATCCTAACCCTAACGCTAACCCAAAACCTAACCCTAACCCTATTCCTAAACCTAACCCTAAACCTAACCTTAACCCAAACCCTAACCCACACCCTAACCCTAAACTTAACCCTAACTCATACTCTAACCCTAACTCGACCCTCAACCCTAACCCAAACACTAACCCAAACCCTAACAATAACCCTAACAGTATTCCTAACACTAACCCTAACCCTAACCCTAACCCTAACCCTAACCCTAACCCTAAACCTAACCCTATTCCTAACCCTAACCCTAAACCCTAAGCCTAACCAATACCCTAAACATAACCTTCACGATAACCCTAACCCTAACCCAAACCCTAACTCTAACCCTATACCTAACAAAAAACCTAAACCTAACCCTAACCCTAACCCTAACCCAAACCCTAACCCTAACATTAACCCTAACCCTAACACTAACCCAAATCCTAACCCTAATATTAACCCAAACCAAAACCCTAAACCTAACTCTAATCCTAACCCTAACCCTAATCAAAACCCTAACATTAAACCTAACCCTAACCCTAACCCAAAACCTAAACCTAACCCTAATCCTAACCCTAACCCTAACCCTAAATCTAACCCTAACCCTAACCCTAGCCCTACACAAACCCAACCCCTAACCCTAACCCTAACCCTAATCCTAATTCTAACCCGAACCCAAACCATAACCCTAACCCTAACCCTAACCCTAACCCTAACCCTAAACCTAACATTAACCCTAACCCTAAACCAAACCCTAACTCTAACCCTAAACCTAACCCTAACCCTAATCCTAACCCTATCCCTAACCCTAACACTAACCCTAACGCAAAACCACACCGTAACCACAAACCTAACTCAAAACCTAACCAAAACCTAACCCAAACCCAAACCCTAACCTTAACCTTAACCCTAAACCAAACCCTAAATCTAAACCTAAACTTAAACCTAACCCAAACCCTAAACCTAACCCTAAACCTAACCCTAACTCAAACCCTAACCATAACCCTAACCCTAAACTTAAACCAAAACCTAAACCTAACACTAACGCTAACCCTAAACCAAACCCTAACTCTAACCCTAAACCTAACCCTAACCCTAATCCTAACCCTATCCCTAACCCTAACACTAACCCTAACCCAAAACCACACCGTAACCACAAACCTAACTCATACCCTAACCTTAAACCTAACCCAAACACAAACCCTAACCTTAACCCTAAACCAAACCCTAAACCTAAACCGTAACCCTAACCCTAACCCTAACCCTATTCCTAACCCTAACCCTAAACTTAACCCAAACCCTAACCCTAAACCTAACCCTAACCCAAACCCTAATCAAACCCTAACCCTAATCCAAACCCTAACCCTAACACTAACCCTAACCGTAATCCTAAAACTAACCCTAACCTTACCCCAAAAAGTAAACCTAACCCTAAACCTAACCCTAACCCAAAACCTAACCCTAACCCCTATCCTAATCCTAACCCTAACCCTAATGCTAAGCCTAAACCTAACTCAAACTCAAACCTAACCCTAAACCTAACCCTAACCCAAACCCTAACCCTAACACTAACCTAACCCTAACTCAAACCCTAACCATAACCCTAACCCTAACCCTAACCCAAACCCTAACCCTAACACTAACCCTAACCCTAACACTAACCCAAATCCTAACCCTAACCCTAACCCAAACCAAAACCCTAATCCCTAACTCTAACTCTAATCCTAAACCTAACCCTAATCCTAACACTAACCCTAACCCTAATCCTAGCCCTAACCCTAACCCTAACACAAACCCAACCTCTAACACTAACCCTAACCCTAACCCAAACCCTAACCCTAAATCTAAACCTAACCCTAACCCTAACTCAAACCCTAACCCTAACCCTTACCCTAACTCAAACCCTAACCCTAACCCTAACCCTAACCCTAACCGAAACCCTAACCCAAATCCTAAACCTAAACCTAACCCTAACCATAACCCTAACCCTAACCCTAAGTCAAACACTAACCCTAACCCTAACAAAAACCCTAACCCTAAACCTAACCCTAACCCTTATCCTAACCCTAAACCTAACCCAAAAAATAACACTAACTCTAAACCAAACCCTAACCCTAACCCTAACCCTAACCCTAACCCAAACCCTAACCCTTACCCAAACTCTAAACCAAAACCTAACCCTAACCCGAATCCTATCCCTAACCCTAACCCAAAAACTAACCCTAACCCAAACCCTAACCTTAACCCTATTCCTAACCCTAAACCTAACCTTAACCCAAACCCTAACCCAAACCCTAACACTAAACTTAACCCTAACTCAAACTCTAACCCTAATTCGAACCCTAACCCTAACCCAAACACTGACCAAACCCTAACAATAACTCTAACCCTAACCGTATTCCTAACACTAACCATAACCTAACCCTAACCCTAAACCTATTCCTAACCCTAACCCTAAACCGTAACCCTAACCAATACCCTAAACAAAACCTTCACGCTAACCCTAACCCTAACCCAAACCCTAACCCTAACACTACCCCTAACCCTAACACTAACCCAAATCCTAACCCTAACATTAACCCAAACCAAAACCCTAAACTTAACTCTAATCCTAACCCTAACCCTAATCAAAACCCTAACATTAAACCTAATCCTAACCCTAACCAAAACCTAAACCTAACCCTAATCCTAACCCTAACCCTAACCCTAATCCTAACCCTAACCCTAACCATAACACAAACCCAACCCCTAACCCTAAACCTAACCCAAAACCTAACCCTAAACCTAACCCTAACTCAAACCCTAACCCTAACCCTAACCCTAACAAAAACCCTAACCCTAAACCTAACCCTAACCCTTATCCTAACCCTAAACCTAACCCAAAAAATAACCCTAACCCTAAACCAAACCCTAACCCTAACCCTAACCCTAACCCTAACCCAAACCGTAACCCTTACGCAAACCCTAAACCTAAACCTAACCCTAACCCTAATCCTAACACTAACCCTAACCCAAAAACTAACCCTAACTCGAACCCTAACCCAAACCCTAATCCTCACCCTAACACTAACCCAAACCCTAAACCTAACCCTATTCCTAACCCTAACCCTAAACCTAACCTTAACCCAAACCCTAACCCAAAACCTAACCCTAACCCTAACTCAAACTCTAACCCTAACTCGAAACCTAACCCTAAGCCAAACACTAACCCAAACCCTAACAATAACCCTAACCCTATTCATAACCCTAACCCTAACCCAAACCCTAACCCAAATCCTAACCCTAACCCTAACCCTAACCCTAACCCTAACTCAAACACTAACCCTAACCCTAACCCAAAACCTAACACTAAACCTAACCTTAACACTTATCCTAACCCTAAACCTAACCCAAAAAATAACACTAACCCTAAACCAAACCCTAACCCTAACCCTACCCTAATCCTAACCCTAACCCTAATCCTAACACAAACCCAAGCCCTAAACCTAACCCTAACCCTAATCCTAATTCTAACCCGAACCCAAACCATAACCCTAACCCTAACCCTAAACCTAACATTAAACCTAACCCTAAACCAAACCCTAACTCTAACCCTAAACCTAAACCTAACACTAATCCTAACGCTATCCCTAACCCTAACACTAACCCTAACCCAAAACCGCACCGTAACCACAAACCTAACTCAAAACCTAACCTTAAACCTAACCCAAACCCAAACACTAACCCTAACCTTAAACCTAAACCAAACCCTAAACCTAACCCTAAACCTAACCCTAACCCAAACCATAACCCTAACACTAACCTAACCCTAACTCTAACCCTAACCATAACCCTAACCCTAACCCTAACCCAAATCCTAACCCTAACCCTAACACTAACCCTAACCCTAACACTTACCCAAATCCTAACCCTAACCCTAACCCAAACCAAAACCCTAACCCTAACTCTAACTCTAATCCTAAACCTAACCCTAATCCTAACTCTAACCCTAACCCTAATCTTAACCCTAACCCTAACCCTAACACAAACCCAACCCCTAACCCTAACCCTAACCCTAATCCTAATTCTAACCCGAACCCAAACCATAACCCTAGCTCTAAACTTAACCCAAAATCTAAACCTAACACTGACCCTAACCCTAAACCAAACCCTAAATCTAACCCTAAACCTAACCCTAACCCTAATCCTAACCCTATCCCTAACCCTAACACTAACCCTAACCCAAAACCGCACCGTAACCACAAACCTAACTCAAAACCTAACCTTAAACCTAACCCAAACCCAAACACTAACCCTAACCTTAACCCTAAACCAAACCCTAAACCTAACCCTAAACCTAACCCTAACCCAAACCCTAACCCTAACACTAACCTAACCCTAACTCAAACCCTAACCATAACTCTAACCCTAACGCTAACCCAAAACCTAACCCTAACCCTAACACTAACCCTAACCCTAACACTAACCAAATCCTAACCCTAACCCTAACCGAAACCAAAACCCTAACCCTAACTCTAACTCTAATCCTAAACCTAACCCTAATCCTAACTCTAACCCTAACCCAAACCAAAACCCTAATCCCTAACTCTAACTCTAATCCTAAACCTAAACCTAATCCTAACCCTAACCCTAACCCTAATCCTAACCCTAACCCTAACCCTAACACAAACCCAACCTCTAACACTAACCCTAACCCTAACCCAAACCCTAACCCTAAATCTAAACCTAACCCTAACCCTAACTCAAACCCTAACCCTAACCCTTACCGTAACTCAAACCCTAACCCTAACCCTAACACTAACCCTAAACCTAACATTAACCCTAACCCTAAACCAAACCCTAACTCTAACCCTAAACCTAACCCTAACCCTAATCCTAACCCTATCCCTAACCCTAACACTAACCCTAACCCAAAACCACACCGTAACCACAAACCTAACTCAAAACCTAACCTAACCCTAACACAAACCAAACCCCCAACCCTAACCCTAACCCTTACCCTAACCCAAACCCTAACCCCAAACCTAAACCTAACTCAAACCCTAACCCAAACCCCAACCCTAACCCAAACCCTAACCCTAAATCTAACCCTAACCCTAATCCTAACCCTAACCCTAACCGAAAAACTAACCCTAACAATAACCCAAACCCTAACCCTAACCCTAACCCTAACACAAACCCTAACCCTAAACCTAACCAAAAACCTAAACCTAACCCTAACCCAAACCCTAACCCTAACCCTATTCCTAACATTAACCCTAAACCTAAACTTAACCCAAACCCTAACCCAAACCCTAACCCTAACCCTAAACCTAACCATAACCCTAAACCAAACCCTAACCCAAATCCTAACCCTAACCCTAACCCTAACCCTAACCCTAACCCTAACCCTAACCCAAAACCTAACCCTAAACCTAACCCTAACCCTTATCCTAACCCTAAACCTAACCCAAAAAATAACACTAACCCTAAACCAAACCCTAACCCTAACCCTAACCCTAAACCTTACCCAAACCCTAAACCTAAACCTAACCCTAATCTAATCCTAACCCTAACGCTAACCCAAAACCTAACCCTAACCCTATGCCTAAACCTAACCCTAAACCTAACCTTAACCCAAACCCTAACCCACACCCTAACCCTAAACTTAACCCTAACTCATACTCTAACCCTAACTCGACCCTCAACCCTAACCCAAACACTAACCCAAACCCTAACAATAACCCTAACAGTATTCCTAACACTAACCCTAACCCTCACCCTAACCCTAACCCTAACCCTAAACCTAACCCTATTCCTAACCCTAACCCTAAACCCTAAGCCTAACCAATACCCTAAACATAACCTTCACGATAACCCTAACCCTAACCCAAACCCTAACTCTAACCCTATACCTAACAAAAAACCTAAACCTAACCCTAACCCTAACCCTACCCAAACCCTAACCCTAACACTAACCCTAACCCTAACACTAACCCAAATCCTAACCCTAATATTAACCCAAACCAAAACCCTAAACCTAACTCTAATCCTAACCCTAACCCTAATCAAAACCCTAACATTAAACCTAACCCTAACCCTAACCCAAAACCTAAACCTAACCCTAATCCTAACCCTAACCCTAACCCTAAATCTAACCCTAACCCTAACCCTAGCCCTAACACAAACCCAACCCATAACCCTAACCCTAACCCTAATCCTAATTCTAACCCGAACCCAAACCATAACCCTAACCCTAACCCTAACCCTAACCCTAACCCTAAACCTAACATTAACCCTAACCCTAAACCAAACCCTAACTCTAACCCTAAACCTAACCCTAACCCTAATCCTAACCCTATCCCTAACCCTAACACTAACCCTAACGCAAAACCACACCGTAACCACAAACCTAACTCAAAACCTAACCAAAACCTAACCCAAACCCAAACCCTAACCTTAACCTTAACCCTAAACCAAACCCTAAATCTAAACCTAAACCTAAGCATAACCCAAAACCAATCCCTAACACTAACCTAACCCTAACTCAAACCCTAACCATAACCCTAACCCTAACCCTAACCCAAACCCTAACCCTAACACTAACCCTAGACCTAACACTAACCCAAATCCTAACCCTAACCCTAACCCAAACCAAAACCGTAACCCTAACTCTAACTCTAATCCAAAACCTAACCCTAATCCTAACTCTAACCCTATCCCTAATCCTAACCCTAACCCTAACCCTAACACAAACCCAACCCCTAACCCTAACCCTAACCCTAATCCTAATTCTAACCCGAACCCAAACCATAACCCTAACCCTAAACTTAAACCAAAACCTAAACCTAACACTGACCCTAACCCTAAACCAAACCCTAACTCTAACCTTAAACCTAACCCTAACCCTAATCCTAACCCTATCCCTAACCCTAACACTAACCCTAACCCAAAACCACACCATAACCACAAACCTAACTCATACCCTAACCTTAAACCTAACCTAAACCCAAACCCTAACCTTAACCCTAAACCAAACCCTAAACCTAAACCGTAACCCTAACCCTAACCCTAACCCTATTCCTAACCCTAAACCTAACCTTAACCCAAACCCTAACCCTAAACCTAACCCTAACCCAAACCCTAATCAAACCCTAAGCCTAATCCAAACCCTAACCCTAACACTAACCCTAACCGTAATCCTAAACCTAACCCTAACCTTAACCCAAAAAGTAAACCTAACCCTAAACCTAACCCTAACCCAAAACCTAACCCTAACCCCTATCCTAATCCTAACCCCAACCCTAATGCTAAGCCTAAACCTAACTCAAACTCAAACCTAACCCTAAACCTAACCCTAACCCAAACCCTAATCCTAACACTAACCTAACCCTAACTCAAACCCTAACCATAACCCTAACCCTAACCCTAACCCTAACCCAAACCCTAACCCTAACACTCACCCTAACCCTAACACTAACCCAAATCCTAACCCTAACCCTAACCCAAACCAAAACCCTAATCCCTAACTCTAACTCTCATCCTCAACCTCACCCTAATCCTAACCCTAACCCTAACCCTAATCCTAACCCTAACCCTAACCCTAACACAAACCCAACCTCTAACACTAACCCTAAACCTAACCCAAACCCTAACCCTAAATCTAAACCTAACCCTAACCGTAACTCAAACCCTAACCCTAACACTTACCCTAACTCAAACCCTAACCCTAACCCTAACCCTAACCCTAACCGAAACCCTAACCCAAATCCTAAACCTAACCCTAACCCTAACCATAACCCTAACCCTAACCCTAACCCTAAGTCAAACACTAACCCTAACCCTAACAAAAACCCTAACCCTAAACCTAACCCTAACCCTTATCCTAACCCTAAACTTAACCCAAAAAATAACACTAACCCTAAACCAAACCCTAACCCTAACCCTAACCCTAACCCTAACCCAAAACCTAACCCAAACCCTAACCCTTACCCAAACCCTAAACCAAAACCTAACCCTAACCCGAATCCTATCCCTAACCCTAACCCAAAAACTAACCCTAACCCAAAACCTAAACCTAACCCTAATCCTAACCCTAACCCTAACCCTAAATCTAACCCTAACCCTAACCCTAGCCCTAACACAAACCCAACCCATAACCCTAACCCTAACCCTAATCCTAATTCTAACCCGAACCCAAACAATAACCCTAACCCTAACCCTAACCCTAACCCTAACCCTAAACCTAACATTAACCCTAACCCTAAACCAAACCCTAACTCTAACCCTAAACCTAACCCTAACCCTAATCCTAACCCTATCCCTAACCCTAACACTAACCCTAACGCAAAACCACACCGTAACCACAAACCTAACTCAAAACCTAACCAAAACCTAACCCAAACCCAAACCCTAACCTTAACCTTAACCCTAAACCAAACCCTAAATCTAAACCTAAACCTAAACCTAACCCAAACCCTAACCCTAACACTAACCTAACCCTAACTCAAACCCTAACCATAACCCTAACCCTAACCCTAACCCAAACCCTAACCCTAACACTAACCCTAGACCTAACACTAACCCAAATCCTAACCCTAACCCTAACCCAAATCAAAACCGTAACCCTAACTCTAACTCTAATCCAAAACCTAACCCTAATCCTAACTCTAACCCTATCCCTAATCCTAACCCTAACCCTAACCCTAACACAAACCCAACCCCTAACCCTAACCCTAACCCTAATCCTAATTCTAACCCGACCCCAAACCATAACCCTAACCCTAAACTTAAACCAAAACCTAAACCTAACACTGACCCTAACCCTAAACCAAACCCTAACTCTTACCTTAAACCTAACCCTAACCCTAATCCTAACCCTATCCCTAACCCTAACACTAACCCTAACCGAAAACCACACCATAACCACAAAGCTAACTCATACCCTAACCTTAAACCTAACCTAAACCCAAACCCTAACCTTAACCCTAAACCAAACCCTAAACCTAAACCGTAACCCTAACCCTAACCCTAACCCTATTCCTAACCCTAAACCTAACCTTAACCCAAACCCTAACCCTAAACCTAACCCTAACCCAAACCCTAATCAAACCCTAAGCCTAATCCAAACCCTAACCCTAACACTAACCCTAACCGTAATCCTAAACCTAACCCTAACCTTAACCCAAAAAGTAAACCTAACCCTAAACCTAACCCTAACCCAAAACCTAACCCTAACCCCTATCCTAATCCTAACCCTAACCCTAATGCTAAGCCTAAACCTAACTCAAACTCAAACCTAACCCTAAACCTAACCCTAACCCAAACCCTAATCCTAACACTAACCTAACCCTAACTCAAACCCTAACCATAACCCTAACCCTAACCCTAACCCTAACCCAAACCCTAACCCTAACACTCACCCTAACCCTAACACTAACCCAAATCCTAACCCTAACCCTAACCCAAACCAAAACCCTATTCCCTAACTCTAACTCTAATCCTAAACCTAACCCTAATCCTAACCCTAACCCTAACCCTAATCCTAACCCTAACCCTAACCCTAACACAAACCCAACCTCTAACACTAACCCTAAACCTAACCCAAACCCTAACCCTAAATCTAAACCTAACCCTAACCCTAACTCAAACCCTAACACTAACACTTACCCTAACTCAAACCCTAACCCTAACCCTAACCCTAACCCTAACCGAAACCCTAACCCAAATCCTAAACCTAACCCTAACCCTAACCATAACCCTAACCCTAACCCTAACCCTAAGTCAAACACTAACCCTAACCCTAACAAAAACCCTAACCCTAAACCTAACCCTAACCCTTATCCTAACCCTAAACTTAACCCAAAATATAACACTAACCATAAACCAAACCCTAACCCTAACCCTAACCCTAACCAAACCTAACCCAAACCCTAACCCAAACCCTAACCCTTACCCAAACCCTAAACCTAAACCTAACCCTAACCCGAATCCTATCCCTAACCCTAACCCAAAAACTAACCCTAACCCAAACCCTAACCCTAACCCTATTCCTAACCCTAAACCTAACCTTAACCCAAACCCTAACCCAAACCCTAGCCCTAAACTTAACCCTAACTCAAACTCTCACCCTAATTCGAACCCTAACCCTAACCCAAACACTAACCAAACCCTAACAATAACCCTAACCCTAACCGTATTCCTTACACTAACCATAACCCTAACCCTAACCCTAAACCTATTCCTAACCCTAACCCTAAACCGTAACCCTAACCAATACCCTAAACAAAACCTTCACGCTAACCATAACCCTAACCCAAACCCTAACCCTAACACTACCCCTAACCCTAACATTAACCCAAACCAAAACCCTAAACTTAACTCTAATCCTAACCCTAACCCTAATCAAAACCCTAACATTAAACCTAATCCTAACCCTAACCCAAAACCTAAACCTAACCCTAATCCTAACCCTAACCCTAACCCTAACCCTAACCCTAACCCTAACAATAACACAAACCCAAACCCTAACCCTAACCCTAACCCTAACCCTAACCCAAACCCTAACCCTAAACCTAACCCTAACTCACACCCTAACCCTAACCCTAACCCTCACCCAAACCCGAACCCTAAATCTAACCCTTACCCTAATCCTAACCCTAACCCTAACGCAAAAACTAACCCTAACAATAACTCAAGCCGTACCCCTACCCCTACCCCTAATCCTAACCCAAACCCTAACACTAACCCAAACCCTAACCCTAACCCTAAACCAAACCAAAACCCTAACCCTAATTCTAATCCTAACCCTAACCCTAACCCTAAACCTAACCCTAACCCTAACTCAAACCCTAACCCTAACCGAAACCCTAACACTAACCCAAACCCTAACCCTAACCCTAAACCAAACCAAAACCCTAACCCTAATTCTAATCCTAACCCTAACCCAAACCCTAAACCTAAACCTAACCCTAACCCTAACCCTAACCCTAACCCAAACCCTAACACTAACCCAAACCCTA
Source organism: Eospalax fontanierii (assembly GCA_035773235.1). Lineage (NCBI taxonomy): Eukaryota > Metazoa > Chordata > Mammalia > Rodentia > Spalacidae > Eospalax > Eospalax fontanierii. The sequence goes on along the minus strand of JAJHUQ010000035.1, from coordinate 8,919,746 downwards.
AGCCTAACCCTAAACCAAACCAAAACCCTAACCCAAACTCTAATCCTAACCCTAACCCTAACCCTAACCCTAACCCTAACCTTAACCCAAACACTAACCCAAAATCAAACCCAAAACCTATCCCTAACCCTAACCCTAACCCTAACTCAAACTCTAACCCTAACTCTAACCCTAATTGAAAACCTAAACCAAACCCTAATCCAAACCCTAACCCAAACCCTAACAATAACCCTAACCCTATTCCTAACACTAACCCTAACCCTAACCCTAACCCTAAACCTATTCCTAAACCTAACCCTAAACCCTTACCCTAACCAATACCCTAAACATAACCCTCATGCTAACACTAACCCTAACCCTAACCCAAACCCTAACACTACCCTAACCCTAACCAAAACCCTAACCCTAACCCTAACCTTAACCAAACCAAAACCCTAACCCTAACTCAAATCTTAACTCTAACCCTAATCAAAACTCTAACATTAACCCTAATCCTAACCCTAACCCTATTCCTAACCTTAACCCTAAACCTAACCTTAACCCAAAACCTAACCGTAAATCTAACCCAAACCCTAACCCTAACTCAAACCCTAACCCTAAGACAAACCCTAACCCTAAAACTAACCCTAACCCAAATCCTAAACCTAACACTAACCCTAACCCAAACCCTAACCCTAACACTAACACTTACCCTAAGGCTAACCCAAAACCTAACCCTAAACCTAACCAAAACCAGAAGCCTAACCCTAACTCTAATGCTAACCCTAACCCTAATCCTAACCATAACCTTAACACTAATCCAAACCCTAAACCTAACCCTAATGCTAATTCTAACCCTAACCCTAATCGTAACCCTAAACCTACCCCTAACCCACACCCAACCCCTAACTCTAACCCTAACCCTAACCGAAACCCTAACTCAAAACCTAACCCTAACACTAACCCAAACCCTAACCCTAAACCTAACCCTAACCCTTTTCCCAAACCTAACACAAACCCTAACAATAATCCTAACCCTAACCCTATTCCTAAACCTAACCCTAAACTTAACCCTAACCCTAACCCTAACCCCAAAACTAACCCCAACTCTAACCCAAAACCTAACCCTAACACTAATCCTAATCCTAACCCTAACGCTAACCCTAACTCAAACCCTAACGCTAACCCAAATCCTAACACTAACACTAACCATAATCCTAATCCTAAACCTAACACTAACCCTAACCCTAACGCTAACCCTAACCCTAACCCTAACCCTAACCCTAACCCTAACCCAAAACCTAACCCTTACCCAAACCCTAAGCCTAAACCTAACCCTAACCCTAATCCTAACCCTAACCCTTACCCAAAAACTAACCCTAACTCGAACCCTAACCCAAACACTAATCCTCACCCTAACGCTAACCCAAACCCTAAACCTAACCCTATTCCTAACCCTAACCCTAAACCTAACCTTAACCCAAACCCTAACCCAAAACCTAACCCTAACCCTAACTCAAAGTCTAACCCTAACTCGAACCCTAACCCTAACCCAAACACTAACCCAAACCCTAACAATAACCCTAACCCTATTCCTAACACTAACCTTAACCCTAACCCTAACCCTAACCCTATTCCTAACCCTAAACCTAAACCCTAAGCCTAACCAATACCCTAAACATAACCTTCACGCTAACCCTAACCCTAACCCAAACAATAACCCTAAACCTAACCAAAAACCTAAACCTAACCCTAACCCAAACCCTAACCCTAACCCTATTCCTAACATTAACCCTAAACCTAAACTTAACCCAAACCCTAACCCAAACCCTAACCCTAACCCTAACCCTAACCCTAACCTTAACCCTAACCCTAACCCTAAACTTAACCCTAACTCAAACTCTAACCCTAATTCGAACCCTAACCCTAACCCAAACACTAACCAAACCCTAACAATAACCCTAACCCTAACCGTATTCCTAACACTAACCATAACCCTAACCCTAACCCTAAACCTATTCCTAACCCTAACCCTAAACCGTAACCCTAACCAATACCCTAAACAAAACCTTCACGCTAACCATAACCCTAACCCAAACCCTAACCCTAACACTACCCCTAACCCTAACACTAACTCAAATCCTAACCCTAACATTAACCCAAACCAAAACCCTAACCTTAACTATAATCCTAACCCTAACCCTAATCAAAACCCTAACATTAAACCTAATCCTAACCCTAACCCAAAACCTAAACCTAACCCTAATCCTAACACTAACCCTAACCATAACACAATCCCAAACCCTAACCCTAACCCTAACCCTAACCCAAACCCTAACCCTAAACCTAACCCTAACTCAAACCCTAACCCTAACCCTAACCCTAACCCAAACCCTAACCCTAAATCTAACCCTAACCCTAATCCGAACCCTAACCCTAACGCAAAAACTAACCCTAACAATAACCCAAAACGTAACCCTAATCCTAACCCTAACCCTAACCCTAAACCTAACCCTAACCCTAACTCAAACCCTAACCCTAACCCAAACCCTAAACCTAAACCTAACCCTAACCCTAAGCCTAACCCTAACCCAAATCCTAACCCTAACATTAACCCAAACCAAAACCCTAAACTTACCTCTAATCCTAACCCTAACCCTAATCAAAACCCTAACATTAAACCTAATCCTAACCCTAACCCAAAACCTAAACCTAACCCTAATCCTAACCCTAATCGTAACCCTAAACCTATTCCTAACCCTAACCCTAAACACTTACCCTAACCAATACCCTAAACATAACCCTCATGCTAACCCTAACCCTAACCCAAACCCTAACACTAACCCTAACCCTAACCAAAACCCTAACCCTAACCCTAACCTTAACCCAAACCAAAACCCTAACCCTAACTCTAATCCTAACTCTAACCCTAATCAAAACCCTAACATTAACCCTAACCCTAACCCTAACCCTATTCCTAACCTTAACCCTAAAACTAACCTTAACCCAAAACCTAACCGTAAATCTAACCCAAACCCTAACCCTAACTCAAACCCTAACCCTAAGACAAACCCTAACCCTAAAATTAACCCTAACCCAAATTCTAAACCTAACACTAACCCTAACCCAAACCCTAACCCTAACACTAACACTTACCCTAAGGCTAACCCAAAACCTAACCCTAAACCTAACGAAAACCAGAAGCCTAACCCTAACTCTAATCCTAACCCTAACCCTAATCCTAACCATAACCTTAACACTAATCCAAACCCTAAACCTAACCCTAATCCTAATTCTAACCCTAACCCTAATCGTAACCCTAAACCTAACCTTAACGCACACCCAACCCCTAACTCTAACCCTAACCCTAACCGAAACCCTACCTCAAAACCTAACCCTAACCCTAAACCTAACCCAAACCCTAACCCTAAACCTAACCCTAACCGTTTTCCCAAACCTAACACAAACCCTAACAATAATCCTAACCCTAACCCTATTCCTAAACCTAACCCTAAACTTAACCCTAACCCTAATCCTAACCCTTACCCTAACCCCAAAACTAACCCTATCCCTAACCCAAAACCTAACCCTAACACTAATCCTAATCCTAAACCTAACGCTAATCCTAACTCAAACCCTAACCCTAACCCAAACCCTAACCCTAACACTAACCATAATCCTAATCCTAAACCTAACACTAACCCTAACCCTAACGCTAATTCTAACCCTAACCTTAACCCTAACCCAAACCCTAACCCTTACCCAAACCCTAAACCTAAGCCTAACCCTAACCCTAATCCTAACCCTAACCCTAACCCAAAGACTAACCCTATCTCCAACCCTAACCCAAACACTAATCCTCACCCTAACGCTAACCCAAACCCTAAACCTAACCCTATTCCTAACCCTAACCCTAAACCTAACCTTAACCCAAACCCTAACCCAAAACCTAACCCTAACCCTAACTCAAAGTCTATCCATAACTCGAACCCTAACCCTAACCCAAACACTAACCCAAACCCTAACAATAACCCTAACCCTATTCCTAACACTAACCCTAACCCTAAACCTAACCCTAACCCTAACTCTAACCATAACCCTAACCCAAACCCTAACCCAAATCCTAACCCTAACCCTAACCCTAACCCTAACCCTTACCCAAACCCTAAACCTAAACCTAACCCTAACCCTAATGCTAAACCTAACCCTAACCCTTATCCTAACACTAAACCTAACCCAAAAAATAACACTAACCCTAAACCAAACCCTAACCCTAACCCTAACCCTAACCCTTACCCAAACCCTAAACATAACCTAACCCTAATCTAATCCTAACACTAACCCTAACCCAAAAACAAACCCTAACTCGAACCCTAACCCAAACCCTAATCCTAACCCTAACCCTAACCCAAACAATAACCCTAACCCTATTCCTAACCCTAACCCTAAACCTAACCTTAACCAAAACCCTAACCGACACCCTAACCCTAAACTTAACCCTAACTCAAACTCTCACCCTAACTCGAACCTTAACCCTAACCCAAAGACTAACCCAAACCCTAACAATAACCCTAAAACTATTCCTAACACTAACCCTAACCCTAACCCTAACCTTAACCCTAACCCTATTCCTAACCCTAACCCTAAACCCTAAGCCTAACCAATACCCTAAACATAACATTCACGCTAACCCTAACCCTAACCCAAACCCTAACCCTAACCCTAAACCTAACCAAAAACCTAAACCTAACCCTAACCCTAACACTAACCCAAATCCTAACCCTAACATTAACCCAAACCAAAACCCTAAACCTAACTCTAATACTAACCCTAACCCTAATCAAAACCCTAACATTAAATCTAACCCTAACCCTAACCCTAACCCAAAACCTAAACCTAACCCCAATCCTAACCCTAACCCTAACCCTAACCCTAACACAAACCCAACCCCTAACCCTAACCGTAACCCTCATCCTAATTCTAACCCGAACCCAAACCATAACCCTAACCCTAACCCTAACCCTAACCCTAAACCTAACATTAACCCTAACCCTAAACCAAACCCTAACTCTAACTCTAATCCTAAGCCTAACCCTAATCCTAACTCTAACCCTAACCCTAATCCTAACCCTAACCCTAACCCTAACACAAACCCAACCACTAACCCTAACCCTAACCCTAATCCTAATTCTAACCCGAACCCAAAACATAACCCTAACCCTAAACTTAACCCAAAACCTAAACCTAACACTAACCCTAACCCTAAACCAAACCCTAACTCTAACCCTAAACCTAACCCTAACCCTAATCCTAACCCTATCCCTAACCCTAACACTAACCCTAACCCAAAATCACACCGTAACAACAAACCTAACTCATACCCTAACCTTAAACCTAACCCAAACCCAAACCCTAACCTTAACCCTAAACGAAACCCTAAACCTAAACCATAACCCTAACCCTATCCCTAACCCTAACCTTAACCCAAACCCTAACCCTAAACCTAACCCTAACCCAAACCCTAATCAAACCGTAACCCTAATCCAAAACGTGACCCTAACACTAACCCTAACCGTAATCCTAAACCTAACCCTAACCTTAACCCAAAAAGTAAACCTAACCCTAAACCTAACCCTAACCCAAAACCTAACCCTAACCCAAATCCTAATCCTAACCCTAACCGTAATGCTAAGCCTAAACCTAACTCAAACTCAAACCTAACCCTAAACCTAACCCTAACCCAAACCCTAACCCTAACACTAACCTAACCCTAACTCAAACCCTAAACATAACCCTCACCCTAACCCTAACCCAAACCCTAACCCTAACACTAACCCTAACCCTAACACTAACCCAAATCCTAACCTTAACCCTAACCCAAACCAAAACCCTAACCCTAACTCTAACTCTAATCCTAAACCTAACCCTAATCCTAACCCTAACCCTAACCCTAATCCTAATCCTAACCCTAACCCTAACACAAACCCAACCTCTAACACTAACCTTAACCTAACCCAAACCCTAACCATAAATCTAAACCTAACCCTAACCCTAACTCAAACCCTAACCCTAACCCTAACCCTAATCCTAACCCTAACCCTAACCCTAACCCTAACCCTAACGAAAACCCTAACCCTAACACTAACCTAACCCTAACTCAAACCCTAACCATAACCCTAACCCTAACCCTAACCCAAAACCTAACCCTAAATCTAACCCTAACCCTAATCCTAACCCTAACCCTAACGCAAAAACTAACCCTAACAATAACCCAAACCCTAACCCTAACCCTAACCCAAACCCTAACACTAACCCAAACCCTAACCCTAACCCTAAACGAAACCAAAACCCTAACCCTAACTCTAATCCTAACCCTAACCCTAACCCTAAACCTAAACCTAACCCTAACTCAAACCCCAACCCTAACCCTAACCCAAACCCCAAACCTAAACCTAACCCTAACCCTAACCCTAACCCTAACCCAAACCCTAACACTAACCGAAACACTAACCCTAACCCTAAACCAAACCAAAACCCCAAACCTAACTCTAATCCTAACCCTAACCCTAACCCTAACCCTAACCTTAACCCAAACACTAACCCAAACCCAAACCCAAAACCTATCCCTAACCCTAACCCTAACGCTAACTCAAACTCTAACCCTAACTCTAACCCTAACTCAAAACCTAAACCAAACCCTAATCCAAACCCTAACCCAAACCCTAACAATAACCCTAACCCTAACCCTATTCCTAACACTAACCCTAACCCTAACCCTAATCATCACCCTAACCCTATTCATAACCCTAACCCTAAACCCTAAGCCTAACCAATACCCTAAACATAACCTTCACGCTAACCCTAACCCTAACCCAAACAATAACTCTAAACCTAACCAAAAACCTAAACCTAACCCTAACCCAAACCCTAACCCTAACCCTATTCCTAACATTAACCCTAAACCTAAACTTAACCCAAACCCTAACCCAAACCCTAACCCTAACCCTAACCCTAACCATAACCCTAACCCAAAACCTAACCCAAATCCTAACCCTAACCCTAACCCTAACACTAACCCTAACTCAAACACTAACCCTAACCCTAACCCAAAACCTAACCCTAAACCTAACCCTAACCCTTATCCTAACCCTAAACCTAACCCAAAAAATAACACTAACCCTAAACCAAACCCTAACCCTAACCCTAACCCTAACCCTTACCCAAACCCTAAACCTAAACCTAACCCTAATCTAATCCTAACCCTAACCCTAACCCAAAAACAAAACCTAACTCGAATCCTAACCCAAACCCTAATTCGAACCCTCACCCTAACCCAAACCCTAACCCTCACCCTATTCCTCACCCTACCCCTAAACCTAACCTTAACCCAATCCCTAACCCACACCCTAACCCTAAACTTAAACTTAACTCAAACTCTAACCCTAACTCGAACCTTAACCCTAACCCAAACACTAACCCAAACCCTAACAATAACCCTAACACTATTCCTAACACTAACCCTAACCCTAACCCTAACCCTAACACTATTCCTAACCGTAACCCTAAACCTAACTCTAATCCTAACCCTAACACTAATCAAAACCCTAACATTAAACCTAACCCTAACCCTTATCCTAACCCTAAACCTAACCCAAAAAATAACCCTAACCCTAACCCTAACCCTAACCCTAACCCAAACCCTAACCCTAACACTAACCTAACCCTAACCCAAACCCTCACCCTAACACTAACCTAACCCTAACTCAAACCCTAACCATAACCCTAACCCTAGCCCTAACCCAAACCCTAACCCTAACACTAACCCTAGCCCTAACACTAACCCAAATCGTAACCCTAACCCTAACTCAAACCAAAATCCTAACCCTAACTCTAACTCTAATCCAAAACCTAACCCTAATCCTAACTCTAACCCTATCCCTAATCCTAACCCTAACCCTAACCCTAACACAAACCCAACCCCTAACCCTAACCCTAACCCTAATCCTAATTCTAACCCGAACGCAAACCATAACCCTAACCCTAAACTTAAACCAAAACCTAAACCTAACACTAACCCTAACCCTAAACCAAACCCTAACTCTAACCCTAAACCTAACCCTAACCCTAATCCTAAACCTATCCCTAACCCTAACACTAACCCTAACCCAAAACCACACCGTAACCACAAACCTAACTCATACCCTAACCTTAAACCTAACCCAAACCTAAACCCTAACCTTAACCCTAAACCAAACCCTAAACCTAAACCGTAACCCTAACCCTAACCCTAACCCTATTCCTAACCCTAACCCTAACCTTAACCCAAACCCTAACCCTAAACCTAAACCTAACCCAAACCCTAATCAAACCCTAACCCTAATCCAAACCCTAACCCTAACACTAACCCTAACCGTAATCCTAAACCTAACCCTAACCTTAACCCAAAAAGTAAACCTAACCCTAAACCTAACCCTAACCCAAAACCTAACCCTAACCCCTATCCTAATCCTAACCCTAACCCTAATGCTAAGCCTAAACCTAACTCAAACTCAAACCTAACCCTAAACCAAACCCTAACCCAAACCCTAACCCTAACACTAACCTAACCCTAACTCAAACCCTAACCATAACCCTAACCCTAACCCTAACCCAAACCCTAACCATAACACTAACCCTAACCCTAACACTAACCCAAATCCTAACCCTAACCCTAACCCAAACCAAAACCCTAATCCCTAACTCTAACTCTAATCCTAAACCTAACCCTAATCCTAACCCTAACCCTAACCGTAATCCTAACCCTAACCCTAACCCTAACACAAACCCAACCTCTAACACTAAACCTAACCCTAACCCAAACCCTAACCCTAAATCTAAACCTAACCCTAACCCTACCTCAAACCCTAACCCTAACCCTTACCCTTAATCAAACCCTAACCCTAACCCTAACCCTAACCCTAACCGAAACCCTAACCAAATCCTAAACCTAACCCTAACCCTAACCATAACCCTAACCCTAAAACTAAGTCAAACACTAACCCTAACCCTAACAAAAACCCTAACCCTAAACCTAACCCTAACCCTTATCCTAACCCTAAACCTAACCCAAAAAATAACACTAACCCTAAACCAAACCCTAACCCTAACCCTAACCCTAACCCTAACCCTAACCCAAACCCTAACCCTTACCCAAACCCTAAACCAAAACCTAACCCTAACCCGAATCCTATCCCTAACCCTAACCCAAAAACTAACCCTAACCCAAACCCTAACCCTAACCCTATTCCTAACCCTAAACCTAACCTTAACCCAAACCCTAACCCAAACCCTAACCCTAAACTTAACCCTAACTAAAACTCTAACCCTAATTCGAACCCTAACCCTAACCCAAACACTAACCAAACCCTAACAATAACCCTAACCCTAACCGTATTCCTAACACTAACCATAACCCTAACCCTAACCCTAAACCTATTCCTAACCCTAACCCTAAACCATAACCCTAACCAATACCATAAAAAACCTTCACGCTAACCATAATCCTAACCCAAACCCTAACCCTAACACTACCCCTAACCCTAACACTAACCCAAATCCTAACCCTAACATTAACCCAAACCAAAACCCTAAACTTAACTCTAATCGTAACCCTAACCCTAATCAAAACCCTAACATTTAACCTAATCCTAACCCTAACCCAAAACCTAAACCTAACCCTAATCATAACCCCAACCCTAACCCTAATCCTAACCCTAACCCTAACCATC